>CM050220.1:8982500-9165000 GCA_027475355.1 Coilia nasus | reverse complement strand
ATAATCCAAGAATACACATATAATAAACAGCCTACATACAAAAACATCACTACTGCTAGTGCTACTATAACCGCAACAACTACCACCAATAATAATAAAAATAAAATAAAAATAATAGGCATCATCATCAGATGTACCATATAGCAGTAGATGGTACAACTGATGCACAGTGTTATAAAGTAAAGCAAAGTTGCTGATAGGTTTTTTTTTGCCCTTCTTCAAATCTTTCTAATGTGAGCTCATGAGGGTTGTTTTGGTCAAGACAAGTCACATTTATTTATATAGCACATTTAAACGATAACAATAATAGTGATTAAACAGTAATAACAATAATATTACTAACAATAAAATAAAATTGGGAAATCTGGGATTTTAATTGTAGACCTTGCTTATGTAGGCTTTTACAAACATCTAGTGCTTCATGTTGTGTTCATGTTATTGGATAGAAATATACCTTGGGAATGTTTGATGGTGGAGCTCTCAAGCATAAACAGTCACTCACATGCCCTCTCACACATGGACGCTCTCTTTTTTACAAACACATGCATACATGCAGACACTTACTCACTCTTTCTCTCACACACAAACAGTGACCAGTGACTCTCTCTCTCTCTCTCTTTCTCTCTCTCTCTCTCTCTCGTACACAAACATACAAATACACTCACTTCCTCTCTTTCATCCTCTCATATCTTTTACACACACATGCACACACACTCTCTCCCTCTCCCTCTCTCTCCCTCTCTCACACACAGACACACACACACACACAAGCACACATACACACATATTTACTCTATGATGGATGTATATGTCTACGGACATGTGGTGTGTATCCAAAGCCTCTGTGGGTGATGCTTAAACTTTAAATATTAAGATATTACCCAAAGAGTAGGCAATGTCAATGAGACATGATATACCACACCTTTAAAATCAATTAACCTTAAAACAATTTATCGAAGTAAAATTCCCTGATCAATGTTTATCTGGAAAGATGCTGCATATCCAAAAATTACCCCAGGTGAGTGTATCAAGCTGACATAGCAGGAAATGTTGGGGGCAAATCTAGCTGTTATATGCCTGTTTTATTTTGGGAGCATATAAACAATCTGATATTTAAATGGTTTGAGTGGTGAAAGTCATATACTGGTGAAAGTCATATACTGTAAAATCAAAAGCTGTGTGTATTTGAAGGGCCACCTTGTGGCTAATTTGTTTTATGTCAGGAACACAGTTTTACGTATTGGGTTGGGCAGCAAACTCAGTACATTTAAGGTATCAGTTAGATCAGCCAGATCAGTTAGTCAATCACTATTACCAGAGTATCAACTAACACTAAATAAATTGGTTCTCAATATCAGCACCAGAGAGTGCATTTTGGTGAGAGTAGAGAAGCAGTAGATTCCCTCTCTCTAACACTGTTATAACCATGGACAACAAAACACCAACTTTGACTTAAGGAGGCAACTTTGACTACTCCCCAAAATGTATAGTGAAGGCCTAATCAGTAGGGTACTTATTTGTAAATGACAGTCTGAGGCACACTGATCTTTGTGAAAAAAATAAATAAAAATCCTTTATTGTAATGGATGTCACACCAACTTTGACCTCTTCAGAGAATCCATCAACTATTCTGCCCTGTAAAGGCAAAGTGCAGTTAACTGCATGAACATTGACACTGAGAGAAATGCCTTTAAAGTTGCCATACAGTCCAGTCAAACATGGTGTAGGTATAACAGCAGTGATGCTTTTATGTACTTTCTTAATAGAAAGTAGCGAGAGATTTAGTCACGGGACAAAGGAGGTGTTATAAAGTCAATTTCCAGTCGAAACTCAATTTGGCAAAATATGCAGTTACTGCCTTTTGCCTTTGGAGGGCAGTATTGAGTAAGGTGATATTGGAGGAAACTATACCACCCACCCACCAGGTCTACTGATATACTGACAATACATACATCTTTTTGTATTTATACATCCATCTTTATTAAGTAAAGTAAAGTATATCTGCTGTACTGCCACTCTTCTTAAGACTACATGTGCTGCACATGTTTTAATCTCACTCAGTGCAGTAAAAGTCTTCAAACCACTTTTGCAAACATGCTCTGCTGTTTGCTCTGCTGCTCTTACAATCATGTCAAAACCCCCTTTTTATTGGGGGGTCCAACTCCTAAACCCCTCTTTGGTATCAGCTTCATTTAAATATCAAGTATTATTTCACACTACACCCATCCACACACTCCAGGAGTAGAAAGTAACGGTTGATGCCATATTCGTATTTAGAGATATTCTGTGTTTTTCATTAGGCAGTTAGAGTTGCTGAGATTACATGGAAACAGTGATGTTGTTGTATTGTGGTGTTGTGAAATAGTAGATCAGAAATGGTGTTGTTTTTGCATTGTAATTGCTCTGTCTGCCCATAGCACACTTTGTTGGTCTGTGTGGACTCACCTGTTGCGTAATGTGGTATTCTTAAAAAGGTGTCTGGTCGTAGTGTCAAGGTCAACCACATAAATTATTTAACAGCATCTTCTAGGTCATCTGCTGTTTGGACAGCTATTCAGGAGAAGGTTAAATCGTGCATACTGTGGCATTATCATTGTTTAATTTTTTTACTTAATTTTTTTTCAAGGGTTTTTCCTTGGCCAGTGAAGGTTCTAACAGCCCCTTTAGGTTGTTTTTTTTACTGAAGTTATTTGAGCTGCTTCTGAGAATTTACTTAGAATTTACAAACTGTGTCTGTGTATTTACTGTTTTGAGAGTTTCATTTCAATGGACTTGAGAACGCTGACATTAATTGTGGTTTTCTTCTTTTCTGTCTTTGTGGACAAACCTCCTCTTTTAGGCTATTTCTTACACCTAAAACATCCATGGAATGCAAAAAATGCAGTGTTCTTCTCCACAAACTAACAGAAAATGGACATTCGTAATTATGTGGATGTAGAAATGTGATAGTTAACTCAAAACCGAAGTTGGGTTATACTTTTTTAAAATGTAGAATCAGTACAGCCTCTAAAAACAAGCAATGCCTAGTGAAATTAGCTCCGTAGGAAGTGTGGTAATTTCCAAAAAAATTACATTTTGCCGTATTATCAGCAAAATCATATGGTTTAAAACATTTTTTTACACACACCTTGATATGTCACACTTGTAACAACATGTTAATTTCCAAATAATTGAAATATAAACCAGGACCATTGCCTGACCACAAAAGGTAATGATATGGGACTTAAAGCAGATACAGCTACAGCAATAAACTAAGTTTGTGTCCTCCCGTTGGCATAGTTAAGTGTGTGTGATGTGCTTATTGTTTGTTTAAATCAGTTTCAAAATCGGTAAAGCTTTAAAAATCCTGTAGTGTACACCTGCTGTTAAGGCTGCTCGATTATGGAAAAAATCTGAATCACGATTATTTGGGCCAAAACTGAAATCACGATTATTCAAACGATTATTTTGTTTTCCTCAGTAACATGCTTCATTTATTGAAAATGTATTCAAAAACATTTCGAAAAAACATTCTTGTACCTTCGGTACAAGACATTAGTAAGTCTTCTTTGATGTCTAATGTACAAACAGTAGAAATATCTAATGTATACATCTAATGTACAGTACAAACAGTAGAAAATAATTAGGACAAAAACATTGTTGCCCTCGATTTTATTTGTTTTGAGATCGTTTGGCCCTGAAATTGTTATCACGATTAGAATTCGATTAATTGAGCAGCCCTACCTGCTGTTTTTATCTGCAAACATTACAAAGTTCTCATCACTACTCATGTTCTTGTTCCAAAGTTAAGCTTCGGAGCCTTCCTAAGTATTGTTGCCCTTTATCTTCTGGAAAACCGCCGACCTATGGTAAGTCCTATTTACTTTTGCTATGTTCAGACTGCTAGTTACATCAATTTTTTTTGTATATCTGATTCGACTCTAATTTGTCTTCCTATGATTGACTGTCGACACTGTACGTGTTTTTAGCAAGCAGCGTTGTAGCGTTATAAAGAAAGATCAGTAAGCTATATTTCTATTCATAGCAGAATGTGAACTCCTGCACACACTCCTGCAAGTTCTGCAAGCAAGATTCATTCACATCGAAGCAACCTGAGAAAGGTCCAAGACCGAAACGTTGTGACTGAATAAAATTTGCTTTCTCAATGGGCAGTGTGCAGAAGTTCACATTTTACTACGTTGCAGACTGTGGGTCACCTCCAACGCACCTGTCTTTTTAGAGGTGTGCCAAAGCTCATTGTTTTTTGACCATTAACATTCATGAAAAGACAAGTAAATGCTATTTTGAGCTGTAAAGAGGTGTGTAAATCGCATTTACATGTGTTTACCTTCCACTACATCACTGTTTGCCCAATCAGGGACCAACCAGTACATGCAGGTCTAGACGGTCCTCATTCACAGTGTTACCTAGGTCGGTTCCCATAGGAGTGACATTAGTATCAGCAAATTTTTTGCTGCACATAATAATGTGAAGGTGCAGTGGTGGAGTTAGGAAAGTAACAAGATTGTGTTATCAATGAAAATGTGCATGAACCAAATGTTTTGTTCACCAGAGAAGCAGAGCTAGCCTGGGCCAGGCCATACTGCCTGTGACGCTACACTGAATTCGTGTTCAAGTCAGTCTGACCAACCTGCCTATTCTCGGCTGTTCCTTTGACCGAGTGGCTCTGCCTTTACTCAATCGCTAATGTCTGGTCGTCACGTATGCAATTAGCCCGCCTACGAACTGTAGGTAGTAAATGAAGCACACAAAGTCTGTACAAAATGAAATGAAGTACAATGGGGTGGTTTACCAGGCTACTGTCCCAAGGCATCTGTTGACAGTTTTGTAAAAAAATAAATAAAAAGAAGCTGTTTTGTTTTATTCTTAGAACCCCCATAGCACAGCCAGCAGCCCATTGGTCTGTCTACTATTCTATATATATTTTTTTGATACTGTTTGTCCCCTCCCTCATGTCTGTTATTTAATCCAGACAACCAAATGAAGCCATTGTTTATGAGTGACGTGTCCTTCAGGCTAATTAAGTGAAATTCGACAGTGTTAAATCACACCTACAGTAGTATCACACTGAGGCTTTGCAAGTGGTGTATGTTGTGGTTCTCTGTTCAGGGCCTCAGGGCCCCTACCACACCTAGATGGGCACTTAAATATTCATCAGGTAGCTTCTGGCATGCTCTAGTGTTAAGTACCTGGAATTCAAGGCTTCATGTTTCCACGATCACATACTACACACACACACACACGCACACACACACACATGTACAAAAACACACACACACACACACACACACACACACACACACACACACACACACACAAACACACACACACACACACACACACACACACACACACACACACACACACACACACACACACACACGTGTACCCACATAAGGCCCATGCCAGGTAAACCGATAGCAGACTAATTCATTCATGAGCTGTAGTCTATATCAAGGTGCTGTTCATAAGCGTGTCTAGTGAAACACTAAATCTTATCACACAGAGTCTAGCTAGCCTACATGTTGGAGGATGTCACACAGATTTTATGTGACAGACAGCTGTTTACACTAACAGTTGAAATATGTTACTGTAGCCGTAGACAACAGAGTTTATCAGTAATCTGGTCAGAAGTCAAGCAACTGCACTAAAAGTATATGACAGTTACAGATGCATAGCAGTGTCACATAATGCTTACCAATTTTGGTTTTATACTGGTTTTACAACCCTATTACGTTTTTAATTGTCTTTGTTTTCTCATTTTTGAATGGGCACAGGTTACAGATTACTGATATATGTTTAAGTTTAAAGTAAGACGAGAAAAATGTACAAGTCTTCACAAGTTGCTAATTACAGGTTAACCAGGAGGCTGTGTTGTTTCCTTCTAAAATAAAAAGGCTGTGAAGACAGTACAGTTACGATGGGCCATAAAAAACCATAAATAACAATGTACTAAACATTGGTACCCAGGACACACACCGAAATGCAGCACCTCAGTGGCAGTTCTGGCAGTTGGTGGATTTGAACCTGCAAATGGCAAGTCGTCTGCTCTAGGCCTTGAAGCTCCGATATCACCCACCGGATGAAATCAACTAAACAGTGATCTGATCTGATAACTGATCTGATCTCTGAACAGTTACCTGATCTGGTGAATCTTTTGGCTATACTGGTACACTAGCCTGGGTAAACCCGCCCCTCGTACTTCATTTCATTTCGTGCAGAGGGTCTGGAACAGAGACCGTCAGAAACGATTTGCTGGAGGTGTGGACTCTGCTGAAGTTTTAAAAAAGTGCCTCTGCCTTTACCAAATCGCTAACGCCTGGTCGTCACGTATGCAATTAGCCTACCTATGCACTACCATAGACATATTATATGCGCACTACAATTCAAATGTAGCACACAAGGTCAATGTCACAGCTAACGAACACACCTTCTGTTCGCTGATTGGACCGTACTTTCTGCGACTTGCCAAATGCTCCTCAAGAGACTCCGGTCCAGACCCTCTGCACGAAATGAAATGAAGTAAGAGGGGCGGGTTTACCCAGGCTACTGGTACACCACCTTTTGTGTATGTACTAGACGTAGCATCATGGCTCGCATCAACAAATGCTTTCAATAGTGCCCCTATTAAGAGGCCCCCAGGATTTTTAATGCCATTAATCATTGTCAATGTGTATTAAGGCTAAATTCTTGTTAACTGTTTATTTCCTGTATGTGTTTTGTGTACTTTATTTACACTTATACTTAATCTTACAGCTGATGACATACAGCTGATCATACACGCATGAGTTTTTATTCACACATTATAAATTGTTATATTCTAAATGTGTTGTTGTTGTTGTTCAGCTCATAGCGGCCATTATTTTCATCAGTCTGGGGATAAAGGCCTGCTTCTTCTGTGCCATTATCGATGGCGTCATTGCTGCTGAGTTTCTTGTGAGTTTACACAAAACATTTTTCAGTCATGCACTGCTGATTTACGCTCCTGTTTTTTTTCTCTACATTAGTATTAAAAACTTGAAATAGAGGATGAGCACTGCTCTTCATTCATCTCTAAAGCAACTTGCTTTCCTATTTCACTGTTTGATTTGAAAACACCAAAGGGCCATTTTGTTTTAGAACCCAAATCTGGGAGGCAGAGCATTCCGTAAAGGTGACGCAATTTGCTGCAGTTTTATGTCACACACTCCTGAAGCGCACCATATGGGGGTGTGTGGAAGTGTTTTTAAATAAACGTTTATACTTGAGCATTATTTTACTTTTACATTACCTTCATTTGCAAAAACAGTACATTTCACTATGTACCACTATGGCTGGCACCGTTGTTTTGTATTTATTTCTTAGCACCTGGTCAGTCCTTACTTTTTGTGTGTCAGTGGTAATTAGATGATCAGTGTTAATTTCCTAAGATAAACCTCTGAGATGTAAGTAAACCAAATGTGATTTTTAATCTTTTCTTCTCACAACCCTAGGACATGAGGCCGCTGAGGCAGGACAGGTGTATGTTTTATACAAGTGGCGTCGGCCATACATTCTACTATATGGACCCTGACGTAAGAATGCCCATAAAAAAGCATCTAACCACTGCAGGAAAACTACATTGAGGTCCATTGTGACTTATCCAGCAAACAAGGATGATTGACCCAGGACTCAGGAAATAATAGAATAATGATACACCTAAAGTGCTAAGTGTTCCAACAATAGTACAGTATGTTAGAATAAGGTTTGTAGTCAGGAAGGCCAACCCAAAAGTATTCTTCCTAGGTGCACAAGTATCTTGTGTTTTCTCAAAACTTTAGATATAATGTCAGAATTATGCCAAGACAGCTGTTTTGTATTTGTAATATAAAGGTACGAACACGTCACCTCATGGCATACTTAAACACATGGGCAAAATATTTACACATCATGTTTGAGACAATTTGCATTATATATAATATGCAATATATATTAATACTGCTTGGTTGTCCAACATAATTGTACAAATAAGTACAAGTAACCATTTGTGTGAATTGTACAGTACACAAGTCACCATTTGTGTGAATATCAAAAGAACTTAGCATTACTTTACTCTACCACTTTGCTAGCATTTACCTGTGCGTGGCTTTATGGTCACTTTGAGCTAAAATGCAAGCTGTTTCTGTATGAACTTGCTGCCATCATCCAAGCAAGCATCTTCATTGTGTCCCTCTATCCTTTTCCTACAGTTTACCTGTCGACACCATGACGGCTGTGACCTACGTGTGAAGGCAAACAGCTGCTTCTGCTGTGATTTGTTCAGCTGTAAAGGGTAAGGGTTTAGGTTATCTGATTACAGCAGAGGCCAACCATACGCAACCTTAAATGATGTATGTGTGATTGATTTCTGACGAGCGCAGTGATGTACAACCTGACCTTAGAAGTTGCAGTGCAGTTCCACCAAAGATGGTAAACAGGCAGAGCAAGATACTTCATGGTAGTTCATATCAGTAGGAGCAAAGATGGTTGACCGGCGGAGCAATATACTTCATGGTAGTTCATGTCTATGGGAGCAGAGTGGGGATCAGTTCCGACATGCATGCAGGGACATGTCGTTAACGCATGACTGATGTTTCTATACCTTGGTCGTCGCACGAGAGGAGGTCATTCCATGGTTCCAGGAAGTGCCTTGTTATAACAAATCTTGGGATATCTACCATCTTTACCATCTACCATCTTTATCTCCACTAAAAAAAACAGCTTATTGTAATTAGCACAACCCTGTAGCCAGGTAGATGAGTTAATTAGTTAAAGGAGATTTTATTTTATTAAAACAGCTCGAACAAACTACACACTCCATCAGTAGCACAACAAAGGCTCTGGCATTCAAAACAAAGCACTGAGAATATTGTAAATGTACACAACGTTTATTTAAAAAACTGTTCTTACATGCAGTAGTTTGCTAGCCTGGGTGTGCCCATACTGCCTGTGACGCTGCATTTACATTTCGCGAGCAAGTCAGTCTGGCCAAGCTGCCTATCTTAACCATTTATGCTCAGTCCTCAGATAGGGGGCCAATGAAAATCGAGCATTTCAAAAGGCAATGGTGCGGTAGTTTGGCGACCGGAAATCTATCTCAGTCACTGTCTACATGGCGAACGTGGAGCAACCGTAAGATTTCAATGCATCTGTAGCTGCTGTTTAGGACGAATTCAAAAGGAAGTTCTATCTGAAAATAGAGCAAAGGGCAGCCCTTGAAGCATTTGTTGCGGGAAAGGGCGTTTGCAATGCTACCGACCGCCTTCGGTAAAAGTTAAATTTATCAGTTAGCCCCGCTGGTAGCCAAGTCCATGCTTTGCGCGGACGCTGTTGTTGTGGTCATGTCGCCTTTGATCGCCCTGATTCGTTTTTCGAATATCAATATTGAATGACCAACACCAGCCACTCTCATGTTCACCTCACAAGTCCGACAAAAATCATTTAACGCCATTGCTATATGACTACAGATTACTACTACTTTTTGTTTGGATCAAGCAGTTTCTTTCACTACGTATACATCAGAGGACAGAGGGGTGTGATTGGTTGAAGCTTCGTCCAGTAGCAAACAGAGGCATTTGAAAGAGGCGGGTTAAGCCCGCCTTCTGAGAAATGGATTTACAACACAGCTTGGCCAGACCAATGCTCTCAGAGCATTGACAAGTCGCGATAGCCAGGCTAGTAGTTTGCAGTTGTTTCTCGTCACCGCCATGATGAAAGTCCAAACAAGTCGATTGTACTACCTCTCCTCCTATTGTTCCTGCTGGTTCGTGTTCGTCAATCGACTTGTGCGGACATTCATCATGGTGACAACAAGAAACTACAGCAAGGTACTGCCTGTCAAAACAGTTTTATTACTAAATGTTGTGTACACTTACAAAGTTCTCAGTGCCTCCTTTTTAATGTCAGGGCCTTTGTTGTACTACCGATGGAGTGTGGAGTTTCTTCTAGCTGTTTTAATGGTTTTAAAAATAGCGTAGTCGTCATGCTTCGTCTAAGGGCACCTACCACTTCCATTGTTAGCCTTCTGGGACAAACGATAAAAAATAGCTAAACTCTGAATGCAACAGGCTAAATCAATTTTGCTCCTCAGTACACATAACAACTCGGTATGATGTTTTAACATGCCATTTTTCATTTTACACCGAAGTTCTCCTTTAAATCACTGCTGATAGAACTAGGAGTTTTGAAAAATGTGGTTCTGCATTGTAGCTTCTGAATCCAAGTTGCCTGTTATTATTCACTGAATGGAAGAATGTTTATGTTGTAAACCAGTTGTTTGTTGTTGTTCATGACACAGTGGTGTTGTTGTGTGTACATATATACATATACATATACGTTCTAGTTTAGTTTAAAGCATAACTAGAACGTCACAGACATTTCAGACATGTTTCAGACATGTTTTGGTACCGTTTCAGGTCGGAGTACTACTATGAGTTTACGGGAGTGAAGAGTTGCTGGGATGTGGTACATCTGCACCGCCTGATGTGGGCCTGTGTGACACTGAATGTCATTGCCATCTTCCTGGGCATTGTGACTGCAGCTGTCCTTGGAGCCTTTAGACATCTGGTGAGGGCGACTTCAACATTTGTGTTTATATACTGTGGGGAGCAGGGGTGTAGTGGTAAAGGTGGGTATCAGAGGTGGGTGAACTATGAATGTGGGGATCATGGTGAGGTGGATGCACGGTGCAACACCAGATGTTGTAAAAAGACATGCAAAACATGTTTGAACAGTCCCAGTGCATTTTAATGGTCTCTAGTGCACATATAGGTGACATAGTGTGATTTTGGTATGTTGGAAGTTGTGTTTGGTACATAAATTCTATTATAGTGCGAATAAACTATATTGATAGGTGCATAAACTGTATTAATAGGTGGATACTCTTGTCCTGAAATTTGAAACATATTGTATTATTATTATACGACTCTTCAGAATGTTGACGAATAACCCATTGACTTGTAATGGGCCACTTCAGCGTTCAGAGGTCAAATACTTTTGACTGCTGTCAATGGCAACGGGTTTCGTACTTCTTTCGTATCACTCCGCAAGTAGTCTGTTCACTTATCGGCCATTCTTGTGGAGTAAGCCCCTTCAGAGTGATTTAAGACCTGCATCAAGATCCTGCATCACTCTGTCGGGGCTTATTCTATGAGAATGACCGCCTCGCAGAACATCATCCCTTACATATGGCCATTATCTTATTCCCAGAGTTTAAATTGGGCCCAAGCCCTCCGGAGCTCAGCTCTGCTTCCTCACCTCGGTAATACAGCCAGCCGAAGCTGAGCTCCCTCTGCTACAGTATTTATATTAGTACAGTAAAGTGAAATAGTGACCACTCTCAAGTAAAGAAGGGCTCCCCCTCCTTACAAAAAAAACAATTTAACCAGTGCTTTTTTTTCTGTAAAGTTGCCTGGTGCTGGTCAGTAGACCGGCATGATGCAATTAAATACTGCAAATGAGGGCAGCGTGCAGTGTTTTTTTTCTGTGACTTTGGTGACCTTGCGGATCTCCTCCGACGCTCCTGGCAAAAAGGAGGAGGTGTGCGAGAAATCTTCAAAAAATAACCAGTGCTCATTCCCACTCTGCTGCTTCAGTCTCCAGAACCTCTAGTGGTGTCCTCGGGTCCTTCCATGATTCCGATGCCACCCAGCCCTGTCCCACCCCCACACATGCTGTACAACCCCACACCTGTACAACACCTGATGCACTACCCTGGGTTCTGCCCCTCTGGGCAAGCACTGCCTGTGTACCCCAGTTATCCCATGCAGGTAAGGTACGCGTAATTCGGATTGTCTGTCAGTTACAGAGTTTTCACAGGTGGTTTGTTAATGTTCAGTTTCATTTTGTTTTTTATTTACTAATTATCACCATAGTCAAACCTAACCTCTTACCTTAGCCTTAGAGTAATACTAAGTAGTTTTCATCTTCAGTCGCCCTACAGGTTGGAAGCGGAATTATGTCTCATAGAGAACTACAAAGAGACGCTCCGATCCTCCAAACTTACTTTGTGTATGCTTGCAAGCTTGCGTAGCCCGTGGAAAGCGGCAAAGCGAATTCAGAAGTGTCTTTCACCCTATTACAACTTAATGAACCACTCAAACGATTTTGGGAACGTTATTTTAAGGTTGAAAAAACGACTTAGTGTTGCTTTAGGACTTATTATATTGTCATTCAGTACACACAGCAATTGTAAACAATGAAATTTCACAACAGTGGCTCCGAGGATCATTGACATCCATAATGCTTAAGGAACCTGTGTTTAATCATCTCACTGAAGCTTGTATTCACAAGACTTTATAAACAGGTATTCAGAACTATTTATACATACTCACGACTGTACTTCTAAGGCTATGTCATAAGCCCTATTCCAACTTGAAGTGACATTCAAGTGTTCATTCTTGGTTCTAAAGCTGTACCTGCCTTGTGAGCGCAGTCATGGAGTATGTATTTATAGTTATGAAGAATCATTTAAACCATGAATAAGCTTTATGAAGACATTATAACCCTTTATGAATGTGTTTATGTAGTCTTATGAATACAAGCTTCATGTAAAATGTTACCAATTGTTCTTTTGTGTTTGTTTGCACCTAGCATCACCCCGGCCTACCACCCCCCATGCCCAACATGCCTCAACCCAACTGTGAAGCTTCCTTAGCTCCGCTAGAGGAAACTCAGCCTCCCTCCCAAACCCCAAACAGCCCCTCAAACACCCCGACATCTCAAGATGACTCCAGCCACTCCGCGCCCACCCCAAACGCCCCCACATTTTACACACAAGAATTTAGCATCTTTGAGAAGCCTCCTCCATATGCTTCTTAAGTGGATTTAGAACCAGTTATAAGGCGGAGGGGTGACCCTTTAAGTGATTCTTTCCACCATCCCCACCATCCCTCAAACAGACTGTAACTACCTAGGAAAGGAATTCTGGGAGGTATTCATACCACACTGATTGTTAGTGTTTACCTAACCACTGAGAGAATTCTGGAGTTATTGTTCTGTGTTCATTGTTAATTGACAAACCTCTCTCTCAAGCTGTGGGCTAATGAATTGATGGAACTAATTTAAACTGATCTGAAACAGAATTATTTGTTGTGCTGGTAGTTTACAGAAATTAACTAGTCCAACACCCCTGACAACTCCTGAGTACATCAACATTTTCCTGTTTACGTGATAGGGTTGGGGCAAAAATACGATGTGGATCTGACGTATGTCAGCACCCCATTGAAAGCATCATATAAATGCTTCAGAATAGTGACTTGCATGCTGTATCTTCAATTGCTATGTCTAAATTCTTTAGCAAATTTCCAAAAGTCGCAGTGGGGTTTTTTTTTTTTTGGTGTGGAAAAGATCAGATTGGGTTACGACTGCACAGAACATAAAAATCATTAGATTATTTGATGTGGTCTGTGCCACATTCATATGTAGTGCTCCAACAGAACAAAAGAGATGCCTGCTCATGCAACTAGCATGTAGCAACAGAGATTGAAATGTAATGGTATATGCTATTCAAACAGTATTTGTGTGATAATGTGGCTTGACACCTTCTTCTCATGTGGGTTAAATTAAGTTTAAGTAACTACACTTAAATCATGCTGCTCTTCATCAAAAGGAAAATCAGTTTACAAAGAACTCCACCCCAGATCACCACATCACCTTTCTCTTATTACAGATTGCAACCGTTTTAGCAGATGCTAAGGCTATAATCACAGTTCTCCTCTCTATTCCTCTCTTCTGTGCTGCAAAAAAAAAAAAAAAAAGGCCATGCCACTTCATTACAGCTCATGAAACAATATGTTATTGCCGTTTTGGGTCATTTTGGGTCACGATTTTAAGCCATAAGCTAGGGAGAGAGGTTTAATCACTTTGCAGCTCCACAACCGCTGGCTAATGTTGCACAGATGGTTTTATAAAAATTGCACATCGGCGGGGGAAAAAGCCCGTCTTGTGCACCAAACCAACAGTGTAAACATAGCTGGAAAAGCACTAACAGTGTGGAATTGGATAAAACTGATTTTCCTCATATTTCAGAAACAATAATGTGCAATATATAGTCTTTTGTGTCTGAGAAATAAAACTGAATGTTTCATGACAGTATGTCTGGATACAAGTAGCAGACCTTGTAGATGACTTTGTAGACAATTCTAGAACTCTCGCAGGATGTTTATTTGTGTATGTATGTATGTATTTATTATTTTTTTCTTTTAGTGTAAACATTCATTACCTGGTTGAACCTTTTATTGCTTATGATTTATTTCTTTTAAGGAGTCCTTTGATACTTTGATAAGTCATGACGGGTTTGCACATGTAAGAGGTCACAAAAACCTCAAGTATATATATGCAGGGCTGATAGTATTCAGGCACCGAGGTCTACACCGAGAATATTCAATAAGAAAAGCTTGTCAATGCTGGGATGTTGTCACGTTTGGGTCCCTCAGAGAGGTCTAATAAAAGGAACCCAGCTTTTGCACTCAACCAAAGAAACATTAGGCTAACATCATGCTAGCATTACATTTCAGTAACGTAGTTCGCTAGCCCGACTGTAGTAAACGTTTAGGCTCAGTATTTTATCAGCCCTGTATATGTCAGAGGGTTGAATAGAGTTATACAGTGTGGGAAGGACTACATGTTTAGATAAAAGAAGTGTTTAGACAAATAAGGTGTGTTAATCTATTTGTAATACATCCCAAAAAATATGCTATAAACAATAAAATAAAGCACCTGATGTCCCCTTTAAAGCAACTGTTGGTTTTTAAAACTCAAACATGTTTTGGAGACTGTGTAAATTTCTGTTAGAGAAAGAAAGCATTTCATTTACATTTATTGTGTGTTTAAGTGAAACACAGCCAGCCCAAGTAAATATATCTTTATTGACTTATTCTGTGGGATTTTTGAGGTTTCACCCCCTGCAGCAATGGGGAGCACCATTAGAGAATACAAAACACAACAACATTTTGACAATAATACAGATGAACAAACAAACAAACAAAAAAACTAAAAGAACCTAATCCCTACCTCCCAACTCCACCCCTCTCCCCCCCTTCCCCATCAAAAAAAGCTAACCCTCTAAGCCTTTACAGAGTCAAATATAGGTAAAACTTTAAAAGGCAAAGCAGATTTCATTGTTTTTTTTTCCCGTGGCCAGTCCTTGCTCAACACATCTTTACATTTGATCCATCCATGTTTGGACCAGACACGTAATGCCCAAATCATTATGGCAGACACAAGCACACTGTTTTGGGGGAGATGCTCGTGGGGACGATGTAAAACTGCGGTAAGGACGCCTTCCATCTTCTTTTGGCTTCGACCTAAGAGCACTGTACAGTTATGTATATATACATATATAAACTACATTACAGTGCATTTTACTCAGTAGCTTACATAGGGTTGTGCAATGTGGTTCTTTGTCAGGTGTCTCATACACAGACACCCAGCACACATATAAATGCCACCCCAAATGTGTCTCAGTGACTACCTTATAAATACATTACTCTTACAATCTATGCGACGTGTGCTATAGTGTAGCATACCTTTAACTACTTGAGCCAGTACTTATCAAAGCCACTGCTTGTTCTAAGCACTGTTTCTTTTAAGCTAAAGCAAGAAGCTAATGATAATGGTAGTAATGACAAATCTGTGGCTACATTCTATTAACATCCCTTACAGTTGGAAGAGAAAAAGCGTTCGGTGATTGCTAGGTTATTACCGGTCAGAGTTATCATAGAAAACAAACGCCATATGATGTACTTCTACAGCTGAACTGGATTCACAGAGGCTGAAATTAGTGTGCCTAATTCATAATCACTAATCATAAGGAATAAAAGGCTTAAGATGGCAGATTATGGAAGGGCACACCATAGAACTTTGCAATGTACGCAAATACTGGGTGACATTAAAAGAGTAGAACATAAAAGGCAAGGTGTTTGGGATAAATTTGTGTCGGTGCCAACAAACCGCTGCAATACCACTATGTTCCCACTAGGGGGCAGGACTGGGAATGTATATCGTTGTGCTTGTGCTGAGCCCCATCCAGGTCCAACATATTCCCATTGACCGTCACCTCCATACAGCCCGTGTAGAAGGCTGAGACGGGAGTGGACACCAAGGATACATCTACAGAAAACAACAACAGTAATAAAGCTCCCGAGAAAAAGAGAGATTTTAGCTCCACTTGTACTGAAATGTTTATAAACATTTCTACAAAGCAGACAGAGAAGATGACAGACAGACAAACAGACAGACAGAAAGGTAGCAGGTCAAGGGATAGATAGCAGATAGTATAAAGACAAACAGTCAGACATACATACAGACAGACAGATACCCAACCGGCAACCAGACAGATGTGTGCCAATATGTTTATAAATGATTTACTGATGCAGTGAAGAAATACAGAAATGGAAATGGTGTAAAAACCAATGGTTACCAAATGATTAACAAAGTGTTCAGTAAAAGTTAACAAATGCTATATAAATGCGTATTAGGAAGTAGTTATTATAAAGTGCTACCAAGTCATTTTACTGATTAATTAGCTGTCTCTGTCCTAATGTTTCTATTATTTATGGGTTGCTTTTTCTAAAACTGCTTTTTCTCGCTACTGCATCATTCTTTTTGCTACTGTAGCGCTGAAAAACGATTAGCTCAACTTTTTAAAGTGAGATAAATTCTGCTCAAGGGTGCACAAATAACTGCCTGCTGGTAGCTATATACTTTTTGTTTACTGAGGTAATATATCATTGGAACCCGCCCGCAGAGTAGTGTATATTGTATATGTTACTTAGTTTTGTAGTAGTTAGTTAGTTGTTAGCACCAAAGGCCATCAAAAGTAGGATTACACAAGAAAAATGCACTTATACTGTCGGACAGTATCAAAAAGATTTGAAACGCCGGTGTGCCAGAAAGGAGTATAGAGAGGAGTTCTGTAACAGTTTAGTGATACTGGATGACACAGAGTTTGGGTAGCAGAGGGGAATGCAAGGTCAAGGCGGTAACGTGGCCACAGCGTGAGGGGGAGGGGTTACATAATGGGGGAGGGGTTATATAATGAGGGGGAGGAATTACGCCATTAGGTGTCAAAAATTACTTTGGTCTTGAGCCCAAGGATAGGGTGTACTGGTAGTTTTAGATTTAACAATGAATTGTTATACAGGCAAAACAGTCAGAAATGAGAACCTTAACTTTATATATTTAATAAACTTTTATTATATTTTGCCTTTTTAAAGTAGTTATTCTGTGCTTTGGCTATTATTTATTAATGACTATATGACCATCAGGGCACTGCCAAATGCTGATGTTTCACCTGTGTATGCAACAACTCAGTAACTGACAATAAAGAAATCTGATCTAAGGTAACCCTGCCATAAAATGGCTGCATTATCACAGTTTGTTTTCACCGAGACCTGAATTTTTTTTAACAGCTTAGAAAAGGCAATGAAAGAAACACAACAGGAATGTAGGACGGGAAAACACACCTGGTAGGCCACCAACGAAGGTCCCGTAAGGCGCGGTAAGATCCAGTGGCTCCTTGCCCTCGAAGGCTTCTGTTTCACCCGGCTGCCCATCCACCTCCAGCAGGGTCAGGTTCCCGGACACGGACACGCTGACCAGGTGAGCCTCAGAGCCACAAAGGGACACGGCAGCGCTCGCCACCACCACGTCTCCCATAGACACGATCACATGCTGTCACAGAAAACAACACGTGCTTAAAGGAGAACTTCGGTGTAAAATGAAAATTGGCATGTTAAAACATCACACCGAGTTGGTATGTGTACTGAGGAGCAAAACTGATTTAGCCTGTTGCATTCAGAGTTTAACTATTTTTTATCGTTTGTCCCAGAAGGCTAACAATGGAAGTGGTAGGTTCCTCAGTACACATACCAACTCGGTATGATGTTTTATGCCATGCCAATGTCATGCCAATTTTCATTTTACACCAAAGTTCTCCTTTAAAGCAACACTAAGTAGTTCTCGTCTTCGCTCGCCCTACAGGTTGGAAGCGGAATTGTCTCTCGTTCAAACTACAGAGAGACACTCTGCTCCTCCAAATTTGCTTAGTGGGGTTGTAGACCATGGAGGGCGGCAAAGTGAATTCAAAAGTGCCTTTCACCCAGTTACAAGTTGATGAACCACTGAAATGATTTTGGAAATAGTATTTTTAGGTTGAAAAAACTGAGTGTTACTTTAAAATGTAGTTGGTCCCAGTTACAGATTTCACAGTAATTTGTATGTTAACATCCCAACAATTGCATCAAAAAATATTACATACAGTGAATTTGTAATGACTGAGTTATAATATCAAAGAAGCGAATCAACCAGGTCTAAAAGTCAGCTGCACTGCCAGCACTGTATTATATTTAAATAGTGAAATAAATTATATACACTACATTGTAATCTCATACAAAAATATTTAGCGTTCTTCCTCTCACCTCAGTCCATTCTTTCTTCACAGGGTGGTAGTTGGAAAGGGAGATGGAGAAAGGCACATCATCTTGGCGAACCAGTGCGAAGAGAACACCCACGGTTGAGGCCGGACGCAGATTTAGGAGAACATTCAGCGTCGTCGGGTCACCTGTGAAAAGGACAGGAATTGTCTGACTTGCAGCACTGTGCAAAAAGTTTTAGGCAGGTGCCTTCAAACCAGCATCAATTCACACAAAGGGGTACACACAAAGTCAGGGAGTTTGTAGGGTTATAGTCAGGCGTATGATCAACCAATTATACCAAATTGGTTGTACAGTATATGTGAGGAACCCTACAACCACAGAAGATCTGTGGTTAGTTCTTCAAGATGTTTGGAACAACCTATCAGCCGAGTTCCTTCAAAAACTGTATGCAAGTATACCCAGAGGAATTAATGCTCTTTTGAAGGCAAAGGATGGTCACACCAAATATTCACTTGATTGAGATTTCTCTTTTGTTCATCCTCTGCATTTTGTTGATTGATGAAAATAAATGATGAACACTTCCATTTTTTAAGGCATTCCTAGTTTACAGATTTTTTTCACACCTGCCTATAACTTTTGTACGGTACTGTATAATAATCCCTCTCTTAACTTACAGTTGCAGTTCAAGATTGTATACTATCACGTTTACATAGTTAGGGTACATACTACATCGAGGTATTTTATACAGTGTCATACCAAGTCTCATATCAAGTACTGATTTCCCTGAAAGCCAATTTTATAGCATCTTGAATCCTTTTAAAGTGCTTGGAGCTTCAGTGTGACCACATTCTTTTCCCAAAAAAGTACACAAAAAATGAATCATAATCTTAATTTGTACAGGAGAATTCAAACAAGATGCAGCTCAAAGTGCTTCACAGTTTCACGAGGAAAACACAGGACAACATTTCTTGCAGTCCAGTGGTGCCGGGATAGAAAAACAAAAGACAACATTTCTTGTAGTCCATTTTTTTTTTTTTACATTTACATTACACTTAGCTGACGCTGTTATCCAGAGCGACTTACAGATATTTTACAGGGTTTCAGTTACAGTCCCTGGAGCAGTGTGGGGTCAGACGCCTTGCTCAAGGGCATCTCGACCATGGGTAGGGTGGTATTCAAACCGGCAACCTTCCGATTGCAAGACCAGCTCCCTAACCACTAGACCACAGCTGCCCAGTGACGTTGGAACGAGAAAGTCCATTTAGGTGCTGTCGAGTTGCTAGTGTCCCCAATTAGCTACATGGGAGAGGAAAGTGGCATCGAAATGAAAAAAAAACACAAGTAGTCGGTGTTGGAGAGAGAGGGGACCAGTCAGGGGAGAGATCCTTTATAAAACAGCGACGCCTGTGCCACATCCCTCCCAAATAACATAAGGTGAATAAGGCCACTAAGAGGACGTTGCTGACTGTCGTCGCTTAACCCAGCTGAATACTGATTGCTGAATACTGATAGCATTTTCACCTTAGTGTGGAACACGACTGCTTGTTATGCCCTGCCATCTCTTTTAATTCTCCGTGCCACACTGTCATTACTAAGCAGGATGGCTTTCAATATTGGCACTGGGTATCGCTCCATGACACTGTAGTCTTTGACATTAGGAAGAACCTGCCTTTTTTCCCCCACTGTAAGCTGTGAGCTGGACTTTGCCATTAAAGTAACGCTAAGGCACTGTTCATCTTCGGTTGCCCTACAGGTCGGAAGCGGAGTTGTCTTTCTTACGTCTCATTCAAACTACAGATCGGAGCGACCCCCTTCTGCAAAATTATACAGTGTGGTTATTGCCCATGTGGTAATGTAAACAGAATGCAGAAGTGCCCTTCACCCTGTTACAAGTTGATGAACCACTGAAACGATTTTGGAAGCATTATTTTAAGGTTGAAAAAAAAAAAAAAAACTACTTAGTGTTGCTTTAATAAAGCAATACTATACTCTCTCTGGTTCACCTTTTGAGAGAACACATTGGAATTGCTCCATCTCGAATGCTGCTCCTTTGGGGCCTGGAAATATGCCATATCCATAGCAGCTTTGTCAGCATGTATTTTATAAAGGTGATCCTTTTAATGCGAAGGTTTCATCACCTCATTAGCAAAAAACCTGTTTGCAAAGCAGGCACATTAGATGATGCACATTTGTAGGTGAGGGAATAAAGCCAAAGGTTCATGTAATGGACACAATACTGCCTGAATTTTTCTTGGTTTTTGCGATGTTTTAAGTTTCTATACTTAACTTTCTAAAAGTGACTGTGCTTCTGTGTGTTCTGACTGGGTGTGGGATTTAAGTCTGCAAAGTCCGATTTGTCTGCTGCCCAAATACTCCGTGCTTCTAATAGCGACGTAGATGCTTAAACATTGTTATGAGTAACAGTAACTAACGCCGCCACACTGCCTGTGACGCTGCATAGAATTTGATATTGAAGTCAGTCTGGCCAACCTGCCTATTCTCGGCTGCTCCTTTGCCTGAAAGAACAGGGCACCACTGAAAAATGAATGCTACGGATACGTCATTGGAATCAGCGGTCTGATTGGTCGTAGCTCTGTCCGGTAGGCATCTGAGGCATTTGAAAGATGTCTGTTGATCCCGCCTCTGAGAACTATGGGATCTTTGCCAGACCACGAGCCTATGAGTCTATTAGCCTGGTGCGACAGCCAGGCTACAATGAGACAGCAGCCTGGCATCTTTCCTCCCAGCTGTTCCAGGTGGCTCAGTGTACTGCAGCGGCAGTTTCATCTTCAGTCCATCTGTCTGGACGCAGCAGACCTGCCTGAGGACGTAGTCTGGTAAACCAGCCCCTTGTACTTTCAATTTTCAGTTTCATTTTGAACAGAGGGTCTGGCCTTGCTGCTTTGAGAAACGATGCAGCAACGATTACCTACTACTGACTACCTACAGTACGCACTACAATTCAAATGTAGCACACAAAGTCAACATCATCGCTCACAAACACTCCCTCTGTTCGCTGACTGGCTCGGATTCGCTTGGTCCGAATACATGACTGTCAACGGCAGCAAGGCCAGACCCTCTGTACAGAATGAAAGTATGAGGGGCTGGTTTACCAGGCTAGCACTATGGGGCATCTTTGTCTCAAAGCTGGTGAAGAAATGTGTCTTTGATTGCCAAGACAGTGAGACATCTGTGCTGTGCTGTGCTGTGCGGAGAGAGACAGGTACAGGTACTGTCTCTACGGACGGTGATGTGTGTCTAAACCCCTGCCTCACCTGCCACGAGCTGTTGTAATTGACATGGCTCTCCACTTTCCTTTGCAGCTTTAATGCCTCTTCTTAGGTTTGCTCTCGACACAATATACGGCTCTCCGTCACCTGATCCGAAGGAACAACTTGCGCTGCCTCAGGACAGAATGGAACCTCTGTGGTCATCAACTTGTTTTTGCTTGGGACCGACCTGAATGTGTTTGCCCACTGCATATGCCCATTGTCAGTGCACAGCACCAAATTCAGAACAGAGCCGTTTCTGTGAGCTCTCTCTCTCCTCCTGACTTCATAATATATTCCATCCTGTATGACTCAATCCTGCAGCTAACGGCTAACTGCACCACCCTGAGGCCAGGTTTTGCTTATTTATATATATAAACCACATGACTCTGTAAACTAATGGTCAGCAAAGGTTATGGGCTGATCCCTGTTGGTAACTGAAGCTCTGATGTGAAGCCTGTGTGTATTTGTGGTGTGCATGGCGTAGTTGAGTTGAACTATTGAAAAAAATTCCATGCAGCATGTTTTAATTAACTTTTTTTGTTCTGTGCTTCACTTTTTACAGTATACTCTGGGACAAGGAACAGCATTGTGTGATCAGACTTTTCCAGTGGAGCACTTGGGTATGGCCCTGTAAGCTGAAGTGATGTCTGTACAGCAATGCTCCAGTGTGTTATTTCCTCTGGTGTGACATGTGTTCAAGTATTCAAGTGTTTTACTGTCATTGTGCAGTTGCCTGTACAGAGAAACTAAAACAGCAAGGCCACAAAGGTGCAAGATCACTTGCCCCTTGTTGCGTGTGATTAGGGAGCTCATCAGTCAGAATATAAAGGCGGACATCTAATACTTAAAAAAACAAAAACAAAAAAAAAACAAAAAAAAAACCAAACAAACCAAAACCTACATGACTGCACCAACAGTAACGCCAATCGTAAGTCTGTAAAAAAAACACTCACCATGGCTATGATTGAAGAAGGCAAATCCAGAGCCGTTGTAGAAGGCTCCACGTTCCACTCTGGAGAAGCACTGCATGTGCTCGTTGTTACGCACGGTCTCCTGGATGGACGAGTCCTCTCCGGTCAACCAGTGCCAGTCCCTCATACAGCCATCCAGCCTTGTGTTCACCTGCAGCCCAGAGAGAGACTTACACTAAGAGTTATAACTAGAAATATATCCTAGCTTACCTACCAGAGCTTAGTTAGACACTTTTTTTCCCACACATTTTATTACATTACATTACACTTAGCTGACGCTCTTATCCAGAGCAACTTAAACTTATTTAGATACAGGGTACAGTCCCTGACTGTACTGGTTTATTTATTATTACTAGTTCATTTATTTTAAAGATAAAATTGTAATAAGTAGTCTAAAAATAATAATTTTGGTATATTCAGTAGTGTGACTTTTATGCCGGGTTTTCCCCCCCATAATGGTCATGATAAGAAGATGGAGAATAGGTTACGAAGCATTCTTTTTTCCTCCAAAAAACAAACTGTGTACACCAACAATGTTCTTGCTGCTCGAGTTGCGTATAGGAACCCTGATAATACTACAACCAAGGAACCAGGCTATATCGAGCCTTTCTTAGTGTCTTAAAAAAGCTTTTTTGATGTGTTGCCAAGTACCCTAAACAAGCTCGTTGACAGGCATTTGGCCAAAAATGTAAAAGCCTGTCAAACTAAATGAACCAGCTATTAACATAATTTATTTTTTCTGAAAGTTTGACTCAGGCCCATTCATAGAAAACACCCTAAAATGTGTTTACGCCAGACTTTTTCTTTAAGTTGTACCAGTTATACATCTGGGTACCCCACAGGCACCCCGTGGCCACGTGTCTACCCCGTATGCCGGCTCAGCTGTTCTACAACCTATGCTCGCTGTCTTAGACCTACTTTCCTGTCAGCAACGCCCCACTACATCTACCCCCCTAAAAGGAATACCATGAACCTGGCTGGCATTTTGTTTCAGAAGAGAGAGGAAATTAACCCTCTCTAATAGAGAACACATGATTAACACCAGGGGAACTAGTAATCTGTGGATGAATATTTGTATATTCTTTGTTGTATATATACAAACATTTCAGATTTAAGAAAAAAATGTATGTATAAATTAGTTTGGTAGACATAATAATTTACTTTGTACAACAATATTCCTAATAAGACAGACATCTCTAAAGAATGAAGCCATTTCACAACCATCAGCTGAACTCAGAACAGACTGGTCTCTTCCCATCCCATTCCCCTCCCATAGGTACAGCTGTGCTCATAAGTTTACATACCCTTGCAGAACTGATGCTTTCTTAACCATTTTCCAGGGAATCATTTGGGTAGTTTCTATTGTCCTTATGATTTAAATAAAGTAAGCATGTGTTACCATTCATATCCTCTGCAAAATGGTTAAGAAATCGTCAATTCTGCAAGGGTACACTGTACACTTAAGAGCACAACTGTATTTGTATAGATGTCTATGTCATCTCCTCTCACCTTACTGATGAGGCCATCTTGTTTAAAGGGGATCCCACCAACTGTGAGGTTGAGCTCGTGCAGTCCTTTTTTCAGAGTGAAGAGATCCCCATTCACGGCGATCTTCATCACTGCCTCTCGGTCGATCTTTATCACCAAACTCCTCCCTTGCTCCTCCACAGAGATCTGAGGCAGACGGCGAGAGATGGAGAGAACAGTACAGATAGTTTATCAGAAAGACTAATACACACAGTACACCTTGAGGTAGTTGTACGGCCATGGTCATTTTGAGATTCAATCCCTACAAGTCTGTACAGCTGTTAATTCCTCGTTTTTAATGTTAGGGTCCTCGTTATACTACCAACAAAGCGTGGGACTGCTTTAAGCCTTGTTAATGGATTAAAAAAGAGTGATTTCTTTTCAAGCTAAATGCTCTTAGTACTACCATTGTGAGCCTTTTAGATGCATCGGCTACAAGCAATAACATTTAGAATGCAGTTTAGTGTTTTTTTTTTTATAGCAGATTTCTCGAAGAAATCATGGGGATGGGCTAAAGAGCTTTCAGTCTATTAAATGGTTACACTGATTACACTGATTCAAATCATTATAATTTTTCACATACTTGTCCAACCAATACAAAATGGGTAAGATTTTATGAAATTAGATTTATTATAGTTGAGGAAAGTTCATTTTTTAACTTTTCCACCAACATAACACATTCATGTAAACACAGTAACTGTTACGTTAGTGGGAGATAAATTATTAAATCGGCGGCGGGCAACAGTTTCGGCACCGGAAGGGCTGTTTACACCGGTGGCATTATTATGTTTTCTGAAAGTGCAGATTTGGTGAAAATTGTCATTACATCGGTGGTTTCTTCTTACGTTGGCAGCAAATTATTACACTGATGGCCGCTCTAGGGGTTTGCCATCCCTCCTGTGTATCAGCGTCTGGTGACACGAGTTTTGGGGGTTCAAAAAGCATGACAAAAAGGTTACAGATTAAAAAAAAAAAAAAAAAAAAAACAGGTTCACATACCAAAGTCTGGAAATACTCAACAGAACACAAGTGGCACATTTAGGATAATTATATTTGAAATATTAAAACTTGACTCTGACTGACTGATGACCTTTTCAAAGTACTAACAGCAACTGTGGCATTGCATCATTCCCGTTAAAGCAACACTAAGTAGTTTTTTCAGCCTTAATGTTTCCAAAATCGTTTCAGTGGTTCATCAACTTGTAACTGGGTGAAAGGCACTTCTGAATTTGCTTTCCCGCCCTCCATGTGCTTTAACCGCACCAAGTAAGGTTGGAGGAGCGGAGCGTCTCTCTGTAGTTCGAATGAGAGGCAGTTCCGCTTCCAACAGTAGATGAAAACTACTTGGTGCTGCTTTAAGATAGCTAAAATATTGGCACTGGAATAGCACCCTCTCTTTGTCTGTCTAGATGAACACATATTTCACTGTTCATTCACTTAACGGATACTATCCAGTTTTTGGTAGCCCAGTAAGGTTTTGGATAGTAGTGGGATGTATGCCTAACTTTGTGTTCAATTACTATATTCACTATGATTCAGGAGTATAACAAATAGAAAGCAAAAAAATTAACAGTTAAACCTGTACTGGGAGAAGTGCCACATAGTATATTATAAAAGAAATACCTTTAACGGATACCTAATTTTTGTGCTACTCTGACAATAAGTTCTTTAGTTGTGTGGGGATCAAAAAGTAATTACTGGAATGTAGGACCTTCTAACAGCTGAAGTAGAAAACAATTAAGATAAAAAATATGGGTTAAAAGGAAACTGGGGTGGGGGGTACATTAAGTCTTCATGAAGATGACCGCTGACCTTGTGCCATTCTCCGTCGTTGACCTCTGGCCCGCTGCTTGTGATGCGGCTTACGGCTCCGTACTTCAGCTGAAGCTCCAGTTTTCCGTGGTGTATCGCCAGCACGATCCAGGAGCTGTTGAGGTGGCCACCCGCAAAGAAGATAACCCCTTCCGGGTCAAAGGTCCTGAGGTCAAACTCTGCAGTGAAGCTGCAATGTCATACGACCAAAAAACAAACATTTAATTCAATTTGTATTTCATTCGTTTAACCCAGGCCTTTAACCTAGGGCTGAGCGATATATCGATATTATCGTAATATCGATATATTTTTAAAGAAGATATGTATTTGACACTATATCGCCATATCGATATATTTTCGATGATACAATACCACTTTATCAAAACCACTTATCCTAATGTGTTCACACTGTTCAGACAGCCGGAGCTTTCTCGGATCACTCAGCTGTACCCCTGTGTATGTTACTGTTTACTTTTTCATTTGCACAGCTCTTTTAGAGCAGTCTTAACTTAACATGAAACACTTTGCTCATCCTGTTTTTGAAATATCGATATGTATCGTATATCGCCAGTCAGCCCAGAAATATTGTGATATTAGTTTAGGTCCATATCGCCCAGCCCTACTTTAACCCCTAATTTCCATTCTAAATGCTACATTAATTCTTCAGGGAACCATAAGTCAAAACCTAAACTGTCCTTTACTGCCCACCACACTTACCCCGTCTGAACTCTCCTCCTGAAGCGTAGCCTGACCACCGGTGACCCGCTGAACATGCGACCCAGATACAGAGAGCGCGTGTTGCGCTTCAGGTCCAGAGGCATACACGGCTCTATAGACTTTAAAGTTTGTTCATGGGGGGAGGGTGGAGAGATAGAATAGAGAAAAAACAATGTGAGAAAAAGCAAAGATTCAACAGAGAGAGAAGTTTAGGGTTATTTTTAAGTCACATCAAAGGTGCCCAGACTGCTACAGTAACATGTTGAAAACTTTTAGCATTGCCAGTGCTCCTGAAGTGGGTTTTGCGGATGCAGTTTGCTCACTGTATGCATAAATCACAATTTGACTGCATGGACTGTCAAACACCAAAAGCTCAAAAAAACAAACAAAAAAAACAAAACAGACCATAATACAGTTTTCAATATTTAAAGCAAAAAAAAAAAACAACAACAAAAGAGGTCATTATTTTTATCAGGACACAAAAACTGCTGTCTTTCTTTTCTACCCAAATCCAGACACTACCCAACCTGGTTTCTTTTTTCGAAGTAGCAGTGTGGTAGTACAAGTACAATGCTGGCATACAAATTCCATATTCACTTGACTGTACTCGTGGGTGTAAATGAACAGAAGCAGAGCAGGTTCAGAGAAGCTAAAGCCTACCTCACAGGTCCTCAGGTCCTGGGACAACTGCTTCCCCTGACGTCCATCACAGAAGCAACGGAAACTGCCTGGAGTGTTCACACACTCTTCTTCACAGATCTGCGACTCGCATTCATCCACATCTAACAAAAAAAGAGCATACGTAAAACAGAGGGGGGCAGAATGGATGGTGTGAAATTTAGAAAAACAGCAGCAGATATTTGTAAAGGCACAGACAAAAACCACAAGACAGAAATGGCATTGGCATGGGTGGTTTATATGTAGACACATAGGTCCTATTTTCTAAGATTAAAAAGGGAAGGAAATCCTTGTTTGTGTTTCATCTAGGACAAATATGCTCACTAAACCTAGGTCACAGGTGTCATGACGCCAGATAGCCGTTTACAAAAGTTAGCTTATACAAGCAGTCCTGTTTAAAATCTAGATCAGGCTCTTCCTCAAAGAAAACTGCTTAAAGATACATACTCTAAGGGTTCATTCACACCGACTTGAGCGTGTACAGTGCGTATCTGTATACACCATGTTTGTATAGGGACAGAATACGCGCAAATCACGCTTGCGATGTAAATAGTCTAATTTGTTAGCATGGATTCTAAACAAATACGGACAGAAAACGGGCACGCGATGAATACGCAGAGTGTTTGGTGTGAATGAGCCCTAAGCAAGAGTCTGTATAAAAACAGACGTTTTACTTAACAGTACTCACCCAAGCAGCTCTTAGTCTTGTTGTCATATACGTAGCCCTCTTCACACAGGCACTCGTAGTCCCCGATCAGGTTTGAACACCGTGCAGTCCCACACACACCAGGGGTGAGGTCACACTCATCCACATCTGGGGAGGCACAGAGGTCAGGATGAGTCAACACCAGGGATGGAAACTTGCACCAGCCACCTAGCCTGGTAAACCAGCCCCTCGTACTTCATTTCATTTTGTACAGAGGGTCTGGAACAGAGACTGTCAGAAATGATTTCTTGGAGGTGTGGACTCTGCTGAAGTTTAAAAAAAAAGTGCCTCTGCCTTTACCCAATCGCTAACCCCTGGTCTTCACGTATGCAATTAGCCTACCTATGCACTACAATTCAAATGTAGCACACAAGGTCAATGTCACGGCTAACGAACACACCCTCTGTTCGCTGATTGGAACGGTCTTGCTGGGATTTGCTAAATGACCCTCAAGAGATTCCGGTCCAGACCCTCTGTACAAAATGAAATGAAGTATGAGGGGCGGGGTTACCAGGCTACCAGCCACCAGCCAAATGCTGGTAAAATATGACAGTGGCTGGCTGGTAGATTTTCGACAAAAATAAGAATTTGCTGTTGAGTGGCTGGTGATTTTCACCATTTATTTGTCAGTTGTTAGTAAAGATTTACATTTTGTGAAGTTAATTTGCACCCCTGGTCAACACTAATTGTTGCAATTAGTGAAAGTCAAAGTAAACTTTATTGTCAATGCTCCCTGTGCACCGCATTGAGGAGAGGATTGAAATCGCGATTCTCCATTAGAACAAAATGGAAATGCTGAGACATCATCACACAAAGACAAAAATAGTAAAGGGGGGGGTGAGGTGGGTCATATCAGATGATGAGTGGACGTGTGAGGTGTGTTTCACGTCTTTTCCTCCTCAGGACTTACCGACACAGTTGTGGTGTCCAGACAAGTGGTAGCCTGGATCACAGGAGCAGTGGTAGCTGCCTAAGGTGTTTTGGCAGAGATGGTCACACCCTCCGTTGTTCTCGCTGCACTCATCTACATCTGTTTTTTTTTTTTAAACAAAAAAAATAATAATATTGACGACAAAGATCACATATTTCAGGTGTAATAAACAGACACACTCAACATTTTCAGTACATGGGTGAATATATTTATGTGGTTCTTGAAGACTTCCAGTCTTGATCTGCACAGCAAAACACCACCATACAAATTCTTCTACTACATTCTGTTCTGAGGGTTTGACTGTGAGAACAGCAAGCAAGGCTGGCTCTCCTGCTGGCAGCGAGTGTAGCTGGTGCACGGTGCATAGTTGGCAAACTCGCAACCTGCCAGCTGGTGCAAAAATGTGAGTGCTTAGCAAAAAAAAAAAAAAAAACCTTAACATTGTGCAATCAATGGGGAAGCTCGCCTCCCCTTAACAAGAGAAGTGCTCCCATAAAAACATCAATTGTGAAATTCAGGAAAATCTGAAAAATGCACTATATGTATTGGGTCTTTATATTCAAAGATCTAGATAAAGTGCTATCGTCCCCACACACTGCTCCCCGGGCGTCGTTTTCATGGCTGCCCCCTGCTCACGTGTGTGATGGGTTAAATGCAGAGTCAATTTTGTTGTGTACACTGTGTGCTGTGGTGTGCCGTGTAATCACAATGACACTGGGTGCTTTTTTTTTTTTGTGTAAGACGGCCATGCATTTTTGGACCCTGTGGTGTACTCGTGCTGAGCTGAGCTCAATTGAAATGTTCCCAACCCTGGCAAATGTTGTGGTGAGGGAATAACTGCTGCCAATTTTTGTGTAAGAGCCCACAATTGCACATTTGAGTGGGTAGCTGGACCAGTCAGAGGATTTAGGAGAGGGGACTACGGTAAATCAGTTGGTGAGAAATTTTCCACTTTCCCTGTGACAGGCTTTGATGGACTGAAACTGCAAGAGGTAGAGGCCCTAATCGAGCTCAGTTTCAACGTGGACTTGACTAAGGATGAGTAAACTGCCGCTTGCACACTTCTGGCTGTCCTTAGAGAGCTGAGCTTTGCCACCTCCATGTCAGTACCTCCTGCTTGTCCTAGCAGCTTTTTAACTGGGGTGGAAGCAGTCCGCCTCTGATCTAATCACTGAGATCTGGATAGCGGCCGATTTTGTGGCCTCCTGTACGACAGCTGTCTGCAGTGTTGCTAAGCAAGTCGTCTAGTGTACTTTTACATGGAAGCAATAAAGTACTTTGTTGCCAAGTTGCTAAGCAAGATTCTGGATAAGCTATATTGTTCTGTAATGGTGGAGCCAGTCATTAGTCATAATGGTTTAGTGAAGTCCTATCCCATGGTTGTATCACAGTATTTATAGCAAATTCTAATGTTCAAAACCTGTCCCTAGATACGCTTTTATAAATGAAAATTAAAAATACTAATAGCAGTACTCGTATTATGACATTGCTCCTAGTCTACTTTTTCTAGTTTCAGTAATGGTGGAGCCAGTCATTAGTCTTAGTGGTTTAGTAAAGTAAAGAGTGATGAACCTGACTGACTTTTGATGCTTCAAGCATCTTCAGTATCAGGTCAGTTTAATTCCTATCAAACTCTGCAGTGTACTACAACAACAAGACCCGATTCTAAATCTCTGATGTTCTGACCTTGTGTAGTGGCTGTAGCATTCAGGGTGGTGAATGTGTTTATGAGTTAACAGTATGTCATTTTTTATTGCCAACACATCTCACCCAACTTTATCCAAGTGCCCTTTCAAATAAGTGTGGCTACTATCCAAATAGGTATCATTGCTGATATGTGAGGTAGCTATCTCAGCTTCTGGGTTAGCAGTCAAAATTTTTGTGATGTCTGTGATGTCCGACCACTCATTTTGTTTGGTCCTAATTCTCATTCTCATTCATCCAGGTCATGGTAGTCAAAGAAGCTAAGTTGCAAGCAACTGGACTTCTTCTTGGAGCTTGAAGACGTTTCAACTTTCATCCAAAAGGCTTCTTCAGTTCTGGCCTGATGTTGGGAAACCAGGAGCTATATCTCTGGATCACTGAAGGTGGAGCTGTAGACCACACCCCTCATTCATTGACAAAACGTAGCTTTTGCGTTAAATAATTATCTTGTGTTTACATACCAAGTATTAGTAGCAGCAGGTCGGTATATTAACACAATGAAACATAAAATAATGCAGCATGAGCTCTGAGCTCTGTATGTTGTCCTATACACTAATCAAAACGATTAAGGGAGCAAACCCATTTTGTCAAAATCTTCATATAAGTTCAAGTTTACCTGAACAGTTTCTTTAGTTTTGCCTAGCAGTGTATCACAGTGAGTCAACTGGTGAGTTTGAGCCAAATCATGCAGAACCTTGTGTGCTCAAACCTTGTAGCAGCAAGGCCCTATATAAAGGCACAGTGCCCTCATTTGTTTCACAGTTGCATTCCGTACTCTAATGGCTAAAATGTGTGCAGTTTGGATCGTTGTATGGCTGAGTTTGTGGTTCCTGGTTGTAACCAATGCTGCCAGGCGCTATATGGATCCAGCAGACGTGGCCAGAGCAGTGCAACTGTTGGAAGATGGGAACACTCAGAGGGAGGTCGCTCGTCGCTTTGCTGTGTCACGTTGCAAGTGGGCTCTGGCCACGTCACCAGGAGACTGCGGAATGTTCCAGACAACCAGGCCAAGGTCAAAGCCGCTGAACAACAGCTCAACATATGTTCTGCTTGCTCCCTTAATTGTTTTGAGTTGTGTAGAAAGAAATAAGAAACTAGAAAAACACTCAGAGAGCGCAGACCTCTGCCAAGGCAGCTCACATCATCACCAAAATCTAATCACTTTTAAGATAGCCACAAGAGGGCGACAGTTGTGTGGGGAACAATTTGGCCCTATCTGGCAATGGTGAAGAATCCTTTAAAAAATTCCAGGATCCAGATGGTGATCCAAATCACAAACAAAGTCTAATCACTTATCACTTAGCCCATTTCTGACCTATCCTGAAAATTTCATCAAAATCCATCCATAACTTTTTGAGTTAAGTTGATGACAGACAAACAGACGGACGGACAAACAGGGGTGAAAACATAACCTCCTTGGCGGAGGTAATAAGAGACTGGAAATGAAAGAAGAGAGAGAGAGAGAGCACCTTCGTCACACTTTTGTCCACTCCATCCTGTGAAACAGTGACAGTGGAATTCTCCCTTCTTGTCCTCGCATCGCACTGTACCTCTAGGATTACAGGGCGACGGGGAGCACTGGTCGGGAATATCTGAAAATGATAAAGCACAAATTATTTCAGCATATAATAAGCGTGTATCAACATGATCATTCTTTACCCTGTATTTATACATGTGTAATGACAATAAAGTTGAATCTAATCTCATCTAATCTAACCATTGCTGACCCAGAGCAGGTACTCTTGCATGTTAAAATCAGAATGGGGACACGCTTCGATTAACTGGTGACTCATTAAAATAAAGAAGTCAACGTTTAAAATTTGCGTTGATGTGTTGTAACCAACACTGCTCTGTCCCCTCTTCCCCCGGGTACACCACAAGCAGCAACAGTAATCTATGAACGCAGCATGGGGATATTTTACATTACATTACACTTAGCTGACGCTCTTATCCAGAGCGACTTACATATATATTTACAGGGTTTCAGTTACAGTCCCTGGAGCAGTGTGGGGTTAGATGCCTTGCTCAAGGGCATCTCAACTATGGGTAGGGCGGGATTCGAACTGGCAACCTTTCGATTGCAAGACCAACTCCCTAACCACTAGGCCACAGCTGCCAGCTGATGGTATTCTGCAAACTTTGCAAAGCGCTGTTACAGCAATTTTTGAGTAAGCATTCCTGGATGCCGGCCCGTACCTTCCATGCTATATGCATTAGGGTGCCAATAGCATTGTTTGAGTAGGGACACCAAGGTGTGAATAACAATGTTGACTTTTTACACCTAGGTACAAATAGCTTTTTTGACTAGCAACACCCGGGTGCCTGTCTTTACTGCGCCAAGGTGTGAATATCAACATTGGCTATTAACCCCATGTGTGAAAAACTATTTTGGCTATTTAGACCCAGGTGCAAACATCATCTACCAAAACATTAGGCATTAACATACTGATTACTGCTGTGATCACCGATGCTCAACACAAAAGAGCAACAACATATATATTCTGGTAACTGTAAAGAATTTTTCTTGAGGTGATTATATGCCAAATGAATCAATGTCTATTCTGTATGATAACAGATTACATTCCATTACACATAGCTGTAAGCAACTTAGAGTTATTTTAGGTACAGAGTACAGTCCCTGGAGCAATGAAGGGTTAGATGCCTTGCTCAAGGGCACTGCAGCCATGGATGAGGGTGCAGGAGAGCACTGGTTATTTACTCCCCCAAACACATTCTTCTTGCTGGTACGGGATTCGAACCTGCGACCCTCCGATCTCAAGACCAACTCCCTAACCATTAGGTCACAGCTGCCCCCAGATGCACTCCATGCTTTGAATTCCTTCTGAACAGCAATGCAGTTTTCCCAGCACACCAGATGGCATTCCAGAACACTCCTTGCCATCATAAAAGATTTGGATTCGTGACCCAACACTTGCGCACTTAACCCAGACACACCCTTCAAAGACTTAAGCTGTCCTTGGACTGAAGTTCAAAGACTTGAAAGTTGGCAGAGTCTGTTACGGGGTTTGGCCTATGCCTTGGTCTTTTGTGTGTGTCTGTATCTCTCTTTCAGGTGGTGGCTAGCCGGAGGTCATTGGTGGTTGCTAACTGGCGGTTGCGTGTGATTCGCTGGGAGCCAGCCCTTCTGTGTACTAATATCACCCATGTTCCAAGATATATATATATATCCTCTCTCTCTCCTCTCTCCCTCTCACTCACTCACTCTCACTGTGTCTCTCCACACTGAAACACGTTGCTTTTTGAAACCTGTTGTTTTCATGCTATAATTGTATATCTCTAATGGACATCCATCTCTGCGTTATGCCCACACTCAAGGTTTTCTGCTGCTGAATCAGTGCAGTGCAATTGAGGCGTCGAAACCTATTTATAGATGAGAGGGGAGAGAGGTGGGTGAGGATGAAGAGAGACTGCTGTCGGTAAGACTTACTGTGCACACAGGTAATTAGGTCCTGCTTCTTGCTCTCTGCATCCCCAAATTTCTTCACACATACTGGACAAAGGCAAAAACCACAGCAACAGCATTACTACCAACATCAGTGTTTAATTTTTAGAAGGTTTAGCATTAGAAACAGCATCACTTGGACAAATTATGTGTATCAAACTATGACTAACATGAAAATGTGAAAGACTGCAAGATGACTCACCCAGGTACTTGGGATAAAAGTACTCCTAAAAAGAGGAAAGAAGAATGAAAGAATGAGATGCTGCCTAGCTTTGATGCACACATCCATTCACACAGATTGTCTGTGGGCGTATGGGGTGGTCTGTGTGTGCACTGTATCTGCAGTGCAGTCGGGTACTACTGTGATCCACTGTGGTAATAGCACTGCAGAGCAACTTTCAATGCACATTCATTTCTATGACGCACCACAAACCGATCATGTCAATGCCAAAATTTGCATTAAAAAGTACAGATGAGGTGAACAAAGACTGCATTTAAAAACCAAATAGTTTCTAATGCAGTCATATGATGCAACAGTTAGGTAATAAACTACTGATTTGGGTATGGCTCTTTAGTTTCAAAGACACTGTTACCCTATATCCAGTCTGGATATATTTAGATAGTTCATTCACAGCTGGCATGAATTGAAGGTCATGCTGTGTAACTGGAACAAAGCCATATGTGAGGACTATGCCACATATCGTCATGAAATTGCATATGAATACGATATAAGCACATGCAATCACACATCATTACATACGATCTCACCTTCATTGGTGCAACAGTGGTTTGAAATATATATGTGTATATATACATATACATAATACAAGGCTGAGAATTATCATTTGTTCCACATTTCCGATGTCTTTTCTATATAGGCAACTAAAAGTGTACCACATGCTGGTGATTAGCAAGGGTCGTTTGAGTCATGCTCGTTTAGCAGCACAGAGCAGCAGTCGTTGCTGTACACACCTAGTCTAAGCGACGTAGCTTTCTGATCCTTCCCTGTTGGCTCTTCCTGCCATTGCGAGGAAGAATTCACCAAGCGTTGGATCGTTCACTCACTAATAAGAAAAGTAAGCTAGGTTTAGACCGTAGTTACAACATGCTAGTTTTTCCCTACTGACATGAGGCCGATTGCGTATTTTGGCTCACAGTTTACGATCATCATCGTCAACTGTCAGTTACGATCATCATCAACACCGTCAGTTAAACATGATGTCTGCATGCACATTAGCCTGTGGGTCACCTGTGTTTGTAAATGTTTAAGCAGACACAACATTTTTCCACAGGTGAAAATCACCGGCTAGCGGCGCTGCACAGTTACACCTACTCAACTTTAAAGCACTCAGAGAGCGCAGACCTCTGCCAAGGCAGCTCAGATCACCACCAAAATCTGATCACTTTTAAGATAGCCACAAGAGGGCGACAGTTCTGTGGGGAACAATTTGGCCCTATCTCACAATGGTGAAGAATCCTTTAAAAAATTCCTGGATCCAGATGGTGATCCGGATCACCACCTAAATCTAATCACTTCTCACTTAGCCCATTTCTGAGCTATCCTGAAAATTTCATCAAAAACCTATCCATAATTAAGTTAAGCTGATGACAGACAAACAAATAAACAAACGGGGGCAAAAACATAACCTCCTTGGCGGAGGTAATGGCATTACATTTAGCTAACGTTCTTATCCAGAGCGACTTACAGTTATTATTTACAGGGTTTCAGTTACAGTCCTTGAAGCAGTGTGGGGTTAGATACCTTGCTCAAGGGCATTTCAGGCATGGGTGGGGCGGGATTTGAACCTGCGACTCTCCGATACAAATACAAAATTAAAACTGTTATCTGAACGTATTCAAACACCTAACCGCAAATGCTGCAAGTAATCATACAGATTACAATTAGCAAATTTTACTTTCCCTTTTGCAAGCAGTTTTCATGTTTGCTAGATAGCTAAAGTTTTCAGGATCCACGTGAGTAAAACATATGTTAGCAAAGTAGGGATGCACCGGTTAATCGTCTGGTGACTGGAATCAGCCGGTTTCACATAATTGGCCATGACCGTGACAGGCTGATCAGTCTAAATTATTTCTGATTTCACGCCGGTACTACCAAATGCACTAATGCATGGCATGAAGAACACAGCAAGGTTGCAATATTCCACACCTGCTAGTGCAAAGTAGTTCATTTTGGCACTACGGATCTGATTTGACACTTAAAACATAACCCTGCTAATTTAGCAAAATTTCAAGACACTAACAAGCGCCAATAAGGGTCGACAATACTGACTGTACTGCCTTTCACTGCATTGGGCTGATGTAACTAGCTGTTTAGCGTTCCTCTACAACCCTGACATGACATGACTAAACTAATCGAAGTAAGTCAGGGTGCAAACCAAATGTTACAATAATGACTTTTTTATTTGCAATGTAATAGTTTAAAGGATAAAAAGCAGTTATATTGCTAGCAAATAAGGCACTGGACTTTAGTCTGAAAATCCCACAAAGACTGACTTCTTCAAAATGCTCAGATCCTGATGTTTGTGTCCAAAACGTTGCTAATCAAAACGGGTTTCAGCCCTTTGGACAGTTCCTGCAATGTTCATGAGTCAGCCCCGTGTCATGGCAAAGCCACTTTTCCATGAATTCCAAAAGATGCTGAGCTTTCTTGGGAGTGTCATTTTTTTCACATTATCAATGGCTGTCTATCTTTTGCCAAAAAAAAAAAGAAAGAAACTTGCTATTATTGTACAAGTGATTGCAACAGTGCTCTGTGTGTTCTGTAAAACCTGTATGCTCCTATATGTATTTTCCTTATTGACTATGTTGCAACTGTTTGCTGTCTGAGATGTTTTTCTTTATTGAAAAGGATGGTAAAACATTTTTATTAAAGTTCTATTGAACTCAGTTCTTCTATTCGGTTTTACTGTAAAGTAGTTAGAACAAAACATGAATTAGCCTAAATCAGTATCGGCAGGTCAAACTCTATAAGAAATCAGAACCAGCTCAGAAAATTGGAATAGGTGCGTCTCCACTGGCAAGCTGACCAACTGCAGCACACTGGCCTTTGTTGGGCCAACTTTAGAGAAGAGAGGGAGAATGAGAGTGTGTCAGCAATGCAGAAATAGGGTAAAGTTCAAGCTTTACAGTATAAAAAATAATGTATTTCTAAACATGTGACTATCTTCATGGACACGACAAATGAAATGATGAATACAGTATTCACAGCTGTGTCTGTGCTGTTGCACAGCTGTTGCTGTTTCACTGCTTCAGAAAAAGAAAAGCAATAAATGGTTATATTTTGTCACTGAGAGGTGACAGAATGTTAGGACACTTGGGACTTAGCCAACCCCGCTCAAAACACCCCCACCCCTACCAGGCGCGCACACACACACACACATACACACGACCCTTAATAATATACAGTGATCGCCACAGACTCATGAACCTGCGATTGATTTTGGAACTGTAGTTGCCATTTTTACGCTTCAGTTCTTAGGTTCATTGAGTTAAAAAAGTTTTAGATCCTGTGATCGATTTGGGGCCATTATGAGAACATCCAGGGCCATAGCCCTAAAAGCCCAGGTGCCATGGCGCCCCTGTTGACAATTAATTATGATGTAAGGGGTTATTTTGAATGTAGGCAGACTTAAATGGTGCAGAGTTACCGATTAAGCCATCCCAGACTTCTTACTTTTTTTGTTCAGTAACTTTTCTAAGTTTTCTACAATATACATCAACTTATCAAATGAGAAACTAGTATTGTTTTTTTTTTACTTTTTTCTCTAATACACCATGTCATTATTTGTAAATACCAAAACTTACATCTGGTGGGATTAATGGGTACTTATGGGTCCTATGTATGACTCTACATATCGATTCTACAATAATGTAAGGACTATGTTAATACTCCTATATAACTTTATTGTACTTTGTATAATCCTAGTCAATACTTGTATGTAGGCTGCTTGCTGTAACCCCCTCACAAAAGGCAGTGGGCCACAGATTGCTCCTTAGTCAGAATGGTGGTACCTGAGACTACGCCAGTTGAAAACCTGTAACTCCCACAGCAAGCATTTCAGTACATTTCTGCGACATATTGCAAGTCATTTCTCCAACATCTTATATGTGAAATATTGAGAACCTCTGAACTCCACTGATCACCGGATCAACCCTGACTTTCTTTAGTTTCTAGTTTCCACTGTGACTCCAGAGAAGAATACGATCTTCTGCCATCTTGTGGACTTTAGAAGCATTCAGATTTGACAAATGGCAAAATCATTTAACATCATAAATGAACATAGCAAAAATCACAATACTTTATATCCCTTCTCACTATAATACTGTGTAAAAAAAAAACCCTGCAGTACTGCAGTGTATATCATTCTGACACATGGGGATTTATTTCCAGAAGAATAAAACAGACACTAACATGATTCCCCCTATGTGATAATCAGTTTAAATCTGTGGAACGTGCTGTTATCCACTGTAGAGATTTGTTGCATTTCAGCCTCATCCACTCCCTCCTCCTTTGCTGCAGAGGCTGAAAGTTACCCGGTAACTAGTCCCATCCCCTCTGCAGTCAGGAACTGCAGAGTCAGAGTTCTGCAGCATGAGGCATGCACATTTAAAATAAATAATTCACCTGCCAGTTGCTGCACGCAGTACACACAGAGCATTTGCACTTATCATATGTTCTTTACACGCCTGGTCTTCTTTAAAAAGTGTATACCGGCATCTCCTACCCCACCCCTTTCCTTACGTTAATGGCTTGGTCAAATTTATGCTTGACAACTTCCCCTTTAAATCTCCCTGCTGCTTCCCATTTCTCCTCTCCCTTTTTCCTGTCAGTGAGCAACTACATACCGGCTTTACAAGAAGGGAAACAAATAATCAAAATGCTCAAAATAATAGGAACTAATCCTACAGCACAGAAGTATGCTGAGCTTTCTACAAAGTCTACCGCTAGGGAATAGCTGAACACATCACTTGCAGCCGATTTTACGTTCTTTACACTATTTCCACAATGCCATACAACACACTTACATTAAAATATACATGCCTATTTACTTGCCACTGCTAACCAGGAGACTTTTGATCAGTGGGTTATACGTTTTGTGCAAGACAGAGGTGGGTGAAAGGTGTGTGTGTGTGTGTAATACAGGCCAGAGGAGACATCTAGAAAAAAAAAAGAGTAGAGGAGGGCATAGCGCAGTTTAAAAAAACATGTAGGCTATTCGTTACTCAGAAATACGGTACTTTAATCTCCATCACCTGCAGCGATCCCACAGATCATCTGGCTCTGAAACTGGCCTGTGAATCATTTCAAGAGTGGGCTGCCATCTGCGATATCACCTCAACGTGAGAGAACTTATCCCAACTACAAGAAGGGTGTGACTTTGACACAACGCCGGAAAGAAGAGGGCAATACTGGAGCTCTGCTCTGATGCACTGTCACGAATCACAGTGGAAGGACTATTGGATGGACTGGGGTTTCGCCAAGTTGACACTCGGTGCGAACAGTGACTAATCAATTGTTCATCGAATAGCATGCATCCCCTAATGTAAAGACTTCTAGAATGTAGGCTACTGGAAGGCGTGGATTTCGGCGAGGGTCAAAGCATAAACTATAAGGAAAAGTACCTCACGACCGTCACCGATTTTGATTTCTTTGCAACCGTATTATTGCGGCAAGATGCGGGCAAAATCGTATTGTGAAATATGTCATGTTTTCACAGTGTACTTTCACAAACTCGTGCCATATATGTTATGACAGTAATGCAGTCAATGAATCCGTGTTTCCGATGGAAACCCGATGACAAAATACTGCTACTTACCGTCTCAGGGTCATTTTCAAACACTTCTCTCGCCTCCTCCTTGGTGCATATCTCTTCGACGCACTCTCTCTCCAAATGTCCTTGTTTCGTCTCCTCAAAAACTTGGTATGCTCGCCTCTGTCTCCATAAGAACTGGTTTGCTTCTTCCGGAGATAGTGATACTAGGTATAATTCAGAAAACAGCCCAACGTTAAGCCACTGGTCGAACAAACCTCTGAAAAGGACATGGTAGAAATAGCGGCGACCTCTAAAAGAACTTTGAGCGTAGCAATAAGAGCTATATTCTCTCAAATTCCACTATTTTACACTGCATCTCACAAGTAGTGAAAGAACAACCCGTTTGTTTACTTACTTGCCGATGTCCTAGAGGTGAAGTGTAGCAGGATTAGCCATGAGCTCAACAACTCTACCACGGTCAGCGGCATGTTTGCGTCTAATATTAACAAACTTTCTCAGTCCAGTGGTGCTCCAGCAATAGACAGATCGCTTTTCAAATAGACCACTTCAACAACCTCAGTCTGTTCATCTTTAAGTACCGACCTACGTACCTTCAGAGAGCTACATGGATAAGTGAAAAGGACACGGTTTTAATTTGCCTCCATTCCTGCTCAATTGGCATCTACACAGTAGATTCGACGACAAATGTCCAACAAAAAAGATCTGAAACCTAACATAAAGAAGTCTCCCAAGCAGTCACTTTTCCTGTGCTGGAAGTTGTCGGGTTGTGCAACTTGCTACGGAACTTGTCGTAGCTCACTGCAGATCTATTCCCGTAGGCTTGCAATGCAATGCAGAGAGCCAGTCTATGATGCAGACTCGCACACTACCAAATCCGTTGAATCACAGTGACGTAAAGTGACTCGCTTTTGCCAAACGAGGGCATGTGCGCATGCATACTACGAGTGGTCAAGAGCAACTTTGGCTCATGGTAATAAAAAGGCAATGCCACATAATAATAATAATAATAATAATAATAATAATAATAATAATAATAATAATAATAATAATAATAACAACAACACTACAGGTCGTGTTTAGCCATCAACTTCAAGGTGATGATCCTTACATCAATGCATAGTTTGCATTTGTTAATTGACAGAATTACGGTTTCAACATTTACTGCCTCTGACAACATTTTAACAGCAGTTCCCTCAGTTTTGCCTACTAGATCATTTAGTTACATGTTCATTGCCTTCCCTATATGCACAGTCATTCCTCTGCCTCCCATTGCCACTGTCACTGGATGTAGGTCAGGGTCCTGTGACCTCTCACTGAAAACAAAGTATATGGCTTTTATAGCAGATGACCACAGGCTAAACAGAACATTCAGTATCTGTGTCTTTCAGGATATAACTTGTTTCAATTTCTTTCAACTCAAAAAGTGAGTTTGATTATGTCATCTTGCGAGGAAGTCTATAAATGGCTCATGGTCTGATATTTTTAAAAATCATTGGATTGGAGTCAAAATGTAGCTGGCCTAATGTAGTCTTCTTATAACACATCTGACAAACAGAATGTTTTTGTTTTTACATCCTTTTTATTAAAACACAAGATAAACAGATACACCATCACAGTCCAATAAAACTTCCAAAACATACAATAAATTGAACTCTTAGTCACATTGTGATGTCCTTAATTCTAAGACCATTCAGCAAGTCTATTTGGTTCGGGTGGGGTAAGTGGTAGACTAAAAAGACAATATGGCAACAAAATACTTTTTTTTACTTGTAAAAGGTAAAGTACAATCACGTCAGCAAATCTGACCAGGACAATATGAAGTAGTGACAATATTAACATGGTTACGCTGTGATCAGTAGGCCTACATTGCTAGATGTTCTGCTTTGCTGTTCTCATTCTTACTCAATAGTCGTCTTCCAGAGCTCTGCTCTGCATCTATCATGTGTAACAACCTTAGGCCTAAAATCCTCCGCACACCGGCCTCGACATTATTGACCAAGTTCAAACAGCGGCCATACTGCTTCGACATCATACTCAGGGTGGGAATGTGCCCATATATCCATGCCTTTGAATGTTGAAACTGTGAGATAGGTTAGGTTTGCCGACCATCTTGCCATCGTCAACTCTCTCTCTCTCTCACACACACACACACACACACACACACACACACACACAGTTACAGACTAACAGCTGACAGTATTGACAGTTCTTTACTTGCCACCTTGTTCCCACCCTGGGTATGACGCCAGAGCAAGATGGCCGCATGTGAATTAGGTCAATTGTGGCACACTTTAAAATTTCACAATTTAGTTTGCCTCTGCACACCAGCTGTGCAGAGAACACCATTATTTCCAAGGATTTGATTTATGGTTGTAATGGTAAACTATGCAGTTTTTTTATTGCTCTTAGGTCCCCCCACTGGTTGGAAGTATGATTGTCAGTTACCGCGGAAAGCGTCACATAGCCACCCGAGGGATGTTGTCGAAACGATTGTGAAAACACTATTTTAAGGTTGAAAAACTCCCTAGTGTGTTAGCCTGTTTGCAAAAACCCAAGAGACCAGAGATGTGTTTTTGTATTTGACATTAACTATTTTACACTCAAAATCTCATTTTCTGGTTGTTTTTCTGAAATACAATTAGCTAAAGCCATGACAATTAGCACTCATTCAATAATAGAACTTGTCATTTCTTGGTTATTCTGAGGGACGATTCTTGTGTGTGTGCGTGTGTGTGTGTGTGTGTGTGTGTGTTTGTGTGTGTGTGTGTGTGTGCGCGCGCGCGCATGCATGTTTGTGTCTCCACTTCCCTATCTGTAAACGTCACAACATGCCACTGCCTCAAGGATAGCAGGGCAACTATGTATTTTGTGCTTCTCTTGTGAGTGTGAGTGTGTGTACAATACAAACCAGTCAACATTCATCACCGAAAACCTCTCATTCTCCCCCCTTGTTCATTCTCAACATGTCATTACTTTTTAATCAGAGCAATCTAATGATGTGTCACAGAAACCTGCCTGTGACCACTTCTTCTGGTTGAAAGTGGGTGAGTCAAGTGGAGACCGGAGGGCAAGAATGGGACTTGATACTGTTGTGTTTGCTCACAGCGTCATCAAAGTCCAGCTGCTGTCCATTGACAGAGATCTCTATGCAACCATGGTAGTAGGCAGTGACTGGTGTGGAGGCAGTGGGGAGATCTGTGGGGAGGGAAAGACATGGGGAGGTAGTTGCACAACAGTGAGTATAGACAGACACATCCTGAAACTTTAACTTGCTTGAAAAGCAAAAGCAAAAGTAAATCACTTTCCGGTAATTTCACAAGAAATTTTAGGCATGCTCAGCAGATTACAGAAATACCAGCGGTGTCAGCACTCTCCAAATCACGGCTGAAGTCATGTAATGTCACGTAATGTGTACAAGGCATTACAGAGCTGGAAAGACAGGGCTTGTTTGAAATCGCCTGGCTGGCTAATGGCTGGCCCAAAGCAATGCACTCTGGACTTGAAATAGTGACGTTTTTGGACCAAACGTCACCGTACCACACCGTACCCACCCATGTGGCACGCTGACGTTCGGACGAGATTGTCAAAAAAAAGTCACCATTTCAAATCCAGAATGCACTGCTTTAAGTCAGCCACTAGCCAGCCTGACCATTTCAAACAAGCCCACAGTAAGCCCACTAACCAGGAAGTCCCCCGATGAAGGTGTCAACAGGAGTCTGCATGGTCACGTTTAAATGAGACAGCGTCTCCTGCAGCTGAGCCTCTGTAGTGTAGGACACATCGGAGTTGGAGGAGTTGGTCCAGATCTGAAGCTCCGTCTCAGACACGTTCAGCTCCACCTCCAGTCGCTCGGGGTAACACAGCAGCAGAGTCCGTAGGGTTGCCACAACAGCGCCATCTAGGAACACCTGCAGGTCCTAGATCACCAACAAAAAAATGGGTGACTATGACGTGTGTTCCTGTCCACTTGAATAACAATTAATTTTTTTAATGGAAAAACTCTCCAGTCAACATACTTATTTCAAGACAATTCAATGCTCTATTTGCAACTGAAAAGCATTAAATCATTAGGTTCCAACATTGACAAGAAAACTATATTTATTTCAACTGTCATAGTACTCACTGCATCATTTTCTCCTTGCGTGACAACTGCAACTGACAGTGGAACTGTGTTATTTGCGACGAGGGCAAACAGGACCCCTGTGCTTCTGGATGGCCGAATACTCAGCTTTAAACTGACCTTCCAGGATCCTGCCTCACCTGCATGCAAACAGACATTTTTGCATCATAAAATAAATATACATTGTACATTCATCACAATATTATTATGATTCATATACAGTAATTAGAACTGACTAATACTGCTTATCCTTGTAACGCTTGGTTCAAGTTTTAGACTTCACTTTCATGGTATGAGAGAAACCTTAAAAGAGTGCCTCATAAAACTTTTTTATAATAACTTTTTTATTTCGTCAATAGGATTTCAATAGGATTTCTATATTAATTTTCCAATTTTTTTTGTGAGGTAACCAGTTAACCGTTTTCTACCAAAAAAAAATCACCTCGAGGCAGTGACAATACCGACATACTGTCAAAATTTCAAAAATGACTTTTTAAGTTATTTTGCTAACAAACAAACAAACAAACAAACAAACAGACAGATAAAAAGCCAGCAAAAACAACCTCAGGAGGCAAAAAGCAATGCAGTGCTTACTGTAGTCTATCTTGAAGTGGGCAAGGCCAGCGCCAATGAAGAAGGACCCGCGCTCCACATGCAGAAAACAGTGCTTGCTCTCCTTCCCCTGGATCACCTCTTTCACTCCCGACGCCCCCTGGTTCATCAGATTCCATCCCCGAATACAACCATCCAACCGTGGGTTAATCTGGAATGAAAACACTGGATCAAAAAAAATCATTCACCGCCTAAGATTTAAATGCTAAGTGTAGTGTCCACACAGAAACATTCCGTCCCTGAATACAACCACCTAACCGTAGGTTAATCTGGAATGAAAACGCTAGTTCAAAAAAGTCATTCACAGCCTAAGTGGCTAAGAGTAAAATGCTAAATGTAGTGTTCAGACAGAAAATTGTACATTAAAGGTATCAGTATTATTATTACATTACACTTAGCTGACATTCTTATCCAGAGCAAGACATTTACAGACTTACAGACATTTACAGGGTTTCAGTTACAGTCCCTGAAGCAGTGTGGGATTAGATGCCTTGCACAAGAGCAATTCAACCATGGGTAGGACAGGATTTGAACCAGCAACCTTCCGATTTGCAAGACCAACTCCCTAACCACTAGGCCACAGCTTCCCCTTGGAAACTTGATATTTCTGCAAAATGAGGTTTTGTGAAGACACAGACCATGGCCCTTGGCGCCCGTCACAGAGCTCGTGGTGCTGCAAGTTGAATTTTTTTAAAACTTTTAGAACAGCACCTAGCTTGTCAATGTCAATCGTCACTCAATAGCCAATCAGAATCAAGTAAGGGGTGGGACATACAGTCAAGAACTCACTAACAATGATGCGTCCTGGGTCTACACTGGCAGTAACTGACAACCTAGTCCTCTATTACCTGACCCTAATGATTACCATGACCAGACCTTAAAACCAAAGGCAGGGAGGGACGTAATTGTGTCAGTCACACTGTTTGATTTGAGTTAGCTATAATCGGTAAAGAAAGCTGAGAAAGCACTGGGAAAAATAGTTTGAGGACACTGTCAGCGCATTTGGTGGACACAGCACCTTACAGTGGAGCAGGAAAATCAAGCTCAGATAACATAGGAGATTACAGGGGAAGTGCAGGGAGGGGATGAAATGCTGAATACCACAAGCGGCCATAATAGTGGATCTTTAAACTCCTACCGGTTTGATGACACTGTCTGTCCGGTTTGGCAAGCCAGCGATGTACACCTTGGTCTCCAGTTTGCCATTGACTGATGTGAAGAGGCTTTCTAGGCTGGTGATGCTCATGACAGCTTCTTTGCTGATCTTAACACTGATGCTGTTCTCCAGTTCATCCACTGATATCTACAAAATAGCACACAATCATTATCACATGATTGATTATGATTATTATTATTAGTAGTACCATTATTAAAGAATACATATCATTGAGATGTTTATGGGTCACTCAGAAACTAAGCAGCCCAAAATTTGTCCAATCTAAACTGCAAAAAACTATCCCACAAGCACAGTTGTGAGGTAATTAATATAAGATTTTGGAATAAAGGTCATGTGGGCAACAATTGGCATTCAGAGAAGGCTACAAAATTTGCTACAAATCTAAAACACCTTTTAAATACTTTTATTTGCCTGTTAATCTTACTAAACTATTGGCCTGTCAATCTAACCTGGGCTCATAGTATCCATCCTACCTACTACCCAGCTATCTACTCAGAGATGTGAGGCACTCACCACATGCCACTGTCCGTCGTTGATGGCTTTGCCACCACTGGTGACCTTGAGAGAGTGCTGGTTCTTGAACTGCACCTCGATGCGGCCTCCCCTCAGGCCCAGCATGAACCACGAGTCCTGGGACGATTCGGCGTACAGCACCACCCCTTCAGGGTCGAACGTGCGGAAGTCAAACTCAGCAGCAAACCTATTAAAAAGGAAAAAGAAAGAAGATCACCAAAATTCCAAAACATTGAACTAATCTTCCCTCTATTTTTTGACAGCAAATGAATGTTAGAACCAATTGAGGCCAGAAGCCTTTGACCGCTCAACTAATCGCAGTAAGTAGACCTTTTGGAAAGCAAATTCTGAGTGACCCACGTGAGTTTTTTTCACACATTGAATATAATCACACAATGCTTGGTCCGAGGAGGTCTTCTTCTTGGTCTAAACCTTGTGTGATTAAAATACTTTAAGAGTTTGAAAGCCTTTTTTTCTTATTCACTATGGTCACCTTGCCCAACTGTAGCCTGGTAAACCCGCTCCTCGTACTTCTTTTCATTTTGTACAGAGGGTCTGGACCGGAATCTCTTGAGGGTCATTTAGTCGGCCCCAGCAAGACCGATCCAATCAGCGAACAGAGGGTGTGTTTGTTAGCCGTGACGTTGACCTTGTGTGCTACATTTGAATTGTAGTGCGTAGGTAGGCTAATTGCATACGTGACGACCAGGCGTTAGCGATTGGGTAAAGGCAGAGGCACTTTGGAGGAGTCCACACCTCCAACAAATGGTTTCTGACAGTGTCTGTTCCAGACCCTCTGTACAGAATGAAATAAGGTACAAGGGGCTGGTTTACCAGGCTATGTCTGGTCCAGACCCTCTGTACAAAATGAAATGAAGTACGAGGGGATGGTTTACCAGGCTATGTCTGGTCCAGACCCTCTGTACAAAATGAAATGAAGTACGAGGGGCTGGTTTACCAGGCTATGTCTGGTCCAGACCCTCTGTACAAAATGAAATGAAGTACGAGGGGCTGGTTTACCAGGCTATGTCTGTTCCAGACCCTCTGTACAAAATGAAATGAAGTACGAGGGGCTGGTTTACCAGGCTAGCACAACTGTGACTCACTTGGTGTTCTCTGGGAGTCGGAAGCGCAGGTATATGATGGGCAGGCCGGCGAACTGCTCGCCGAGATAGAGCATCTCAGAGTGCCTTGCGTCCTGGAGCTGCACACACTCGGGAATCTCCACACAGGAAAAGCCGTCTGACGCCAGATGGAGGCCCTTTCGGCCGTCGCAGTAGCACATGTAGCTGCCTACCATGTTTACACACTCGCCCTGACACACACTTTGCATACACTCATTCACATCTGCAGAGAGAAAAGGTATCAATGCAAACACTTAGCAATACATCCACACACATATTCATTGACATTTTAAAGCTTGTGCTTTCACTGTGGTAGTCACTGTTTGTAAAGGGCTTTTGTTTGACTTTTTGGTCTGTTGCTTGATAGCCAAGTGGCTAGTGAACATTTGGCAGTGAACATTCAATCCTGGTCCGTAGGGGGAGCCTCGTAAAAAAATCAACCAAAAGTTGCCTTGTATCGCTTTAAAACATAATCTTCTGTATGTCTTGCAATTATCCATTGTCTTGTCTTGTGGAAATAGTGATGTTCCCATTCATAGGCTATATGTACCAACAGAGACTACATTGTGTCGCTTGCCTAAGGGGGTCACCTTCTGTTCCTGTGAAGCTGGTGACTCATTAGATGTGTAGTGCAGTCACCACCTATCCCAGCAAACATACTTGTCTGTGTTCAGTAACACAGAAAACAACACTGAAAGCTAGCAAACATGCCTCTGCAGGCCCACAGTGGGCAAGTGTGGGTTTACCGCAGGCGACAGTGTGGGCAGGGCAAATCTACACTAATCCCACTCGGGCCCCATTTTGGGTAACTCATATGGGGATCACAGTCATGTTGTCATCCAAGGCTCCTATATGGGAATCCTGTGGCCTAAGCCAATTATGGGCAGGTCCATCTGGGCTCCTTGTGGATTGGCCAGTGTGGGACCCTGAACACCTTTGCCCTTTTGGGTCCCCATGGGGGGTTTTTATCTTGGCAAACCACATGGGTCTTGCACACTAAACCACATTTGTCCCTGGACAGGTGGGCATACGTTCTATAGTTACATTGCTTTCGATGAGGGACTGTTATACTGGCATACATACATGTATCTGAATGCGCAGTGATTGACCCTTTTCTAATTTCCTTAGGCATCACCATGAAAACTAGCCACATTCAGGGGGTACTTTGTGCAGTCATAAAAGAGGGCACCCAAAATCAAGTTAATGCAAATTGAGCAAATGTCAGTCTGTGGAAAAGACATACAAGATATATCGACAATTAAGTGTAAAATGGATCTTGAAACTTGTAGCTAGCATCTGCAACTTTATCCCACCCCGTCAGCTAGCATTTAGTGCATCATGATTCACTGTCAAACATAACGTTACAGACCGTTTAAAGACCGTTTGATTATAAGCCTCATAGCTGTTCCCACAGGTTTTCCATGGTAACATTCCCGATTATGTGAAATGTAGCAGAAATAGTTTGGGAACAAAATAAAACATACAGGCATTATTTTGTTTTTTTAGCATTGAAGGTTGTATAATGCTGAGTAGCCATAATATCTATAACGCTATCAAGACGCTTCGCTGCATTTTACACACTACCTCCTTTTGAGTTTACTACAGTATGTCAGCTAGGAAAAATGCATAACTAATCGCTCGACTAATGATGCACTTGATTTTTGCCCTATTGGGGCTTCTGTGTACTGACTCACATTATAAAACTAGCTTTATTTAGATTAAAAGATTTGCTTACTGCTGACCTTGACAGTGGTCTACTCATGAAGCATTTCGTAATATCTTACCTTGGCACTCTCGTGAGGTGAAGTTGTACTTAAATCCAGAGGGACACCTACATTCATACATGCCTGGCGAGTTCACACACACAGCTGGCTCCTCACATGTGCTGGGATACAGCATACATTCATTAATATCTGAAGAGAAGGCACATAACACAGGGCAGAGTCATCTGCATGCACACTTCAACACAGGTAACACAAATAATTACATCAATTGTGTATTTATTGGGTCATTAAAGAGCTTGCTTGTGCTAACGAACATAAGTGGATGACTGGTAAACATCAGGCTGTTGACAGGTCTTTCAAACAAAAGTTATGTAATACTACAAAGTTCAGCTTAGCCAATAAATGTTTGAGTCTCTTAGCACAACAAACAGATATATATCTTGAGAAGCAAGTGCTACTGATGCCACCTGTCCTGTTTCTATGTCTGTATTTACAATACATGTATACATATTTGCTCGCTAGTTCTTGACCCAGGCTTTTGATTTTTTTTTGTTTTGTTTTGTTCCGACAAACAGCATTCCAGTTGCAGCTGTTCCCCCACTGAACTCGCTATCGGACTCTCTTCTGTGTGGGAGTGAAGGCTGCCGGGCATCAGGCCAAGATACACACACACCCACACACACACACACACACACACACCCACACACACACACACACACACACACACACACACACACACACACACACACACACAAGCATGTACACATAACACACCAGACACCCCACACATTAATCCTCACAACAGGAAGCATTTTGTGATAACTATCAGGTGCTCATGTCGCCTAAACGCATTCCTTAAAAAAAAAACAACTAAAAAAAAAAACCAACGTGTTATGTTCCCAAAACTTGCCGCTTTCCTCTTACCAAACACAAACATCTTCTCTGAACAAAAAAAAAATGGGAATCACAAACAGTCAGAAACCATCAATCCTTGTAGGAGTACTGATTTAATCAGCAAAAAAAAACTAAACCAAAAAACATCACTGACTGTAATATGAGTTTGATGTGTAATATATATATATATAATTAAAGATTATGCTCCCGAAGCCGTATGTAAATAAGCACAAACCAGATGTCCAATGGTTTTACATTCAGACTTTCATTCTGACGAGGTTGGCACAGCAAGAGCATTCCAGATCTTTCAAAAAACAGGTACCAACAGTCCAAATGCTACTTTTTTTTACCCATCATGCTGACGTTACACCATGTAAGTATTTCTTTCAGAATAAAAGCCTAATACAACTCTTGTAATTCTGATAACATAATAGTAAATGCGGCACCAATGAGGCCTCAAGAGAAACTGAACCTCCCTGAAAATGTAAAGGAATATGTCAACGTCTTGATAAATGATCTTACTCAAATCTACCCCAGAGTCAGATCAGAGGACACATGACTACCTTCTTGTCTCTGTTTGTCCTATAACCCAGCCAGCCAGTCACCGGCCTGGGATGCGTTTCCCAACACCATAGTTGCTAACCAGTTAGCAACTTAGTTTGTTGGCAATGGGAAATTGCATTGCAACCAACAAAGTAGCTAACTTAGTTAGCAACTACGGTTTTGGGAAACGGACCCCAGATTGGCAAAGCTGAGCATAATTTAAGGGAAGGGTAGGTAGCATCATTGCTAGAAAAATAGATGGATGGATGGATGGATGGATAAACAGACAGACAAACAGCCAGACATATAGATAGATAGATAGATATTTAGATATTATATATATTATAATATAGATATTATAGAGATATGATAGAAGTTATTGAGAAATTTATTTTCCTCAAATGTGTCAAATTTGTACAAGTTATTCCAACTAGAAAACAAGTCAGCAAAAGACATCAACTGCACAGCTGAGGGCTACAATCGCACAGGTCGCTCATCACTCACTGCGTGCACATGGACGAGTTGAATCCGATTGGAAATGGTTTGGGATCGTATCGAATTCATGTGCACAGGCTAAAGATCGTATAGGGATTGGTTTCGCGAATCCGATTGCAACCCCTGGCTTAAGCCGATGTTAATCCGCTTGGTGCCGCCTTGTGCGCGGTATTGGTTTGGATTCGCGTACTGCGCATGTAAGACCACTCGATCCCAGAAGCTTCTGTCCCTGATTTTCATCCATACTGAACGTCGAGGCTTTCTAGCTCCTGCTCTCAACAAGTCTCGTTATCCTCAATTGCTTGTAATATCAAACGGCGACGGCACAGTTCATGTCGTATCAAGGAAACCAAAAACGCTGTTTGTTCTTTCATACGGACTCCCAAACAAAGGAGAATGCACAACATGCATGCAAATGCTGCTCTGTCAACCTCCTCGAGCGCTATCTTTGTTTTGTATGCCGCCAGATAGTTTGTTTATTTTCTTTTTAGCAGCCGTCAACCTGAAGTAGTTCTAACACCACTTGTTGAAAGGAATACAGCGCCATCTAGCCTAGCGTATCCGCTTACACGAACTCTCATGTGCACAGGGATTTGGGACAGACCACCTGTTGGGTAGCAACACCCAATCCAATACCAATCCAATCCGATCCTACCATGTGCCCGTAGTGACTGAATGTTACAGAAAGAACTGTTTGGATGCTACTGCAAACACCATAGCTTAGCATTCTTAGATGGCCCTACTCACCTATACAATTGGTCCCGTCGTTGATGTAATAGCCATTCTCACATGAGCAACGATAGCTGCCAGGTAAGTTGTAGCACTTTTGATTGCATCCTGCAGGAAACTCCGGGTCACTGCATTCGTCGATGTCTGGTGAGTCCAGTGACGGGCCGTCAAGACAAGCAACACAATCAGTGCATTACCAGTTTAAAGGAGAACTTTGGTGTAAAATGAAAATTGGCATTTTAAAACATTATACCGATTTGGTATGTGTACTGAGGAGCAAAATTGATTTAGCCTGTTGGATGCAGAGTTTAACTATTTTTTATAGTTTGACCCAGAAGGCTAGCAATGGAAGTGGTAGGTGCCCTTAGACGAAGCATGATGACTACGCTATTTTTAAACCATTAAAACAGCTCAAAGAAACCCCACACTCCATCGGTAGTACAACAAAGGCTCTGGCATTCAAAACAAAGCACTGAGAATATTGTAAATGTACACAACGTTTATTTAAAAAACTGTTCTTACATGCAGTAGTTTGCAGTTGTTTATCGTCACCGCCATGATGAAAGTCCAAACAAGTCGATTGTACTACCTCTCCTCCTATTCTTCCTGCTGGTTCGCGTTCGTCAATCAACTTGTGCGGACTTTCATCATGGCGGCGACAAGAAACTACAGCAAGGTACTGCCTGTCAAAACTGTTTTATTAATAAATGTTGTGTACACTTACAAAGTTTACCCTGAAGTTTACACCCAAGTTGTTCTTTAAGTTTTTTCAGCCTTACCAGGTGCTACATGTAACACACATTAGGGCTGCACGATATTGGAAATATGTGCGAGATGTGGTAACATTGCTGAGTGTTGCAATGACGATATATTTTGCGTTAAATAAACATTTATCCAATGCTTCATGCTCTAGGTCGTGCATCACTCTGTCAGGACTAATTCCAAGACACTGATCTCTTAGCTGCACACCATCCCATTATCCCATTATCCATTATCAATGACTCTGATGAGGACGGTAACGTCGAAACGTTAGTCTGCTGCACCTATTAAAAAAGTTTAAACAAGTACTCCAGTAAACAAAGTAAACAAGTGCACTCCAGTTCTTCCTGGGATTCAGTCTTTATGTAGAAGTGGCCCAGTGTTTGCTGATTCTGTCATCCGGCTCTGTGACGCACCCAGGTTTATGTGCAGGTGAACCACTCTCCCAGTACTTTATTATTACATTATTATTATTATTATTATTATTATTACATTGCACTTAGCTGACGCTCTTATCCAGAGCGACTTACAGATATTTACAGGGTTTCAGTTACAGTCCCTGGAGCAGGTTGGGGATAGATGCCTTGGGTAGGATGGGATTCGAACTGACAACCTTCCGAGTCCAACTCCCTAACCACTAGTCCACAGCTGCCCCCCAACTTTATAAAGTGCAGTTAGGGTTGGGAGGGGGGACTGGCTATGGTGGCCGATGATGGGCTGTGTTATAGACTTATGTCATGAAGAGTATGGGTTACACGTTATTTCGCTGTTGCTGTTACATCAATTAGGTACAGTGTAACAAAGTGTGTAACAAACATGTTCTTACACTGTATCTTAGGGTTAGGGTTAGTATTACGAATGTACAGTGTAAGTACATAATATTACATGTTGCTACATGTAGATAATGCACTAAAGAAGCAACTGTAAAATAAAGTGCTGTATGTTTCAGAGAATATACGCACCTTCCTCACAGCGCACGCCCTTCCAGCCAGGTTTACACACACATGTAAAGGTGGCCCTGCCGTCAATGCAGCGTACGGTACCTTCCTTTTCACATGGCATTGGTGTGCACTGGTCACTTATCTCTGCAAAAATACATGCATATATTTCACACAGTAGCAATCATAATCATGCATACATGCAAATTGTGGTGTTCAGGTTCAGTGAATACACAGAAGACGCACAATTTAAAGAAACACTAAGTAGTTTTCGTCTTCGGTCGCCCTACAGGTTGTAAGCAGAATTGTCTCTGACAGAGAACTACTGCAAGACGGTCCGCTCCTCCAAACTTACTTAGTGCGTGGAGGAGGGTGGCAAAGTGATTTCAGAAATGCCTTTCAGCCTGTTAGTGAACCACTGAAACCATTTTGGAAACGTTACTTTAAGGCTGAAAAAACTACTTAGAGTTGCTTTAAGACACTGAAAAATTCAGAGTCGCCATAGAAACACACCTTTTACACAAGTCCGCAGTGCCTGAGGGATGCTGGAGCCAGTACTGCCTTGGCGTACGCGGTATGCTCCAAGACACTCTGTAACGTTGAGTCTGATATTATCAGTGACACCACTACATAAATAACAGCTTCAGAGCTTATGTAAAACAAACAATGTTGTGACCATACAAAGCTGTTAAATGTGTAAAACTGGAACAATCAATTCAACTGCATAAACTGATGTAGTACTGCTAGCAACTAGCATTGTCTCAAGGTACTGTGCCTAGTCCAGGGTCTGAGCCCATTATAGCAAACTCTGTTTCTGGAAACATAAAAATCTGATATAACTGATCAAATACATCCGGTGTTGTGACAAAATATTAAACATTGTTTAAACAGTTATGGATAAAATTAACACTGACAGTAAAACAAAATAGTACTTGCCAATATACTTTGGATAGAAGTTCGCCTAAAAAGACAAGCAAAAAAAAATCAGTTTGATAGCTTTTCTCTTTTGTTTGTTTTTTTGCCAGTATACATGCAGTGGGACGAGTATAAGAACTGAATCTGTCGACAGTTCTTCCAGTAAAGATATTTCCAATTGGACTGTAGGCATGACATTTTAACCAGACTTTGGTATTAACCCAAGAAATCCATACATGTAAAAAAAAAACAAAATTTGCAAGTCCATAAATAAGGTTATGTGTAATGTTTGTATACAAAATATGCAGTATTGATGATAACTACAATACTAACAGATGCAGTGATTGATACTGTGGCAACAACACAAAAAAATGCGAATTTTTAATCAAAATTATTGGTGGGGACAATTCAGGAAATGTGTTGTACCCCCCAGCCAACTGTATTCCCTTTTTTCCAGTGGTCAAATATCCCACTTACTGTCTACTTTTTTGCCTGTAACCTTACAGTATGCCCATGTGCTCAGCACATGGCTAGTTACGATAGAACCAACAAGTTTTTACAATATGCATCTGTGGACCAAGCCTATTAGCACTGCCCTGTAGCACTGACGGTTTTACATACAGTAATGTGCAAAAGTTTTAGGCAGGTGTGAAAAAAATGCTGTCAACTAGGAATGCCTTCAAAAGTGAATGTTAATCATGTATGTTCATCAATTGACAAAATGCAGTGACTGAACAAAAGAGAAACCTAAATCAAATCAATATTTGGTGTGACCACCCTTTGCCTTCAAAAGCGCATCAATTCTCCTAGGTATACTTGCATAGAATTTTTGAAGGAACTCGGCTGGTAGCTTGTGCCAAACATCTTGAAGAACTAACCACTGATCCTGTGTGGATGTAGGCTTCCTACTTCCTGACATAATACAACCAATTTGGTGTAGTTGGTTCATCATACACCTGACTAATCCTGCAAAATCCCTGACTGTGTGATTGTGTACCCATTTGTGTGAATTGATTTACATACATTTGTCATATACATGTAATTACTTGTTTGATTACTATTTTTGCTTTACCGGTATACTGTCACTGTTGAAATGCCAATACCCTTACCACTGCATATTTTTGGCATTGTGATTGACAAAACAGCATAACTTCCTTAGTATACAAGAAAAATGAATGGGCCTACATTAAGTAATTTACAACATGGAAAAGGCTATGATAAAAATGCTAGAGGTTTAGACAATATTAGGGGCATGAGTCTGTCTCCCACAGACTCACAGTTTCAGGGTCGTTCTCAAAAATCTCTCGAGCCTCCTCCTTGTCGCAGAGTTCCTCGATGCACTCCCTCTCCAGGTTCCCCTTCTTGGTCTCCTCAAAAGGGGAGTTAGCCCGTCGCTGACGCACCAGGAACTGGGAAGCTTTGCTCTGTGTCAAGACTGGAAGTCATACGTCCACATTCAAAAAATTGCACTCATTAGAAGAACAATGAAGCTGACACAAAAATATACATTGTATGGCTTGGCACACTACGGCGCAAGTCTACATTCTGCACAGATTGTGCAGAGTGAAAGAGCTGGTAACAAGTTGCAAGGATGTGGGCTGAAAGTGTAGCCTTCCAAAGTTGGTTCATAACCAGTAGTCTGTCTGTTAGTTAGAAGACAGTTCTGTAGTTTTTCATAATTCCCACATTGATTCTGCCACGATTAAGCCAATGCCCGACCTAGATTGAAGTAACAGCGCTTGCTGCACAAGTTCAACCCAGGTCTGACAAAACGCATGTGGTCAGCTCGTGACTGACAAGAACCCAACTGGCTAGATCGAACACAGACTAAGCCCAGATGTCTCGTTCAGTTATGGCGTCTCATTTTATCGATTTAAACCGATTATACGCATCCATTGTGCCAGTTGTTTTTACGCAGGGATTAACGTCCCCACGTGTTGCCTTCAGGTCTATTTAAAGCGAGCACATAACAATAGACATTATGGTTTCTGCCAGACCTGAAATTAACATAACTGTCACCACCACTTCACACATTCAAGCAAATCACGTCTGAAACTGATTAGGCTTCCGCAACTGCAAACCCCTACAAACAGCCCACATTATTCACCCGAATTGCTATAACGCATTTCATAGTTTTCAAGACTATAGTCAGATGTTTTTACGAGTTCATAGCCTATGAATTCTTGTAGATGTAAAACACGATTTAACACGTTAAAAGCTTGTAAATAACTACCGCGACTACACTAACAAGGACCTTCCCAATTCGTTTCGTTAGCACAAAACATCGGGGTGAACGGTGTGTGTGGCACTACTTACATTGATGGGCATCACAGAGCAGTGTGAAAAGTACAAGACATGCTGCTGACTCCCAGAGAGCGATTTTTTTCCTCCACATAATCAAGCTGTTGACGTTGAAATACAGTACACCTGGGACTGGTACAGCTCGCGTCGCTGGGCTAAGCTCCGGTAGAAAAGTTTATTCCTCCTGAAAATGTTTCCCCTGTTTCGGCAAAGGGGGAGCAAAAGAGAACGCTGCAAGCCACAGCAAGTCAACAAAGAGAGCGTTAACACGCACGCACACACAATTGAACTGCATCACACAGGGAACGCATAGGCTAGCATTGTGGGGGTAACTCCAACCAGTTGTTTGGTGTGGGAGTGCAGAGTTGCCAACGGGGGACATAGCCTACAAATTAAGTTTTAATGAAATTGTCCAGCTGTTATTTCAAAACGCTGTCAATCACTTAAAGAAAAAGAGAGCTAAATCATAAATCTGAATCACAATGTTAGTCACAAATCAAACCGCCCACGGGCTATTTTGTCATTCAATAATCAATGTAGACAGGACTACTGTACAGCAGCAAACAAGAGAAAGTCCCCTCCCTGTTGTCATCGTTATGTAAGGTTCCCGTCCAGGGGTTCGATGGTAGTGGACACTATACATTGTGGGAGGTTACAATAACGTCTAGAAGAGAGGTCATCCGGACGTCCCTTGGAAGCCAGGCGTATGAGGTCAGTTTGTTGTTATTAACTTTTTCCTATTATTATAGGGAGGGAATTCAGGGAAAGTGAAACTGCGCCCCTAGTGGTTACGTCCTTACAATGGCGTAGGTTGCCTTTTATATTAGTGGTGGCATGATAGCTTAACACCCCTACCACACACACACACACACACACACACACATTTGGATCTGAAAACAAAATGAGGGGGTTGGGTAGGGGGCTTTTTACGGTTTGTCATGGAACAGAGCAGGTTTTTAACAGGACAGATTAATCCCCCCCCCCCCCCCTTCACATTCCTGTTTCATACTTGGATAGGATCTCCCATGTCCGTGTCCAGGGGCAAAAGGGACAGGCCAGGACCTGCGCACAGGAAGCCGGCAGCGGAATAGGTAAGTATTATAGGGCTAAAGCCTGGAGGCTGAGAGGCTGCCCAGATGGAAGTCCACTCTGCACCAGTCCTGGCAGAGGCCATTCTAGAGTCTGTTGGGGCCACAAGCAAAAAAAATCAGCAACTTTCTGTAAAATGTCTTACCAGTACCACTACTCTGCCCTGCAAAGCCAAAAGGCAGTAAATACACATTTTGTCAAAACTGAGTTTAAACTGTAAATTGACTTTATACCACCTCTTTTGTCTTGTGATTAAATATCTTGCTCCTTCCTATTTCGAAAGTACGTAAAAGCTTTGTCACTATTATACTCACACCATATTGGACTGGCCAGTATGGTAACTTTGAAGGCATTGTTCTCCGTTTTAATGTTTACGTAGTTACTACACTTTGCCTTTGTATGTCAGTACTGCAGTTTAAGGTTTGGGGGACCCCTGGGGGCCAGATAGTGGCCTGGGGGCCCCAGAGAGTTGCCTGTGTTGCCTTTTGACAAGCTACACCTCTAGGTCCCGGTTCAACCCTATCCATCTTTATCACTTCTGCCTCCTCATGGTATATCTGAGTTGATGCTGAGGAGAGGTGCTAGTTATAATTTGTGTCATTTTATATCAAAGTGGATGACTTGTTGATGTTGGCTGACCTCAACCCCAATCAAGCATAGACATCCTATCCAGTCAAGCACCTTTGGGGTAACAGACTGCGAGCCTTTGACTTCATAAACGCTGTACAGAATGAGTTGGCACAAATTCTTTTAAAACACTCCAAGAAAAGTGTAATCTCCATTTTATATTAAAGTACTGTATGTGTTTAAAGTAGCTTATGTATTTAAACTGCCTTTGTGTATTTAATGCAATGTTATTACTGTCCCTTTTGATGTAATGTAGTAGTAATAGAGTATAGAGTGGGCATACTTTATTTATCCCAAAGGAAATTAAGGACATTAAGAATAGTCAGGCATCTGAATACTTTTGTCCATATAGTCTGTTTTTCTAAGGAGAACACAAAACACAAGACCACAGTGTGTAACACAAAGTCCTTCATTTTAAATTTCACTCATTTTAAATTCAACTTTTGCTCCTGGACACATATCACAACATTTTTCAATCAATGAAGTTATACAAAATACAATGGTTTCTGTTCTGTGTTAAATGACGGTTATTCATATACAATACGTTATTTCTATTATTTGTTTATCAAAAGTAACAGATGACTGGCAACATGCACAAACAAACAATGTGCATTTCCACATAATTGGCAGAATCATAGAATGTCATAAAAAAAACACATTATAAAAATAAATACTGTAACATTAAGTTGAGGTTACGGGACATTTTTTGTCCATTCCTACAGTATTATGATAAATCGGAGATTAGAGGCGAATAGTGTTCAAATGTTTAGGAGGAGTTTTCTTGGGATTGTTTTAGGAATTTTAGTATCCTATGTAAAAAATATTATGGCACGTTTCACCACATACACTTACATCTCCCTGCTTCATGAGCACTTCAAAAAATCCTGATTGCCAATATATATAACAAACAGCACACACACATGCACACATGCGCACAAACGCGAGCGCGCACAGACACACACACACACTCACACACATGCACACACTCTTTTTTCTTATTTTCCTATGTTTTCAGACACTCAACAGGAATTAATAACACATTGTTCTAGACACAGCTAAAAAATACACACTGTTTAAAATATGATTGCACACAAGAACCACAGAATGATTAAAGGAAGATTCAGAAAAGATACATTTAGCCTCAGGAAATCCTTTATAGACAAAAACATTGCCTGAGGTACTGCAACACAATGAGGAACCATGTAATTTAACCATCTGTCACTTCAAAGGTTTGTGTTGTAGACATAATATAAGATGCCATAATGTGGCTTTGGCCCCTTGACGTACATGTACAACAAAATATGCAGTCTGCAGAGCAGACATTTCTCATTTCATTGCAGGCCCTGATAGGTGGATCCAAGAAAAATTCACTGGAATGCTTTCAAATTCTAAAAGTGTCTCTTAACAAAAGAGAGGTACTGCTAATGATATGGAAACTTATTGGATTACCAAATGGGAAAAAAACACACTGATTATTACATAAATTGTACATAAATACAGCTACATTAGAAAGCAAGAGTGGTCTTTGCTTTTGCTTTCTGAAGAAATAGAAGGAAAGTTATGAAGCTGTTTGAAGTGACTGCGGTTTGACCTGCATTTGACCTTAATGCTTCGGTTTTCTAAAACGTCCATCATGACAATTTTCTAGTGTCTTACTCCTTCACAGGCAACGCACCCATCCATGTAACCAAGGGTAATTATGTGATATCTAATCACATACGGGGTCAGATCGAGTAAGTGGAGCTTTCTGACTGCTGGCGGATGTAGCACTGGAAACTCTTGTCACCGATTGGATGCTCTCTGTCAACAGAAAACAATCACGTCAGCAACGATGACATCAGTAAAAGAGATGTGAGAAAAGGCTTCTGGGTTGCCTATCGAAATGGGGCTTTATTCATAAATGTATAAATGTCCATCTTAAGCTGTTAACAGACCTCCTCATTTTTTCACTGTTTTATGATTAGAACATAAGTGAGTGCACCAAACCTATAGACAGGGTTCCCACTCTTTTTCACTGACAAAACTTCAAAACTTTTCCATGACTTTTTCATGACCTAAAGTGAATTTTCCATGACTTCACAGGACCTTAAGTGTGTAGAATTTAGCATACTTTTAGGGCTAAATATGAAATGTTTAACATTTAAAATACTGTCAGTGCATTTATTGTCGACTCTAAAGGCCCAATGATAACTTAACAGAATGCTGTAGTTGCCTTAGGGAGAAACTAAAATTCCATGACTTTTCCAAAACTTTCAGTGAATTTACAAAATTCCATGACTTTTCCAGGCCTGGAAAATTACATTTTCAATTTCCATGACTTTTACCAGGATTTCCATGACCGTGGGAACTCTATATAGACAGGGTTGCATGCAATGTTGATTTGGTTGTAAGCACAAAAATAATGACAGGGGCTGTACAATAGACTTGGTGTTACAATTGCATAACAATTAGTCAAGTTAGTGTTAACTGTTTCTTGAGGGAACACCAGGTTTTCTCCCCAAGTCTTCTTGCAGTTACCAATAATTTGCTCCCTGTGTATTACTCCTCGACTGTGCGACCCCCTAGCCTTTCTCACGCTCCCACACACACTGAATATCTTTTCTATGACTGCCTCCTGTGTTTACCTGCTGCCTCATACTCTCAACTCCTCCTGCCAAACACTTTAGCACTTGGTTGTGATGCCACATTATTATGTTTTTAAAGACTTTCCACGTAATATTTTAACCATTAGTTTGCATTTTTGCAGAAAACATTCGATTTGTTCTATCAGAACTAGTAACGTTAGCTCTACCTTTAACAGTGTAGACACTTACTGGCTGCCATATTTGGTCTTCTTGAACTTGTCCCGCCTATACTGTGTGTGGTGGTTCTCCAACATCTGCACAGCCGAGATGATCAGCTTCAGGATCTTGTAGGTCTCCTGCGGGTCGTCGATGACGAAGCTGGAGTACTCCTCGAGTTCAGGGCCGTCGTACACCGACTTACTCCCACACGCCTCTGACGGATGAAAAAGAAATCAAAGGAAAAAAGAAACATGAATGTGTGAGTTGCATGTATACTACACATGTAGTTTTAAGGTAGCCTGGTAAACCAGCCCCTCGTGCTTCATTTCATTTTGTATAGGCTGTCTGGCAGTGCTGTATTGAGAAACATTTTTTTTCCTGGAGGTGTGGGCTCTACTGAATTTTACGCTCATGAACAATCCCTCTGTTTGCTGATTGGCTACTGATACTGATTTGTTTGCTGATTGAAGACAGCAATGTCAATGGAAGCACTGCCCTGCACTGCAGCATTGCAGATAAAAAAAAACAATATCCATTTCTTGAACCGTATGTGGATGTTAGTTTAAAGTAAGTTTGTCAACCCTTATAAACCTGTCAGCTACAAGAGGTATACACATTTGAGAAAAACAAAATGGTATCAAACTTTAATTTAAAAATTTGGCAATTGTGGCTGCTAAGATTCGGGCACAATGGCTGTATGACACACCTTGCATCTTGACCAGTTTGAACATGTAAGAGCTGAACAGGGTGTAGATCCTCTCGGACTCTCGGTCTCCATCCACGTCCAGCTGGATATTGGCGGGCAGGCCTCTGTCACACAATTGCCACAGACAATTATCATGTAAAGTCATGTAACTGGGCATTTACATGAGAATGAACTGATAATTAAAATGAACTTTGATTTCCAATTTTTTTTTTTTACCTCAGTAACTCCAAACATTGTAATGAACACATACAATTGTATTTTAATGTAATATTATGTTATGTTGTGTTGCACCATATCCTAGATCTAATGGCAGTATAGATTTGGATAAAATAAACCCTTGTTCAGCAACCAAACAGAAAGCCAACTAGAAAGTCAACTCTATTAAATCAAAGTTTTTTAATACTGTCCTCATGTATTTTGTTGTATAATGTTTCATGCTGTCTAATGTTTCCAAAGTCCATTTTGGAGGCTTTTGCAAACATCTAGGACTAGTTTTAGATGGCAGAAAACTGGGGTTTTGTTTTGATTTTTAAAGGCCTAAACCTAAAATTTAACAACCTACATGTGAAACATATCTAAGAGAAACAAAGAAAACATGTCAGCATGTGTACAATTTATTCTAATCACTCATCTGTGATACTTTTTAACATACACTTTCTCCAAATGGGGATAATTACCTACTACCAACTACTACAAATGCAGTACAGACACTAACATTAAGCATGCGTTCCCTTAATGTTGCATAAATAGCATTCTGGGGAACCAAGTGCTGTCCTATCATTTTCCACAATTCAAATTCAAATTCAAGAATTGAATCGGAATTTAGGGGTCATTCTCAATTCAATTCTGAGTTTTCTGCAACCCTGCTGTGTAGTGTAGCAGACTACACGGACTGACCCGGTGCAGGGCGTGCATCCTGGAGCAGAGTCGGACGAGAGCTTGCAGCAGAGCCAGTGGCCGTTGAGGTAGGCGGAGGGGTGGTAGGTCATCAGACGCTTGCGGTTGCACTGGCTGACCTTGGTGAGGATGTCTATCCAATCACGGGCCTCCACGCAGTTGTTACCCTGGATGTAGAGAGCGCGCTCGGGCTGAATGACCTGGAACATCTGCATGGCAACAGGAAGTGATAACAAAAGAATCATTTTCATATTCAAATATTTCAAATTTCATAGTTGATCAAGGTAATACTGATCTGCTGAAACTGCAGTGTGTTTATGTTTCTGAACAGACGCTTATTTCCAAAGCGACATACAATACAAAACACTACATTATAATATTATTTATACAATATTGTCTATAATATGTTTTTTTTAAGTGTTGTACATCACAAGAAAAGCATCTGCTACATGCCATAACCATAACCATACTCACATTCCTTAATTCCTTTGTAAATAGAATACATACTTTTGCTGTCTGAAGTCTGAAACTTACATTCTTCATCTTAAATGACTCCTCTTCCAGTCTCTCCACAGCCAAGATGTTTTCAATGGGAATACTGCAGAGAGCACTATCACCTACGTACACAATAAAGCATCAGTGTTACACTCCACACACACACAATCAGACACATACACACACACACACACACACATACACACACACACACACACGCACACACACACACACAAACACACGTACGCAAAGAAGAAAGAGGGCAGAAAGAGAAAGTAGAACAGGGTCAAAAATCCCATTTCTTATGCTTACCTTTGGATTTATGGTACGTTAACTCGTGATTTGTGAGTCGAAACCACCTCTTCTTGAAGTTCTTCATACCAAAACGGTTCCGGCCTTGTGCTCTTTTAATCATTATGCTGTGAAAAACAGGAAATGAGGAATAAAAGGTAAGGTAAAAAATTTAAAGGTACATGGCAGCCTGGCAAGTGGTACATGGCACATGCCGCAGGAAGTATACTAGCCCTTTTAGGGTACCAACCTGTCACATATACATATTAATGTTTTCTATTGATAATGCAGTATTGATTATGGCCTACATACCCTTCTTTTAGCACAATTGGTGTCTCGATACTCCTCTGGTCCCAACGCCCAGACGAGGAGATTAAATCCAGAAACTGACGAAAAAAATTTAAAGTAAAACAAAACTTATTTTATGTCATGGATTTTTACAACTCCCACATGGTGGCACTGAGAGTCAAATCACAAAATAAACAACAAGAAAACAGCCCTGAATTACAAAACACAAACAGACAAAAGGAACATTTCAGGAGTGCACTGGTTAGATTTTCTGTTAAGTCCAGGTCGAGACGCAAATTTTCAGTAAAGTATAAATGGTGACTTAGATATATGTTGCTTGCCAATATAAATGACAATTTTGCTTGTCAAGATCACTGCATGTTGTCGTACAGCTGCTGAATGATACCATCATACAAATATAAAATTAGAAAGACCACGAACCCAAAAGTGATTTCAGTAACAGCATACTGTTTTATGTTGCATTAGCCTGTTGTTACTGTGTCATCTGTTTCTTATCAGGATGTAAACATAGAGAGATGGGCTATAAATAGTGTTTGTGCTTGACTCAAAACTGGACCAAGTGTCCAGTGTCTGATTATTGTGTGTATTGTGTGAGGGTAGAGGTGAAAATATATCCTAATTTATTGTTTTATGACAAACTACTACCTTCTGAACCTGACATCTACCAATAATTTGCTTCTAACCATTAACTGCTGTACATTTTTTTAAAATATTATCATCCTGCAACTAGTAACACTACAGAAAACATACAACTCCAGCACAGAGGTGAACGAAGTAAAATACCGACATTTTTGACAGCATCTGCGTATTTCTGCTCATTGAAGTAGTCATAAAATGCAGCCATGTAGGATTCTTTGAAGCTGGCCTATAAAATAAAAAGGGAGAGAAAGCATTATACGAAGCATTATAGTACACACAATAGTATACACAAATAACCATAAACAAACATACCCAACTAGTTATGATCAGGGCTCAAGACTATGATGAAATGATTCCAAATTTTAGATTATTGATGAGTATGCGTGAGTTAAAGCAACACTAAGTAGTTTTTGTCTTCAGTCGCCCTACAGGTTGAAGGCGGAATTGTCTCTCATTCGAAATACAAAGAGACAGCCCGCTCCTCCAAACTTACTTAGTGCGTTTATAGCACATGGAGGGCTGCAAAGCGAATTCAGAAGTGCCTTTCACCCAGTTACAAGTTGATGGACCACTGAAATGATTTTAGAAACATTATTTTAAGGTTGAAAAAACTACTTAGTGGTGCTTTAAAATTCCAAAAAGGTCACATTAATGTGAGAGCATGGAGGTTATTAGGCTGTTTAGGTGTCCCTAAAGCGCAGCTACTGCATAATCTAAAAGGTTGAAAAAGAAATAGATAAATATATATTTTGCCAACTGGCTCAGTTGTTTTTTGCACCTACTGACACTTTCATCATCAGCTACAGTGTGTACGCCTGCGCTGATGATGAAACACACAAAACAATTCATCACCAGCTGTCACAAAAACAGCTGGCTGTGTAGTTTAAGGACATTGTTTTAAAGGGAATCATAAAATTAAAGTGTGCATAGCTCTCTAGGAGTTGCAAGCTATGCAAACATGACACATTTAAAACAGTAAATTCAGAGAGGCTGTACTAGACCCAAATTATATAACAGGTACAAAGTGAAGTGGCATAGACAGACGACCAAGCACCAGAATCGCCTAATTTGGGTCAATATATCTTATGATTGTAGACCATCATAAACCATTATGAAACCATAATCTTCATATTTTTCTGTTTATTTGAGAACCATGGCAAAGCAAATTTGAGATACATTTTACAAAAAATGCAGGTAAACGGTAATGTTTAAACATAGCCTTCATTTTAAACCAAATCGTAACACTTCTTTTCTTCTCCCTATTTTTGGCAAATCTGTTTATGCAGACAGACAGACAGACAGTTAATCCCTAAATGTAGTGTTACAGCAGCTTAAAATGTTTTTGTATCGTCATTTAGGTCTCTACTGCTCCTATAAACATTCCACACATCGAAAAAACATCCATACGTTTGCTGTGAGTCAGTAAATGATTTTGTTGTCAGGAACGCTGTGCTTCTATGAGTCATTAGCTCTGGGTCAGACTCAGGGTCAAACACATACATTTGGATTGTGCCTGTGCTTTCTGCCATTTCCACACATATTACACATGAACTGTCAACATGGGATGGGTGGGGCCAATCGAGGCCAACAAGAAGCTCATTGCATACAGGCAAAAAAACTAAACAAAACAAAACCCTAAATGACTCATTCAGAAAGGGAAAAAAATGGCAAGAATAGAACCAGTGAGATTTACTTTATGTGAGTGATTTTGTGCAAAGAACTTGATGAACATGTTTTTAAAGCCCACATACCTATTTTAACTTGTTGAAAAAGAGTATAATATGTCACCTTTAATATCAGAGCCAAAAGTCTGGAACCCTGTTATGGCAGCCATAACAAAGGGCCTAAGCAACTTGCACCATGAAACACTACAAGTACAAATCATAATGCTTCCTTCCTTCTTGTTATTTTTTGCAGATCTGTTTATTTTTGGTTGTGTGAATGTTTATGCAGACAGACAGTCAATCAGACAGACCGACAGACAGATAATCCCTAAATGTGATGTTACAGCAGCTTAATACCAGAGACAAAACTCCTGGAATCTTGTTATGGCAGCCACAACTCCGGGTCTAAGCGGGTTGCACCATAAAACACAACAAGTATAATATTCATGCACAAGAGATTACTCACAGATTTAGACTTGGCCAGGCTTCCCAGAGTCTGGATGGTTTTAGAGATAAGGGTGAGCGTGCGGGACGTACAGGGGTCCTGTAGACACCAAGAGTGAAAATATACACGACAGTATGTTTGTTAATGATAGAATGGCTTAGCTTGCCACCTGCAGGCTATTACTACAATGACTTTAAATGTCACTATGCTTTTTGGGCATTTCAGTACCCCCCCAAAGACACAAAAATAGCAGGGTTGGGGGGTACCGACGTATTAATGTAATTAATGCAATTAATGTAAAAGGTAGTACCCCCAATTATCGAGTGGTAATTCATACTTCACACCTCCACACTCCAGTTCACACACAGATACGTCGAGAGACCAGAAAGGCTCTTCAGGTGCACAACTGAAATAATAACACATGTATAAATACTAAATAATTTGAAATAATAATAATGCCTCATACCGGATGATGTGGCCGTAGCTGGAAGAGGTTGGGCGAGAGAATCGCTGGGGCGAAGAACCGCAGGAAGATGAAACTACTAACTGCTGTGTACCTCACATCCTGGTCAACTGCACACAAACAAACAAACACAGCTATTAATTAATTGTATATTTGTAATGTTGATGTAGCATGCACACTTAAAGTGGGGAGACACCACTACGACACCTATTATGACATTTTTGTGTTTTGGGCTGAGGACTTGCACATACTGTCTTGGTGCAACTCTTCACATTTTCGTTGTTTTGAGCCTTCCTTCTCCATGTCTGTCACAACTTTTGCCTCCAATGGCCACCATCCTAACAGTATACATAGATAAACTACATCCACATAAGTTGTCTTCCTGGCTACTATGAGAACACTTGTCATACCTAACCACTGAAGCAGCTAAAACTGCATACTTTATTTACCTTGTTATATAGAAGATACATTAGCTAAGTGACTTGCTGTGTGGTAAATTATTCCTACATTACCAAAGGAATATTAACGTGAGTCCTAATGGGTCCTATGTCTACACAGAAGCAACCTACACGTCACATTGAACATGCATACAGGCCAGAATATTGGTGTAACTGCTGTGAAATAAATTGTCAAAAGATTTCAAATGTGATTTGCAAATCATATCCTTAAAAGAACATCAGCTGATGCGCAAATGTAATGATCTGCCCAGTCACTCAGTTTGGCCGTTATGGGCGGAATTATGGTAGACCATATTTCAGAAACACAAAGTGCCAAACTGGTATTAAACTCATAGCTATGTGGCTACAAGCCAACTACCTGTCGAGGACTTCCCTCGTGTATACACGTACAACCTGTTTGACTTCTTGTCCTTCCTCTTCTTGCATGATTTACTCACTTTTCTCACCATTTGCACTACTGAAAAGGCCAAAAGCTGTTCTCCATTATAACTTATATGTAAGTAATTGTGCAAAATATAGCCTACTAGAATACATAATACCTGTCTGCTGACTTTTTCTACCCCACACAACCCCTTCTTCTTTGCTTTTACCTTAAAAATCCTGTGGATGCTCATTTCTGTATCGTTTCTAATTTATTAAACTACTAAACAACCCTTATGACACACCAAATACATTTGGCATCCTGGCTGTCATTGTCAGGTTCAGAGTACCTTTGTGAGAAAAGGAAACCCCCACTCTATTTTACTGTTTTGGTTTGGTGAGATCTTATTTGTTGTTAATAGGCATGGACACCTCTGTTGCATGAACGCCAGTGGTGTGCCGTTAGGGCTAAGCAAGGGAACAGAGGCGGACATCCCAGTTTCAGCGAAAATAAAACTCCTGTCGCATACTGTATTTGTTCCACGGGAGTTCAACCAAAGAACGCACATCCAAAATTTGTACTGGGTGCAGAACTAAAGGACAGTCAACATATGTACAAAAAGAAAAGGAAGGGTGAGTAAGCCCGAAACGTCACTGTGAAGAAATAAAACACTTTTGGGAGCAAAATCTGGTTTAGTGGACTTTTTCTTTTTGTGCATATTTGTTCCAGTCAGTTCACTATACTAGCTGACCCTAAGTAGCTCGACTTTTCAACCAGGTAGCTGAGCTAATAAGTGAGAGTGCCCAGGCAGAAGGAACACATGGCAGGACTTTTAATTTCTCAAGCCGGTTTGTCCACCTCTGCAAAGGCAAGCAGTGCTTGACCAGTGAGAGCTAAAAATAGCCATTAATGTGCACAATACCATAGTGGAGTGGAAACACAATCTCCCTCTCTCTCCACACCGTTCAATGTCATTCTGTCCTACACACAATCTGATAATGCCTACTGAGCTTGCTGAACTTGTAATTCACTGGCCTCCTATGGCTATCACAGACTATTGTCTAGGCACGTTAGGATGGCCTGCTGTTGCATCATTTCTGCTTTTCTTTTGTAGGCCTTGGCTGTGCTCCATTACCCAAGGCTAGGACTTGCCTTGCAAAAGAAGAAAACAGCATATCATGAAAGTTTGTGCATGATATAATCTAGAACGGGGTGATCAATTTACAGCCATTCCAGGTGTGATCCATGTTACCAATGTTGGTTCGACAGGATCAGGCAGGCTACACTGAGCATTTTCAGACCAGCTTGTATGACACGTCAGGGTGGTTGACAGGATGTGCTAAACTGAACGGAAGCAATTTCTTGGTCATGCACGTTGTTCTCTAATAACAACCAACAGTATGTGACATTCAAAGGGTTTTATCAACCGGCAACACTCTAGGCGAAACAACAAAGCCAAAACTGAACATTTATTATAAGACATATGCTCATTTTTACCTGTGCGTTCAGTCAAAAGAGAACTTGCACACCACTTATGCGGATGCAAAAGTACATACTTTTAATACATATAAAACACCAAAAAGTAAAGTGCTAAACGTTTTCGGTCACTGTACGCGAAGTGGAGGAGAAGTCACCCCACCCGGCTAAAAACGAGCCAGGCTCGTTGTGATGGCAGTCAGAGCACACCCACAACTCTAGTGATGGTCACTCCATCACAGTCACATTCAGACCATCATCAGTGCAACCATCAAAAATAAAGACACGCCCTTATATAGTCCATGTCTAGACAACCTAGCTTGCATACAGGTTCACATTCAGACCATCATCAGGGCACTTACCTTTCTGTGTTTTATATGTATTACAAGTATCTACTTTTGCATCAGCATAAGTGGTGTGCGAGTTCTCTGTTGACTGAACGCCAGTCCTTAAAGTTAACAAAGTCCTTAAAGTTAACAAAAAACCCAAAACCAAAACCCCAATTGGAATATACACTAATCCGTCACTATTGTATGTATGTGCAGTATGTCTCACACCCCATTGACTCTTGTTTCACATCCTTAAGAATTTCTCCATTTCTCCTGAGATTACCTCGAACACTCTGAGATTACCTTGGAAACTCTGAGATTACCTTGGAAACGGGTGGCAGCAGATTCCCGCAGCGAGAAGAAGATGTCACTCATGACGGTGGGGCAGCGCACCCCAGATGTGGTGATGACGTTAAAGATGCGATCCACATACTGACGCAAGTTCTCCTAGGAGGGCAAAGAGGAAATGAGGTCAGACTATCAGAAAACATGGAAGGCCATGCACTCGTACAGTGGCACCGCTAGAAATTTTGGGCCCCCTGAAATAAAACACCATAGTCCCCAGTGGGCCCCTGTGAAGCTCTGCCCCTCCCCTTCGCGGTTCCCCTGCACATGCATGTCATGTGACATGAGATTCCATAGTGCAGTCACAAACATGTCAGACATGATAAGCTGTGTGATGTCATGACTTTTCAAGCCAATTCAATGTGTGTGACGTTAGACAGTAAAAATTATGCCCCTTCTATTCTTTTATTCTGTTGTTCTTTGGGGCTTGGCTGCATGCTACGGCTTCTCCTACTAGCAGGATCTGACACTGAGATTGTGCATCTGAGACTGTTCCTGGATCCTGGTCATTAGCCTGCGCGTATGAGTACTTCTCAGCTTCAGAGACTGTTACTGACAAATTGCTATTTTTATGATTGTTAAACTGCATTCAGGGTCAAATTGCCAAATCAACTCCTGCCTACGTTCTACCACAAAGACATGCATTCATTCATTCATTCATTCATTCATTCATTCATTCAATCATTCAATCATTCATTCGTTCATTCGTTCATTCATTCATTCATTCATTCATTCATTCATTCTCTAATACTGAGTTGTGAGAGGCTAAGTAAGGTTTTACTAGAAAGTCTATTTGCCAGGGTCATACATTTAGTGATTTCTGAATGAAAACTCAAGCAAGCCAACCAACTTAACCAACCGTATACTCCATACACTTGTATCTCTCTATTACTCTCAATAACTTTAAAAACAAATGCATACACACTCACTCTATTGGTCTCCAGGTTTTCTGATTCTTTCAATTTGACAGGATCAATCTCACATGGCTTGTGGTCTGTGCAAATCTGCTCAAAATTACATTCAAGAAAAATTATTTATAAAAACAAAAGAAAAAGAAAACAGACAAAGAGAAAACTAGCCATGTGAGAACAATGTGTGATAAACCATACATCAGAAATTTAGGTTCAATTTATTTTCAAAATATTTATTCTAACATATTATTAAAGGTTATACCCTGTAAATTCACTGAAGAAATGTGGGTACCAAATACTTAAACCGTAACAAAAAACTTGTATTATATTATTATATTATATGACACTTTTTTTATATTAACTGACCTCATCAATGATTGGCTTTAATGTGACCTGCAAATAGTGCATCCCAGCTAGCTTCATGGTCTCATCAATGCATTTTGATGTGAGTGAGTTTCCTCTGAAGATGGTATTGGGATCCCTGCAATGGCAAGCGCACAAATTGCTAAATGTATGTATTTTATTATCAACCTAACACTGTATTGTCATCATTGGCATCATATCTTGACATACGGTCATGTACTGTACTTGCATATTAAATATTTCTAAGTCACAGCCTTACATGAAGATTGACCTATAGTGGTATATGTCTGTGAAGATTCTTATTCATCCAGGTCATGGTAGTCAAAGGAGCAAAGCTGTAAGCAACTAGACTTCCAGTTGTATGTCCAATTGCGAACAACTTACCACCTTTCATGACCTATAGTGTTGTTTTATAAAGAAAATAAAAATAAAAATGGACTTTCAGAGGTTTTCTCTCCCAACAGTCACAGACTTTGTCTTTGTTGGTATGTAAGACTCACTGGGTGCGGTTGACCTCGGCGTGAGCGATGGCACAAACGAAGGGCACGATCTTGCCACAGTGCAGAAAGAGCCGCACCAAGGGCACGGCTGCCTCCTGCTTCTCTCTGCAGACCTCCCCCAGGATGTGTGCTGCAGACGCAGATACAGGCTACGGCAAAGACACATGGTGTTATTGACATTGCCTATATTAGGTGCCTATATGTACAGTACTGTGCAAAAGTTTTAGGCAGGTGTGAAAAAAATGCTGTAAACTAGGAATGCCTTCAAAAATGGAAGTGTTAATCGTTTATGTTCATCAATCAACAAATTGTAGTGAATGAACAAAAGAGAAATCTAAATCAAATCAATATTTGGTGTGACCACCCTTTGCCTTCAAAAGAGCATCAATTCTTGCATACAGTTTCTGCAGGAACTCGGCTGGTAGCTTGCTCCAAACATCTTGAAGAACTAACCACCGATTTTGTGTGGATGTAGGCTTCCTGACATATACGACCAATTTGGTGCAATTGGTTGATCATATACCTGACTATAATCCTGCAAAATCCCTGACTTTGTGTGTACCCCTTTGTGTGAATTGATGCACAGACTTTTGCACAGTACTGTATCCTTTTAGCCATCCACATGTTTACTGTTAAAACACCCATGAAGCTAAAAGGACTTGAAGGGCAAAAGCTGTTTTTTGACAAAAGTTTAGTCCATTTCATTCATCAAAACCAAATTTACTATTGTCAATCTTTACTGAAACATGTTTAACATGCATAAACGCCACACATACAGTGTGTTTGCTGATGACAACACTAGCACTGTGGCTACACTGGGCAAGGAACCAAAAGCGCTTGCAGAATGACATTTTTGTTGAGAAGACTGATTTATGTTTGTGAAAGTACGCAGCTCTTTTGCATCTGGTGTAGCTATTTCCAATTGATTATCGTGTATTCTACTGTTACAGTGTACAGTGCTCCATAACTGCTTCCACTTCGGTTTCACGGCCGGTGTAGCCACAGGATGTGGCCCTTTAGTGGTCGCCGTACCACTGGTGGAACAACTCACTTTGAATAAAAAAAATCCTAACTACAACATTACAACATTACTATAACATTACAGAGTCTTTAGTAACACATTACAACTTGGGTGTTGCCGTTCTGGTAACAACAAGCACAATCAGAGTCCCCCATGTGGCCGGACAGGGTCATTGCAGGCGGACAGACAGACACACACACACACACGGACAGGGTCATTGCCATACCTGGTCATTCCCTTTCGTGGGACCAGGTAACAAAGTTATACTAGGGGTTGTCTCTTAGGGCTCATTCACACCAAACTCTCTGCGTATTCAGCGCGTAGGCGTATTCTGAGCGTATTCTGTCCGTATTCATTTAGAATGCACGTTGGCAGATGAGACCATTCCCACCGCAACCGTGTTCTGAGCGTATTCTGAGCGTATTCTATCACCATAGAAACATATTGTACGGACAGAATACGGCCACGCGCTGAATACGGAGAGTGTTTGGTGTAAATGAGCCCTTAAAGGGTTAAGTCATAGTAAATATGCCTGAATGCACCTTAACGTCGGCTGAGTGCAGAAGCAGGTCCCGGAGTGGTCCGTAGTGGTCGGAGGGTAAGACATGATCCTCCGTGTAAACAATGTTTAGCCTTAGTGAGCCCAGCTCGTCTGCCTTCACTGACTTATTGCCATTGTCCCTTGGTTGCAGGAAGTACCTGAATGGGAACAATAAGTTAGACAACTGACACAGGCCAACGCAAACTGACAGACTGGGGCAGCTGTGGCCAAATGTTTAGGGAGTTCGTCTTGAGATCGGAGGGTGACAGGTTCGAATCCCATACCAGTAGGAACAATGTGGGTGGGGGAGTAAATAACTGGGGTGGGCTGTGGCCTAATGGTTAGGGAGCTGGTCTTGAGACTGGTCGCAGGTTCGAATCCCGTACCAATAGGAACAATGTAGGTGGGGCAGTAAATAACTAGTGCTCTCCTCCTGCTCCCTCATCCATGGACTGAAGTGCCCTTGATCAAGGCATCTAACCATCTGCCACATTGCCCCAGGGGCTGTATCCTGTGCCTGAAATAACTGTAAGTCGCTCTGGATAAGAGTGTCAGCTAAGTGTAATGTAATGTAGTGTAATGTAATGACTCTCGTGACATATCTAGGGCTCACCATGCGTCGTGGATTCCTGATTGTCCCAGAATCCTCAGCGGCACCTGTACGCCCCCAAGGAACTCATCTCCGAACTTCAGGTTGCTTGCGGTCCACAAGTCCACCCTGACACACATACAGGGGTCTGTGCATTAACTGCTGGTGTTTCAGACCACCAGAGGTGTCAACTCCTAGCCTGGAAAACCAGCCCCTCGTACTGCACTGCATTTCGTACAGAGGGTCTGGCTGTCCTGTATTGAGAAACATTTTCTTCCTGGAGGTGTAGACTCTGCGATGATGTTGACTTTGTGTGCTACATTCTACGGCTCTGGTAGCACACAAAGTCGACGTCATCGCTCACAAACACTCTCTCTGTTCGCTGATTGGTCTGGTTAAGATTCTATTGGAGTCAAACATGTCAGTAAAAGTACAGCCAGATCTGCTGTACAAAAAAAAGTGTAGTTCAAGGGGCTGGGTTACCAGCCTAATGATCTCCACCTCTGCTTAAATCTCTCCACAAAACTCACAAAGCCAACTTCTTACATATAAGCATGATCAGCAAAATAAATGCAGAACTCAACAAGGCAACTCACCGCAGGGCCAGTTTGTCTACGTCTTCCTCTTCCACATCAAACTGTCTTTTAGTGTAGCTGAGGGGTCTGTTCACCTAGACAAGCAAAAAAAGAGTATCAGTAAATGAACAATGAATAAGTCTGTTCGTGCATGTCACGTGCAACCGGCTTGTTCAACAGTATTATATACATACATTACACTTAGCTGATGCTCTTATCCCGAGCGACTTACAGGTATTTACAGGGTTTCAGTTACAGTCCCTGGAGCAGTGTGGTGTTAGATGCCTTGCTCAAGGGCATCTCAACCATGGGTAGGGCAGGATTCGAACCGGCAACCTTCCGATTGCAAGACCAACTCCCTAACCACTAGGCCACAGCTGTCCAACAGTAGTCCAGAAATATGGTTTGAATTGTCTTGCAAAGTAACAATGAACTCCAAATGTTGTGTGATGAAACAAGGACAAGAAAGCCCCTTGCTAGGCCAACAGCACACATTAGTCCACATTAGTCCCTTGATGGGGACTCATACTCTGATATGTGCACAGGGATGAGCTTACTGACCAAACAGAATTATTACATTACACTTAGCAGACGCTTTTATCCACAGCGACTTACAAAAGAAGGACATAAATAAGAGTAAAAGAGCATATATGTGCAAAACCACTGCTTGATTCATTCGAGTGCACCTCTCAATTTTGTTCTATTCACCTTACATGTTTCTAAATCTCAACTATTCTAAATTATGAGTCTGCGATATGCATTCTGCAGTGAATATATTACCGTGTGACATTGGTTTGGTGTGGACTGAAAAGAACAGGAAGCTGAACAGAAAGACCTGAGTTGAAAGGGAAGGGTAAGACACAGAAGAAACTCATGACAGGAGAAACTGCAATGATTAAATTCTGTGGCGGTAGCAAGAAAAGATACACTTTTCTATAGCATTATCTCCGCAGTGAGGATGTTTTTTTTTTTTTAAAAGAGACCCGGACAGCAATAAATCAGACAGTGAAAGCTGTGTCCCCTGAGCTTTGAGGGGTATACGAAGTGGGGAAAAAAAAAAAAAAAAAAACCTGTTCGACATCCATGTTGACATCAAAAATGAATTGCAGACCAGAATAAATATAAGACAACGTGAGGAGAACGAGCACCAAATCTGACATGCCATTAGGAGGAGCTGACAGCAATTACTGTAGTCAGCTTGAGAACTCGCACACCACTTGCGCCGAGGCAAAAGCAAAAAAAAAACACCAAGAAGTAAAGTGCTACCTGGTGAAGTGCAAAACTTTTTTGGTTACATTCAGACCATCATCAGTACAACCATCGAAAATAAAGACACGCCCTTATATAGTCCATGTCTAGACAACCTAGTTTGCAGACAGGTTTTGGTGTACAAGGAATTGTCCTATCAGCACCTATCTGTTCCTCAATTTCATAGCATCTGCTGTAAAGCATTTCATAGTTATTTAATACATGTGGTCAGTGTGGTCAGTAAATTAATTATTGGTTTGAAAGTGTAACTGAAATGCATTTCCTAGCAAATGCAGAGAGTATGTGACCTGTATAAGGACGTGAGGCTGCAAATAGGCTGTAATATAATTGTATTACAAACCCAGGATTTATGTTATTGCTGTACAAGGAGAAGAGATGTATAGCAGATGTATATGTGCAAGACAAGCACCTGATTCAGCAGACCATGGCCGAGATCATAAAGGCCAACCCTCTCCTGTACATCTTTTACAGCTTTTCAGTAGTAACTTTTCATATAGTTATACGGTATGTTTAAAATTATATTTATCCATAGCATTTTTTACAGCAGTGAAAATCCAATTTATTTTGAGAAAAGCTATATTTTTTGTTTTTATTACAATATTTGTACTTACAAAGTAAGACACTAAACTCAGGGAACTCTGGAATGGAAGATATGCAGTTATTTGTGTGGTGTTTGGTGTGGAATCTAAAGATTCCTCTGTAACAGTAACTTGTTTTTGCTAAATAAATTCAGTATATGATTGATTAGGTAGCTGATGAAACGACCGGACACTGTGTTCTCCATAACTAAGCCATAGCTACACCTAAATTTGATACTAAATGCCAGGATTTCACACATTATGCGGCACAATTAAATTAACATTACTTTATGAACTGCAGAATCTACAGGATAGTCAGTGAAGTTAGGACGATTGTAAGGGCCAAGCACTGACAGGGGCCCCATTGAGGACACTGTTGTTATGGTTACAAATAATACATCTGCCCAAAATTGCGCTCTCTCATGGGGTGAAAAATGTTTAGTGGTGCTCCTGACTCCTGCTTGGATGTTATTTCATGTCATGGAACGTGGCAAGCCAACTTGAAATCCAGAGCACTCACCTCAAAATAAAATACTTCGTCAAACTGTGGATTGTTGGTTTTTCTCTTTACTTTAGTCTTCTTAGCCTCTGACCTTCAAAACAAAGTAAAACGGGTCATGAATGAACAATAAAGTGGCATCATTACATTAAGCTGACAGTCCAGTCCCTGGAGCAATGTGGGGGTTAGGTGCACTTCAGCCATGGGTGAGGGTGCAGGAGAGAGATGGTGATTCAGTCCCCCACGCACATTCTTCCTACTGGTATGGGATTTGAACCTGTGACCCTCCAATCTCAAGACCAAGTCCTTTACCATCCACAGCCACAGCTGCATAATAAACGTCGAGATCAATGACTGTATATTTATATATTCTTATATACAGTCATTGGTTGAAATGAACAGAACAGCCTTTCAGTTGATTGAGAACTTAACTATGTATATCTGTTCAAATATCTAGCACCATCCTTTAATCTCTTGTCATATGACTGCGTTAAGTAAAAACAATCTGTAATTTCACAATGTAACACAGATGAGCCCAACCCTTAGTACAAATAGATCTTTCACAGTTCTCTGGTGATTCATTGCACTTTACATGCAAAATGGATATTTGAGTTTGCCTGGAGGTGGATGTGGAGATCCTGGCTTCAGAAAGTCAAAACCGCTACATGTATTTCTTTTGTATTCCCGTGCACTTAACACAGGTGTTTTCTCTAATTACCTGATGACCAGATGATGACTGTCTGATTATTTCTGGTTCAGAAATTAGTTGGATCTAACATGTGGCAGGATTTTTACTTCCTAAAGCTGGGATTGACACCCCTGCCTATAGGCAATTTAATATGATTTTCCCTAACCTGCCTATAATGTGATTCAATATGATTTTCCCTAACCTGGAGGGTCCAAGCCAGGACACAGCAGCGTAGGGGTCACACTGTCCATTGACGATGGGTAGGTCCTGGCACTCCAACACCCTGTCAGAAACAACACAAACGATTTCAGGTCACTGACTGCACACATGCCGCTTTCTGTTCCTTAAGACACTAATTCTAGAATAACATACGTTATCCCTTGTAATACGAGTGCCACTTTCTACAGGTTTTACAGATCTCTTGTTTCTCTTGTATTTACTATATTTGAGCAATTCCACTCATTCTCTGTCTTACATCTCTGCTATTATCACTCCTTCATCTTCTTTATCTATCCCATAATATCTGTTGGCGAGTTGATGACGATTCAGGTCTTTTTTTGTCAGCACAGCTAAGCACCGCCATAACATTGTAATTAACATGGTAGCGATAACAAGAAGATATGATACCTTGATTAGCTGTGCAATGCATTGACAGAAAACACACAAGTCTCTAAAAATAAGCCAACTTACCGTGTGGCCAGTTTATGACAGACAGCCCCAGTGTCTGTGATGACCTCGTTCAGACGCAGCTCAAGATGAACTTTTCCCTGTGGAAAAAAATAAAAACATATAACTACCTTTGGACCAGGGATGGAAATTCGCACCAGCCGCCAGCCAAATGCTGGTAAAATATGAAAGTGTATGGTTAAATTTGGGCACAAAATAACATGGCTATCAAATTCACATTTTGCAAAGTTAACCCCTTTAGACAAACCCACTATTATAACTTTGTTGTTACCAGAATGGCAATTACGAAGTTGTAATGTGTTACTAAAGACTTTCTGTACTGAGGTGCAACCACTGTATCACAATGCAACAAACTAACAAGTTTACAGACGTGCACTCACAAACAACACATTACATCAAAAGTTACATCAACTGCAATACCACCTACGTGGTGTATTACCTCTACTGTCCATGTGGACATTTTTACATCGGGAGGACAAAAAGGAAATTACAACAAAGGATAGCTGAGCACAAATATGCAATTCGGACAGGAAATGAGGATTACCCCATGGCAAAACATTACAAGCAACATCATGGATGCAACCCAGAGTCACTAAGAGCAATGGGAATAGAGACAATTGAGCTATCAAAGAGGGGAGGGGACAAGCTTAAAAAATTATTACAAAGAGAGACCTACTGGATCTATACCTCGAAAGCCCTCACAAGCCCAGGACTTAATGATTTTCTATATGTAATCTGATAATTCTCTAATTTTACTTAATACTTCTAGGTGAATGGTTTATTGCAGCCCTTATGGAGTGATTTTTGTAGTTCCCATAAGTTTTAACATTGTGTGTAAGATGTTTTTATGTGTGGCTTGGTGTGACTTTCTATTGACCAACTGACTGCAAGATGAGTCAAAGGTGGAGCCAGAGCACCTGCCACTTAGTTCCACTTGATTGCTTGTGCCTTCTCCTTGTTATAGGGACTTGGAAGTTAGTTAGTGAAGAAGCTCTGAAGAAGACACATTAGTCGCAACGCGTCAGCCATTCACAATAAAGGCTTTTTAGATTACAACAAGCAGTGTGCCTTAGCAGTTTTTGAGAAGACTTCTGACAATTCACAACTGAAGCTACAACAGAAGTTAAGTCAAAACATATTTAAGAGACTAATTTCCTTGAGCTAACGAGCACCTGCTTTGTATGCAAAAAGTGAAGTAGCACTCCTCATACCAATGTATTGGTTCCTTAGTGCCAGACTTTCTGTAATGTTGTAGTATTGTTGTAATGTTGTAGTTACGTTTTTTTCAGTCACAGTGAGTCGTAGAGCTGGCGATGCGGTGACGCTCTAAAAGGTTTCTTTCCACCCCTGCTTGTACAAGTAACAGCGTAAGCTGTGTGTCTGTGTTTGGGGTAGGTTTTGGATGGGTGGGTGGATAGGTGATAGCCTGGTAAACCAGCCCCTCATACTAAACTTCATTTCGTACAGAGGGTCTGGCAGTGCTGTATTGACAACCCTTTTCTTCCTGGAGGTGTGGACTCTGCTGAAGTTTAAAACGATTGAATCTGCCTTTACCCAATCGCTAACATCTGGTCTTGATGTATGCAGTTAGCCTGGCTATAAGCCTGCCTACACGCTACAATTCAAATGTAGCACACAGTGTCGACCTCATCGCTCACACACACTCCCTCTGTGTGCTGATTGGTCCATCAACATGCTGCCTGAAACAACCATGTCAGTGGAACCACAGCCAGACCCTCTGTATGAACTGAAGTGTAGTATGAGGGGCTGGTCTACCTGGCTGGATAGGTGAAGCTTTACCTGTACTTCTGAGTCGGCACTGACAGGGTGCAGCTGGAACCACGTGTCTTTGCCATGATATTTCTGCAGATCCTCTTTCTTCACTGCAACTTTACCTGTATAGAGACCGACACACAAACTTTCATACTTAGCGCATTAAAAACAAAATAAATACTTCCCAGAGGAAAATACTGGTTCTTACAATTGCCTTGTCTTCCAGAAAAAGACACTCGTATAAAGCTGATTTATGTGCAGTTCATACTTTAAAACTTCCCACTTCCACATTCGTCTAGGATGAAAGACTGTGCTTACTTCACAAGGACAATCTTCTGGCTCCGGCACGCAGGTAAGAAATGTCAAAAACTTTTTGATAGACTCTCTGGGAAATTATCCTCAATAGTGTAATGATGGTTCCTGTCCTTGATTTTATTGTAACTGGACAAACACCTCCTATCATGACTTTGTTATTACCAGAATAGTAATGACCAAGTTGTAATGTGTTACTAAAGACTTTCTATAATGTCGGAGTAAGATTTTAATGTTGTAGTTACGTTTTTTCATTCAAAGCAAATTGTTCCACCACCGGTACGGTGACCTCTAAAGAGCAACAAGCACTCTTAAAAGTGTTGACAAGAAAATCAGGGGAGGTCAACCTTTACACGAACTCAGGCCTCTGCCTTGAAATAATATATATAGGGCAAAGGGCATTAGATTATGTGGCGGGAAATGCCACAATCATTCTCACCAATGCTTGAGTCCCTTCTGAAGACATCTCTGTCAAAGATGTAGAAAGACAGGTGCCGGAAGCTTCGGGGTATTTCGCAGGAGAAGTCTTCACCATAGAAAGGGCTGCAAGGAGGAAGGAGATACGGGTTTCATTGTCATTACATCAACAAAGAGAGGCAGGAACACAAAGTAAGGTTTCAGGTTTTTTTTTTTTTTTTTACAGCTGTTAAAAAAAATCATTTCTTGGAACCTTCCACCCACCACATTTTCAGACTACATTTACAACAGCACCTCTGACAATTCTTGCAAATTTGAACTATTACCTCAAAACATGCACAGGGCATTAAACATTACAATGACTACAGAGCGGTCATTATACTGTACACTGTTCTCTGGGCTTGGGCTTGACTACTGTTAGTTGTAAAAGAGGTGTTTTTGAGTTTACAGTATAGTTAACAAAATCAGCAGAAAGAAAGAAAGAAAGAAAGAAAGAAAGAAAGAAAGAAAGAAAGAAAGAAAGAAAGAAAGAAAGAAAGAAAGAAAGAAAGAAAGAGAAGATGAAAGAAAGATGTACATTGCTGTCTACAGTCTAAAAGCAATGTAAAGGGGACACAATCAAAGGACTGTAAACAATGTATTGGTCGTTGGTCTTCAGCTACGTCACATGCAGTATTCCTCCTCCCCAGGCAATGGAGGAAAAACACTTTGGTGTTTTTTATGGGTCTTTTTATTTTGTACAGACTACAAGAACTGCACACTGTATCTACAGACTACAAGAACTGCACAAATTACTTTGTTTTACTGTCATATAGAACCAGAGCTACCTTAAGTGCAAGCTAGCTGAAAAACTACAAGATAATCTTACCAGAGGGACTTCTCAATGATCTTGGTTCGGAACACTTCTTCCTGGTCCAAGTTCACAGTGCAGTAGCAGTCTCTCATGCGATTGGGTCCAGGGTAGGGCGGAATGTTCTTTGCTTCTCCTAGGGAAAGAAAGCACTATATGATTGGCAGCCAAAAGTCTCCAAATTAAAGATTCAACTGACTGTCAGGAGAGGACCACCAAACACCACTTTTGAAGAGCTGCTAGCCTGCCACTAGCCTGGTAAACCAGCCCCTGGATTTCGTACAGGGTCTGACTGTGCTGTATTGAGGAACGTTTCCTTCCTGGAGGTGTAGAGTTTGCTGAAGTTTAAAACAATTGCATCTGCCTTTACCCAATCTCTAACATCTGGTCATGCTGTATGCAATTAGCCTGGCTATAAGCCTGTCTACGCACTGCAATGCTAATGTAGCGCACAAAGTCGATGCCATCACTCACAAACACTCTTGATTGGTCCAGTAAAGATATGACCAGGGTCAACTATGTCAATTGAAGCAAACTCACACTACCACTATAGAAATATTCTATATCTATATATACTAGTGGTGGGCATAGATTAATTTTTTTAATCTAGATTAATCTAGATTAATCATAAAATTAATCTAGATTAATCTAGATTAAAATGGCTCATTTGAATTCTGCCGAAGGCATTCAGAATATGTGTGCTACCTAAATAATGACTAGAAGTAAGTCTTTGAGAACGGGTTTCTTAAGCCAGGTGGCACAGTAGACCAGGGGCTCATCTCCTGTTTCCAAAATGCATCACTAACTGCTTGAAAAAGCTGTTCTACTTTGATACTTGGTGATGGAAATAAATCATGTTCAATAAAATGTACTTGTGTTTACTAGCTGTTTATTTAGTTAAACATGAACTAAATGAAACATGAAACATGGATTTTGAACTGTAAGCCTACATAAGAAGTTGTGATGAACTGTTTACAGTCAGTAGCTTTGTGTCAATCAGTCCAAGCTCTATTTCTCCTTCTTCCACCAGTCACTTAGGCAGACCAGCTTGTTCACATTTTCTGGTGGCAAAGTAGATCTCCTTTTCTGCACAATATGGCCTGCTAAAGAAAAAAGTCTCTCGCATGGGACAGTTGTGGCAGGAGTCCCCTTCAGTGCAATTCGGCTAAGTATACATCCGCATTAAAATATAGAGGTAGGGTATACGTCCGCGCTAAAATATCAAGGTGAAAGCAGAAAGTGTTGAGGAAGGGAGCCGTTTGCTTCCGTGTTCTATTTTCGCAAGGGGAGGGGGGAATCCCCCTTTATGCAGTGCAGAGCAGATTCTAGGTTCGTTTTACTGAAATGAATGGGACACATGTGGAGTTTAACTAATAAATTGGTCATTACGTTTTTCTGGAGTTGTTAAGGTTTTTTTTGGAATCATGTGTCACAATCTGCAACTATTTGTAATAATTTCAAGCCTAATAGTGTAAGTTGTTACTGTTTGGATTTTGAGAAAATTAGCTTTATTTCAGGTCAGGCAGCAACCACTTACTATGTGGTTGTTAGCGCGCTAACGCTAGCGAACTACGCTAACGTAATGTTTTGAATTGAAAGCTGTCACTAACAGCCACCTAGATTCTGTTACTGGTTATAGTGTAAGCAGACAAAGTAATATAAAGTTATAGGACTACAGCAATGTATTAAATTCAAGGTGAGTCCATCTTTCTGGTACCGACAGAGCCCAATCGCTGTTAGCGTTTAGCACATGATGTTGTTATAGTTACTACTGTTTACTTGAATGAGCTAGAGCTAGTTCGTTAGCTTGCTAGCTCGCTTTACAGACACACTAAATTATTTTCTAAGAGTTCGAAATAGGAATTTGTTGGCATTTTGGTCCCATAGTAACGTATTATGTTGGCTTATCTTTGTAGAATCTAAGATCTTTGGTGAAAGTCATCATAGTTTGTGTAGTATAGACCCAGCTCCCAACCCAACTTTGAGAATAGATTAACGGCGATATTTTTTTTATCGCGCGATAAGAGTCTCGCGTTAACGCAGCACGTTAACGCCGATAACGGCCCGCCTCTAATATATACATATGTATGTGAAATAGATGAAATGAAATACATTTGTATTTATATGATTGTGGAAATGCAGCACTGATAACAGCTGGTGTAGCATATAGTAGTATGCAGAACATAGCGTTTTCACTCATTTTGGCGTCACTGTATTAAAGCAACACTAAGTAGATTTTTCAACCTTAAAACAATGTTTCCAAAATCATTTCAGTGGTTCATGAACTTGTAACAGGGTGAAAGTAACACTTCTGAATTCGATTTGCCAATCCTCCATGGGCTATAACCACACTAAGCAAGTTTGGGGGAGTGGAGCGTCTTTCTGTATTTCCTTATGAGAGACAATTCCGCTTCCAACCTATAGGGCAACCAAAGACGAAAACTACTAAGTATTGCTTTAAGGACATTTCTGAAGACACTACCGTGTAAACACAACACTGTTTAGAGACGCAAAAGCAAAATCTGTGGGCCATCTCCAGGTAAACGTATGAGTCTTTTCACAATCCAAAATTCTGACTGCTTTACTCAATGACAGTGGCAGCCATCCAATGTTCAAAAGGTTAAAAAAAAGTCCTCCTGCCACATATTTGCTCCAGCCAAGTCAATGTGCCAAGTGATCCACTCCACTGAGTCACACATGGCCTAAGAGTTCTGTAATGGTCAGTAAAATGGGGGACCTCCCATTCTCACTCCAAAAAAAGCAGATCAAACCAACTGTGTGTCAAAAAAAAGAGAGAAACAAATGGGAACAAAAACCAAAGGACACAACAGGAAATGCGATGATATGAATGGAATTCCAAGTTTATCCAAGATGTAATTAGGTGGGACAAAGTTGAAAGAGGCTTGGAGAGAAACATGGAGTTTCAAGTAACACAAAAACAGAAAACTATTCAGAAAATACAAATAAGTTAATAATATTCCTTGTTCTCATGATGATTCCAAAGTCACCCCTCTGTTTAATGCGGATCACACCCAAAGAGCACACAGGACTGTTTTGTTCAGCCTATTAACCCTTGGGGCATGAAAGGCAATAACATACTGGAGTCTTTGGGTTCAACACAGTATCTTCACTTCCTCTGGTAAAGTGGGAGAGTTTGTGTTTTCTGGGGACACGTTAACCCATACCAGCGACTATTTCCATCCACAAGCCTTCACGATACTGAACTATTGTCCACTGAACTTAACACACTCACTAACACTTCCACACACAACAGTTTAGTACAGCATTGAAATGAAGTATGGGGGGCTGGTTTACCAGGCTAGTTTAGTACAGCATTGAAATTAAGTGTGAGGGGCTGGTTTATCCGGCTAGTTTAGTACAGCATTGAAATGAAATGTGAGGGGCTGGTGTACCAGGCTGGTTTAGTACAGCATTGAAATGAAGTGTGAGGGCTGGTTTACCAGGCTAGTTTAGTACAGCATTGAAATGAAGTGTGAGGGGCTTGTGTTCCAGGCAAGTTTAGTACAGCATTGAAATGAAGTGTAAGGGACTGGTGTACCAGGCTAGTTTAGTACAGCATTGGAATGAAGTATGGGGTGCTGGTTTACCAGGCTAGTTTAGTACAGCATTGAAATGAAGTGTGAGGGCTGGTTTACCAGGCTAGTTTAGTACAGCATTGAAATGAAGTGTGAGGGCTGGTTTACCAGTACAGCATTGAAATGAAGTGTGAGGGGCTGGTGTACCAGGCTAGTTTAGTACAGCATTGAAATGAAGTGTGAGGGGCTGGTTTACCAGGCTAGTTTAGTACAGCATTGAAATGAAGTGTGAGGGGCTGGTGTACCAGGCTAGCTGCATTCCCACTGCCAGCTTTCTGCAGCCTCACTGCCACCCCCACCCCCTACTAAACACACTCGTTCATTCACTCCCTCTCTCTCACAGTCACATCCAGACACTCTCTCATTTCCACAGGCTCTCGCTCATTCATATTCCCTCTCTTCCTCTCTTACTCACTCGCCCTCGCCTTTCACACTGCCTCACACACTCTTAGTCACACACACACATCCTCTTTTCCCCCTCACTCACTCCAGTCTCTCACACACTCTTAGTCACACACACACATCCTCTTTTCCCCCTCACTCACTCCAGTCTCTCACACATTCCCTAATTTACACTGACTGGTTGCTTGTTACTTCCTAATCTGTCCATTCATGTTTTTTGTTTTACTTTTACCCTTTCCTCATTCCTAGCCTCTTCTCCTGTGAAACAAACAAGGAAGGAATACTTAAACGTTGCAGAATCAATCACCATGTTACTAAAACATTAGCTATCATGTGTGGGTGTGATGTTTTGAAAGATTCATTCCCAGAATGTGTTACTCCACATAGTTAACTTCCATAACATGCACTTCTGCTACATTGTTTCACTCTTCTTCTTCTTCTTCTTCTTCTTCTTAGTTTTTATGGGGGAAGTTTGGTGGGTGGAAATGAACAAGGCCGAGGTATGTTTGATGTGGGTGCTCTCCAGGAACCTGATGAAACCTGATGTGTATGTGTGTGTGTGTGTGTGTGTGTGTGTGTGTGTGTGTGTGTGTGTGTGTGTGTGTGTGTGTGTGTGTGCGTGTGTGCACACGTGCATGTAAGTTTGTGTACATAATTTGAGATAAACACCTGACACAAGCCTTACTTCACCCGCCACTTTGTCACCCGCCAACGCCGTTGTTGCTACTGTTTCTATGATACTGCTACTTTCAACCAAATCATTATGCAAATGCTAGTTTTGCCTTTCCCAACAGGCATTGCCTTTTTAAGAGAACACTTGGAGCCTTTAATATTTCCAGTCGTAGGGCTACCGTATTTACAGTAGTAGTCCTATTACATAGTAAACAAACTTGTCTTTTTTCTTGCACCATCTGCATGTACACACAGTCTATTTAATATTCAATAGGCAAAAGACACTTCAATTTGATTGTACTTGACCCTGTCTGCCCTGTATCTGACGCAAAGTTGTTGGAAAACACCCTTTTCCCACTTAAAATACGCCTAAGGGTTCAATGTGATCTGGACAGAACAAGAATTGAAGAACTTGACCATCGTGTCACAATTCACCCATGGCCACATGAGTGTTACCAATACAAACAATCCACGTGTTGTGCAAAACACATGGCATAATAGCCTGCTAGTGCTTCAGGGCCTAGCTGTGCCCAAGATATCAAGTAAGTCAAACCTCAGAAATAAACTAAAATACATCAGTTAAACCATTTTATTATGACTGTGCATGTTTTAACCTACGCTGTGCATATTTGTTACAAATGAATTGAGAGATATTTGCCTTTCTGTGTGGACATGTTTTTTTTGTGCATGAGGACTCTCAGCTGTAAAACACATCTACCAACAGTACAAATAAAGTAACCTGAACCGGATTATATATGTTGCAATCTAAAAAGTGTTTTTTCACTTCCGCTTGCCTGTCATAACATATTAGCTTTAACAAAATGTCAAAAATCAGGCCAACTTTGGGTGAAGTGATCCAGGCATGACGGGGATCTGAAAGAAGCTAGCAAGGAAGTGTTCGGCTATCTCTGCAGGTAACTGTACCTTCAAACAGACTAAATAACGAGATAGCTTCGTTGCTGTTTAGATGTGTGGAGTTAACGCCTCAAAGTAAAAACACATTAGCAACCAGAGTGGCATCATTCACACACCGAAATCAACCGTGGTCGAACCTGTGTGTTCATTATCAGAACAAAAAAAGTGTTCACTCATCCCACCCACTGCAAAAGAGCACCTGAGGAACATCTATTGTGAAGTCTCCTGAGTGCTCCTAGCCCCTTTATGTCTTCTCAAAAAAAACATTGTCCTAATGAAGGCCTAAATCAGCTCGGAAGGTTTTATAGGGACGTCTACTGGTTAAAATGTTTTACCCTGTTCACCAAACCCCTCTGTTGGATTATATTAGGCCTAAAAGGGTGATAAAACTCAAATAGCTACTATTAACACGACCATATGAGTTATTTATGACATATTTTAACTCTAGAGTTATATATCATTAAACGTGTCTTGTTGCCCTGAGATGGCAGGACCAGCACTCTGGCTCAAGGACTGATTTAAAAAGGCACCTTTTGAGGTCGAGACACACACTTCTGTACAATATATGGACTGTGCCCTCTTGACTCGTGTACATTTGTAGTTTCCATTTCTCTACTTATGTACTGATTAGGCTACAAGCTGAACAGCTGTTCTCTCTCATTCACAGGCACCAATGCCAATACAGGTCACATTCTCCAGCCACTTTACAATGACAAGTACCAGCAGCATTTGACAGAGTTGGTAACAGCATACTGTAGTCTTTGCCTCTCTAATATCCATATCACGTGCTCATGTTTGACACTCAAAAAACAATCATCTACATCCACCATCTACGAGAACTGTGGGGCCACTGTCATATCTGCTTATCATGACCAAGGGTACATGAAAGGCTGGAAATCAGGCATCTGGAGGAGAACTGAGAGGGAAACAGATGCATAGGGATACAAACAGAAAACAGGCAAAAATGATAGGAGTGCGTGCCAAACAGCCATCCAGTCTAAAAGCAAAATGTGGGCACCGAGACCGAACAAGAAACTCAGAATGTCAAAGCACATATAATCATGCCAAGCTGTGGCGTATGTGGCCGAACAGGAAGTGTTTCAGAGCCGTTTCCTGCTCACCGTCTTCTGGCCTCACCCTCCACAGCGCATTTGATGTAAGGTTGCAACCATTTCCTCCAAAAGTGCTCTCCTGCACCACTGGACTTCACAACAAACACATGCCAGGACAATTAACAACAACAGTTTCCCTTCAGGCAGCATGCAAGACAACACACACCCCACGTTTCAACCACTCACACCTGCAAATCGGCCTCTATCTTCAACACTCCTAATTGCTCCAGGAAAGGACCCTTTAAAGGCATTATTGACATTATTGATATTAAGACACAACAGATTTCCAAAGTGTGGCATCCTGTTACAACAACTGCACACTACTTCACAAAACATATTTATACACAGGCATGCTTCTTTTGATGAGAAAAAAAGTTAAACATTTACAGATTTACCTTCATAAAACGTAAACCACTATTCACATTTTCAACTCAAACATTAAGTTGACAGTCCTTATTCCAAGTCCTTATTACTCTGCTCATTCAACTGTAATCATCAGCCAATCATTTGCATTTCATGCTACTCCCTCTGATTTCCCTCGTAAAACATACAGCTTGTGTGCAAACACTAAAACAAATAAATAAATAAAATAAATAACCATACAGTACTGGCACACACCAATAGAGACCTGAGACTTCTGTAACTTTTGCCCTGTGGTGTGCTATTTGAAAATTGTCTAGGCTTCAAATGGACGTTTGCGGCATGCAAACTCAAAGATGGTGATGTCATTTTGTTAAGCATAATTTTGTGTTCATACCAGGGCAGATTAAACTCCAGGACATTTGGTTGCATACAAAATGTGACGTTGAGCGTTATTACAAGTAGTTGTATTGCGTATGTCACTAACTTTATTGGGGCGAACTATTTGGTGCCTTTCATGAAATCAGACGTACGATAATTAGCATAACAGATTGTTATAATGGACTCTTCTACATGCCCTATATGCGAGGGTCATATTTAAGATCACTGACCAAAACCCTTTTATTCTCTAATACAAATAAGATGATATGTAAAAGATCGAATCTCAAGTTAGTCCAGCCGGTTGTTACTTTGCAATTGAACAATGTCGTTTTAGGACCTTCCTCGCACAGAAGCATGTTGGTTCGGTTCGTTTCCGAACTAAGCTTTTACATAGCTGATGTCACATCTGGATGGACTGTTCAAAGCATTTCATACAGTGCGCAGCGGGAAACACCATGGTAATTACAGATAAACCGAGAGCTTTCCTCTCCATATGTTTGTGACAAGCTCATTCCAGAACAGAAACGGCATAATGAGCTCGTTGAACTGTGATAAAACGGGGGTCTCTACCACCAGGGATCGCTTCAGTGTGGTGTTCACCCTTTCATTTCAAACAGAATAGGCACATGGACCGCCTACACCATCACTCACCAATTTTTACTTTGACGCTCTGGAAAACTCGAAACCCTTCCTCTTCGACCGCCATGCTTGATATTGCTGTGTGCTTATTATCCGATGTAAAATATTGTTATTCCATTTGATTTACAGCAAGCCTTTTCGAGTGTCAGTTGCGGCTACAGCATACCAGGATACCTCCTTATCCCGGACAGTGCGCCCCCCTACCCACAGCAGTTCAACCCAGAACATTTTCACGAAGGGCGGCGCTCTGGGTTGTTTTCACAACAACTGATTTGAGGGCTGAGGATGTGACGCAAGCACTGGAACAGAAAAATAGGCTATAAGCGAAAAAACGGGATTCTTGTAGTGTGGGGTCAAATTCTGTAATAATGTAAAGAAAATACGGTAATGAGAACGCCTGTTCCCATCATGTAGGTCAGGACATATCTATTATATGTATTATAAAATTGTTATAAACAGAAACCCCCCATTTACAGTCTATCTGTAGGGTACATGGGCCTTCATTATAATACACAGTATATACATTAATTCCCTTAATGCTCACGAGACTTCCTTAGCACAGATCTAAATCAGGCGCCTTCTCTTATGCACTCAACAACTGAAAAAATAAATAAATAAATAATTACATTGGATTGTAATAATGAAGACAATAGTAAGCTGTGTATTTTTATGTCCTCTATTGCAAGTCACTTAGGATAAAAGACTCTGCTAAGTGTAATGTAATGTGTCTGAAAACAGCATCTTGACACAACACGGAGGAAGACATTTGATGATGGTATATCACATATACGGCAGATGGTTTTAAAAACTGCATAGTTTCGGCTGCATGATAAGAACCATAAGGTACACTGTATAATGGTATTCTTTTGAAGGATCATAAACTACACTGTATAATGAAACTGTCTTTAAATACATTGGTAAGAGCAGAGCTTCCACACTTCTTGGACTTTAAGTTTTTTGAGTGTTTCTATGAGAATTTGTGGCCATCCATTCTGAAGCATTGATGAGGTCAAGCACCAATTTTGGATGAGAAGGCCTGGCTGGCTCACAATGGCCGGGTTTCCCAATAAAGAACCTTCCTAACGAGTTAAGAAGGCACTTAAGAAGAGGTCGGCTAAGAGGAAGCGTTAAGATAAGAGTGTTTCCCAAATGCCTTCTTAACGCCCTTCTTACCAATGTCTTAAGAACCGTCTGATCTGCCTTCTTAACTGAAGCGCAATGAGCAATCGATCTCAGAATGGCCGATTGGAGCGCATAGTTACCATAGTAAATTAAAAGATTTTAGAGCGCTACTCTAGACTCTATGGTAAATTGCTCCAAACTGAAGTGGTATAACACTCTGACTGAACTCATCAATAAAATACCGGCTAAAAGTATGACATTTGTCGTCACGACACAAAAACAAAGTGACACATATAATAATACCGAAACAAAGACCAGGGAAATAAAAATGGAAACACAAAATGAAATCAGTATGTCATTTCATTTAATGTGTAGGCTATATTCTTATCTTTCTGATAGAAATCTGCTACATGAGGAGAATATGTGTGAAAACCGAGAAATTGGCGTCCCCTTGTCATGAACGATAGGGAAAAGGGGGAAAACACGATCAGGAAAACTGGACGTACTGCATTAATATCTCCTTGCTTACTGTCACATTGCTTTACCTGCCTGAGAGGGGTGCTGTTTTCACTGTTTTGTCGCTAAGAAGGGTGTTAAGAGTGGTTCAGAAACTTCTTAGAGATCCTTCTTAACGGCAGGTCTTCTTAGGCTAAGAAGCATTTCGGGAAACGCGGTTGCTTCTTACGGGAGCCATAAGAAGGGTCTTAAGTAGTACTTAGCGCTAAGTAGTTCTTAACTGCGTTCGAGAAACCCGGCCAATATCGGTTCCAGTTACCCCAAATGTACTTTATGGGGTTCAGGTCAGGGCTTACGTGTGGTCCAGTTAAGTTGTTCCACATTAAACTCATCAAACTACATCTTTATAGTCCTTGCTTTGTGTACTGAGGCATAGTCATGTTGAAATAGAAAATGGTCTTTCCCAAAGTGATTTGGGTTAGGCCTGTTCTATAGAGTGAAGGGCAATCGTAATGTTTCAGCACACCAAGTTATTTTGAACAGTGCTATGCTTCCAACTTTGTTGCAACAGTTTGAGGAGGAAGGGCATTCAAACTATGGAATTGTGCTTCAAATTCTCTTTGCACAGGACATGGCAACACCTCACAGCATGTAGAACCTTAATTTAGACACAACTATACACAGTACAAAACAAAGAAGCAGAATAACAAGACTGGCGGTAGAGTAACACCACCTCTAACTATTAAAAGTCAAAATCAGCTTTATTGTCAAAACCAAATGTACCAAAAGTCATACACAGGACCTGAAATTCCAGTGTTCCCTAAGCCCACAGTGTTACACTAAACATCTTATAAATATAACAATGTAAACTCTGGCTGAAGGTCCAGGGTTTGTGTGTGCAGGTGTCAGAGGGCTGAGGGAGGGTAGGGCAGGGAGAGAGTTCAGCATCCTGACAGCATGGTGGACACAGCTGCCTCTCAGTCTGCTGATCCTGATCTGGAGGCTCTTCAGCCTCCTTCCTCATGGTTGCAGACTGAAGAAGCTGTTGGACAGGTGGGTGGGATTGCCTACAATGCAGAGGGCTTTACGGGTGAGGCGGGTGCGGTAGACATCCTGGGAGGGAGACGCTCTCTATCCTCTCAGCTGCTCTCACTACCAGGTGTAGCTTTTTCTGACAGGACACGGTGCAAGTGCCATACCTATATATCCCCGTCTTCCCGTCCTGTCTACCCCCTTGTCACATCATGTATGTTTGTTTCTATGTGGATGGGTCAATGGGTAATTTTCGTTGGCAAAAAACAGTGACAATAAGGGGCTACTACTACATTACACTTAGCTGATGCTCTTATCCAGAGCAACTTACAGTTATTTAGGTACAAGGTTTCAGTTATAGTCCCTGGAGCAAGGTGGGGGTAGATGCCTTGCTCAAGGGCATTTCAGCCATGGCCAGGGTGGGATTCAAACCTGCAACCCTCTGACCCCAGGGCCAACTTCCAAACCACTAGACTGCTGCTTTGTCTGATTGACTGGGGCTTGGCTGTCTTCTTCTTCTTCTGCTAGCTGCTTGCAGCAGGAGCTAACTGCTGCTGCAATTTGGAGTGAGGAAGGAGGAGACGTGCATGGCACGGGAATGCACAGCTGTTAATGAGAGCACACAACACAGATTGAGTGAGCATATCACAAACTGAGTGAGCCCGCAGAGCTATTTGAGTGTGCACAACACACAACAACGCAAACTTCAGTGAGTACAGAATTGATCTTTGTTTGCGCACATTGATGGTTTTTTTTTTTTTTTTTTATCTCAAAATAGAATTTAAGTGCTCACAAAAGTCTCTTTGTGTTCGGTTTTGTGACACAAAAATTGAATTGTCCATACTTTTTGGGAGAAGTATCTGGTAACTCTAATAACATGCCCCACACTGAAAGCAAGTCAAGCTTGTCAGTCTTCCATTCATATAAAAAGGAGTCATTAGACAAGATGAAGACAAGATGTATCAAAGATGGTAAATAGCTCCGCCTATCTATCATCTTTGGTAGTATGGCGACTTATGGGGTGGGGTTTGATGGAGCCCATGGGTGGAGCATGACACCCACACACACTCCCTGTATGGTTGCCAAAAATGGTTTAGCCAACTCATTTGCAATCACATTCTGTGTAACCCCATATGATAATCTTTCAATACATTCAAACGTGTTAACTGACCCCCATGGTATTTCTGTATTTTTTCACTAACGTAGTGCTGCCCATATTAGCAATAACTAGGCTGTATGATTCGTTTGGTGCTATCAGGTAGCCTTGACGCCCCAGCACCGTATTTGTCCTAAGCAATGCAGACACCAAAAACTCCATCGTCCACTCTGGACGAGCCAGTCCAATCCTGGCAGTGGCGTATGATCTGTATGATCATATTATCCACACCGTTTGCAGCGCGTGTAATAAAATGTTATTCTCCCAGTTCAAATTTTGGCTGTGTCCATTTCACACTGCGATACTAATGACATTTTCAAAAGATGTCCTGTTCCTTTAAAAAACCTCCCCAGTTCCTTGCACTGTGTCCGTACCGGCATTCCTGCTTCACTGGTTTAGCATTATTTTTATCGTCACTTGGTCCGATCATGGCTTCTCACTCCACTGAAGAACCATTCCCTTTTCATGGGTTGCTTCCCAAAAAAGAGACTGGTTCTTCGTCTTTCCTTACAAGGTTTCCTGAATATGATGGAAGAGGTGTCCTTATCGCCATACTCGACACCGGAGTGGACCCCGGGGCCCCGGGTATGCAGGTACAGAAAGCTAGCTAATTCAACAGCGCTGCTTACGCTGCATGCTAGCACTAGGCCGCAGAAACATTACTGCCCGAAATAAGACCCAACCACAGATTCTAACCATACAGCATCTGTGGGAAAACTGTAGAAATGAATGAGAGGATTGCACTGCAAGTCTGTGAAAGAATTACTAGTAAAATCACCTCCTATAACTTGCCCACGTTAGCCATGTTTACGGCTGGTGATCATAATCTTGGTTGCCTATGCTACCAAGATAGACTGTTCTCTGTGTTGATTGCTAACTGTACCATGAGGATGGGTTCATAGCACCTGACTACTTTAGGCACTGACATCGTGCAAAATGTCTTGTTTTACATGTCAACTAATGAAATCAAGTGGAGTTGGAACGTTTCAATAGTGCCAACTTAACATTAGCCTCCTCTTAGCTAGGTGCAGCTGGGGAGAGATCATGGTTACCTAACATCTAACGTTACTGGTTCTGACGTTGATTGAGTTTATGTCTCAATTTTCCACGAAGTCGTTGAAAATGTATTGTAGTATATACATTGCACAGTAGTGTTGGCAAAGACAAAACTATCTTTGGATTTAAAAAGGCACAGATTGAACGAGACATTATGCTTCCGGTAGGTCATTGGATGAAAGTTCAAGGGTCACAGAAGCACACTGACAGCACATGCTACCAAATTTTTAGGCAGCACATATGAAGTGTATCTCGGCGACAGTTTGAATCCCAGTTAAAAACAGATCAATTTGTTAGCGCTTTAACATTAAACGTTGATAATTGTGCATATGCTTGCCATGACCCTGATTGCGAGAGTTTGGGTCATCTCTGGTTCGCTCTCTGCTTGGAATATTATATAACATACTGAATCAATATCAGTGATCTCAATCCCGTTTTTAGAAGTAAAGTTTAGAGTAAAAATCCTGCCTTATATTTCATCCAGCCATTTTCTGAATAATGTGATCCTAATGAGCACACAAATCATCAGACAGATGGATCAGCTAATTTGGGAAATAGTCTGTGCGAAGTGGGGAAGGAACAGAGCAGCAGTTTTACTTCCTGAGGGTGGGATTGTCAATATATTGGCAGACTGGGCCCTGGTGTCTTCCATGAAATGTAAAAATTGTTACATTACCTTTGCCTTGACAAATTAGGAATAACGTTGATATCTCAATATTGTTTCATCATTATGTAGAATATAAAAACATATTTCTGTATTGTAAACAGTAATTATTTTTTACTTACTCTACAGTAACTGTGATATTCCAGGAATTTTTTTTTACTGTATGCTATGTTTCCTGTGAGCTCAACTGTAACTGGAATACATCTTTGTGATTGACCTCATCACGTGTGTTTCCATGTGCACAGGTGACAACCGAGGGCAAGCCAAAGGTAGTCGACATTATCGACACAACGGGCAGCGGCGATGTCAACATGTCAACTGTTGTGGAACCCAAAGACGGGACAGTGGTTGGCTTGTCGGGGAGAACTCTTAAGGTGAGATTACACAAGCATACGTAGAAAAGGAAAAAGGCCGCTCGCCCAGAATTTATGCTCCCAAGTTTATTGTAGAGTAGAGTAGAGTAGAGTAACTTTATTGATCCTGAAGGAAATTAAGGTGTCCAGTAGCATACACATAATACACATTGCAAAAACAGATCAAACCTATTGCACACGTCTGCATAATACAACATTCACTGAACTGAGGGGAGGGGAAAAAAAAACATTATAATGATAAGTAAGGTAATAAGAATTACACGAGGTAAACAAGTGTCGTGAGAAGGTGCTTTGTGGTAGCTCAAGTAGATAGATTACATTGCATTGTCCCAGTAAAATTGTCCAGTGTTATAGAAGGGTCCTTTAGTGCAGTAGGTATCAGGGTAGTGCAGTATATTGCTGTCCATAGTAGTATAGTAGTCACCACCTGGGGCAGCGTGTGCGTGTGCGTGTGCGTGTGCGTGTGCGTGTGTGTGTGTGTGTGTGTATGTGTATGTGTATGTGGGCTCAAGCACTCCAGTCCATGATGCTCAGCTCCTTCTGTGTGCTGTTATACACGTTTTATTGAAGTAAAAACCGTGACGTTTCAGCTCTCACCCTTCCTCAGACGTCTGGAGCATAAATTCTGGTCGAGCAGACTTTTTCCTTTTCTACTTATGTTGGCTGCCTTTTGGTCCTGCTCCCAGTGTTCATTCAGGATGTGCGTGCTTTGATTGAACTCTTTCGAGATTACACAAGCAGACATTAAATACATAAGTTATGGGACTGTCATGAGTCTAGTGCAGCCTGGCTTCAGAATCTACAGTCCAGTACCACATACATGGTCCTGCCATTCGCTACATCAGCTGATTCTGATCAGCACAACTTTTCATCAAGGTAGAGGAGTTATTTTTTAAAAATCACCTGTGTTAATAATATGTGTAAACACAGGTAGAACTAGGTTTTAAATATGTGGGACTGGATTGTAGCTATTAAATCCAAGTTGCCCATCGCTGCTGTGGTATTTAGCATTTAGATGTTACCGGGTTTTTACTTACTGAATCCGGAATTGACCGCTGTTTTTCAGGAGGTTGTAATGAAGAACTAACTGTGCGAGGGAAATGACCAAAAAATAAAAAGGGTTTCAGTGGTAGTTGATATTCCGTTGTCACTGTACATGTTGGTAGCTACAGCCGCTAGTAGCCAGATTGGTCTCTCTGCTTCTGTCCGACATCTCCTCAACAGTCAGGTAAATGATAATAACATCATCAGAAGAAGGTGTTCATCTGTAACCGTATATTGGGCAAAATTGTTGTTAAGTCTAGTTTTATGGAAAAATTGTCCATTTATGTAACATGTTACCATATCTGAAATTCTTTCCCCACAGATTCCTTCCAGCTGGGTTAATCCATCTGGGAAGTATCACATAGGTATCAAGAATGGCTTTGATTTCTTCCCTAAGGCGCTAAAAGAGAGAATGCAGGTAATATATTAGTATACCCTTTAACAACATCCATGTTCTTTTGTTTACGATTTATTTTTCAAGGGCCCATTCACACCAAACTCTCTGCGTATTCAGCGCGTAGGCGTATTCTGAGCGTATTCTGTCCGTATTCATTTAGAATGCACGTTAGCAGATGAGACCATTCCCACCCCAACCGTGTTCTGAGCGTATTGTGAGCGTATTCTGTCCCTATACAAACATATTGTATACGGATACGCGCTGTACACGCTCAAGTCGGTGTGAATGAGCCCTACGTTTGCCACTGAGGTATTTTCATTTTGTACATAAACACATCAGTTGTTAGCATGTTGAACATAATTTCAGCATAATTTAAGCATTATTTGAGAGCATATCAAAAGCCATCATGGCCGCAGGGTAAAATGTTGGGTGAGGTGACTGCTCTCGCCCATTGCTACGCTTTCGATAAAGAGTGCATTTATCTTCGCCTGTGTCACAGAAAGAACGAAAGGAGAAGATGTGGGACCCAGGTCACAGGGCAGCCCAGGCAGAAGTTAGCCGGAAGCTAGAGGAGTTTGAGCAGTCTTTCCCCAACCCATCACAGGTGAGGAAGAAGCTAACATACCAGCTTAACCAACAGTACATAATTACATACTTAAGAACACGTTCACTTGTCTTTACATGTGCACATTCAGTGACCTCAATGTTTACTATGTGATTAATTGTTATTAGATATTTTAATGTCTTGACAGCCCAACTTAAACCCAAGTATGTGATATCTGTTGTCTGTCTGTCTGCATACTTAGTGAGTGTGCATACTGTATGTGTGTTTTTATAGCATAGTAGTTTTGTAGTTTTTATTAGTACATTCTTTGCACTTTTATACTTTGCACTGTGTGCACCTTTAAGGAAGGCTTTAAATCTCAATGCACTGTGTATAAAGACAATAAAGGCTTTCTATTCCAGTCTAACTCCATCATTAATTTAGCTTCAAGAATATTCAATTAATGACAATAGACTGTTGAGAATTTCATTGCCCCCAAAAAAGGGAGTAGTACATAAAAAAAAAAGTGTAAGATGTTAAATAGGACTCTATGAACTACCTGTGCCTGTAGATGGAGAAGCTCCTGAAGGAGGAACTGCAGGCACAGGTGGAGCTGCTGGCCACGTTAGAGAAGAAGTACAGCGATCCAGGGCCTGTTTACGACTGCGTGCTTTGGCATGATGGTGTCACATGGAGGTAAGTACTGTGAATGATGTCAGTAATTACTCATCTCCTTAATTCCTTAATTTCCTTTGAGAAAAACTATCTGTCTATCTGTCTATCTGTCTATCTGTCTATCTGTCTATCTGTCTATCTGTCTATCTGTCAATCTGTCTGTCTGTCTGTCTGTCTGTCTGTGTCTCTTTCTTTTTTTCTTTCTTTGGTTATTTGTTTGTTTCTTTCTGTCTGTCTTTCTGGTCCAACCAGTTAATATTACAAAGCAGGTGTATGAAAGTGTGTGATAATCCTGTTTGTCACTTAAAAGTGCCTAGCACCATGTCCCATGTCCTCTGAAACTGGATTTGCAACCTCATTTTATTCTCTCAAAAAGTGACAAGGTTTTCTCTGTGTGTGTGTATCAGAGCTGTTGTAGATACGACAGAAAACGGGGATCTGGCAGCGTGCACAATATTGAGTTCCTACAGAGAAAGACAAGAGTACGCCACTCTCGGTGATGCTGAGATGCTGAACTACTCCGTCAACATCTACGACGAGGGAAATACACTCTGCATCGTCACTAGTGGGGGTGAGTCTGGAGCATCAACATGGATGATGAAACATGTGGTCTCTCTAAACTGTGGATCTTAAAAAATTGATTAAATTTATTTGTTTTATAGTTTCTGTTTTTTTTTTACTTGTTTAATATTTATATTTTCATTTATTTATTTTAATATGTTCTGGCCATTAATAGCCAGAGTTGTTAAAATGGCAATAAACTGAACGAAACAAACAAACTCTAAATTGTGAAAAGGAGGCATGCACATCTAAAGTTTAAAGTAGGTGCTGGGTTCAAAAAGGACTTGGGTGAACATGAATAAAAGTCAGTCACAGGGCATTCATTAATACTAGAGACCACCGCAAAACGAATGAAAACACAATGGCTTCTGCCATACTCTGCTTTGTAAATGCTGTGCCTTAGCATTTCTATATATGTTAAATGTGTATGTATTTGTAACTGTTTTACCTCTTTCAGCTGCTAATTGTCATATATACAAAGTGCAATACTTTCATACTTATTTGTCTATTTATTTATTTATTACAACTAAGTGTAATGTTACATTCTAAGTGCAACCTTTCACCTTTTTTGTGCAAAACAGTCCTGTCCTCTCCACCTCATTTCCACTTCCTTTTTTTACCTGTTTATCTCTACCTATTTAATTATTATTCCACTGATCCGAAGTGTTTTCTGTCTCTAATCTCTAACACTGTTTTTGCTTAAATGAACATTAGTTGTAGCAATGCGAAGTTGTTGTATAGGGGTCTGTACAATGACAAAAAAAAGACTATCTATACTATAGTTTTCAGGTACGAACCACCCTGAAGTTGTTTGCAAGCAAATTGTCACACAGTGTTAAATTCCGTGTGCTGGGAGTTAGGATGGCTGTGGCCTAGTGGTTAGGGAGTTGGTCTTGCAATCGGAAGGTTGCCGGTTCGAATCCCACCCTACCCATGGTTGAGATGCCCTGAGCAAGGCATCTAACCCCACACTGCTCCAGGGACTGTAAATATCTGTAAGTCGCTCTGGATAAGAGCGTCAGCCAAGTGTAATGTAATAATAATAATAATAATTTAAACTGGAGAGAGTAACTTAGCGGTTATAAATGTTAATGGTGACGCATTCTCCGTGTGAAGGTGCTCACGGGACGCACGTGGCGAGTATCGCGGCCGGACATTTTCCTGACGAACCCGAGAGGAACGGCGTCGCACCTGGTGCTCAGATTCTGGCCGTGAAGATTGGGGATACCCGCCTCAGCACCATGGAAACAGGGACAGGCCTTATTCGTGCGGTATGCGCTGTTCTCATAATAAGATGTCTCTCGGGTTGAGTAATAACTAAGATCACGATGATGAGATTAGACTAAGTTACTTAACTAGGTATGTCATGACAGCGCAATTAATTTCCATTAATTTGGTAATAAAAATATTTTACAACCATAAATATGGCCATATACTTTTGTCGCTGTGGTTTTTAAATCTGACCTCAGCTCTCACTAAAAAGGTATTGGTACAACTTTTAATTTTTATTTCTTTTTTCAAAAGTTGGGGACATGTTCATATTTGGGCGTAATGCTAAGTAGCTCATTTTTTGCCATAAATTACACATGACAACTGTTTAAAACTATCAGTAACATAAAATGCTGAAATGTGTGTCATGGAACCTAATCCTATCTTCAGACAATGGAGATTCACAAGAGATAATCAATCATGTGTTTATACTTGTTTATTTAAATCAACAGATTGGCAGACAATACTAGAAATGGTTTATAATGTATTGCGATATGGGTTTAGCTTCTCATTGTTATTTCTTTTTTTTTTTTTGTTACAGATGATCGAGGTAATCAACTACAAGTGCGACTTAGTGAACTACAGCTATGGTGAAGCCACGCACTGGCCAAACTCAGGGTGAGATGACCATATTTAAACTGCTCTGAAGTCGTATAATAAAAACCTTCTCTCCATCAGGGGTAAAAGTAATAAAATTACTTTTAAGTTGAATTTGGAGACTCAGTCAGCCTAGTGGTTGAACATCAAGTACAAGGTTTATTCTTAACATTAAGGACATCACAGACAGACATACACACAGGACGAAGACAAGGACGACAAGACAAGACAAGACTAACTCAAACAGTAGTTATTCTGACTTAAATGTTGTAGACACCCAATGGGTGTTTCAGAAGGTTACCACCCCAAAATGAATATGCAGTGGTCTTTTGTTTAGTACAGTGTCTTCTAATCAGATACGAAAGGTGTCAAATTGTCTGTATGCTAATCCACCAGACAGGGACGGTTATTCAGAAGGCCACCAAATGGTTCAGGAAACCCGCTGTTCACACCTCCTAGCTCAGCCAGAGACACATACAAAGCTTTTGATCCTAATACAAGAGTTCCAAAACCAACCAAGGGATTTGAAATAATAATAAAATGTTTCAACATTAAAATGCTATTTACAAGATTATTATTATTACTCAAATACCATCAGTCCCCCTTTTCAAGTCTAACTGACTTGACACACAATCATAAAAACAAAAGGTATTTGAAATAATAATAAAAATGTTGCAACATTAAAATGTTATTTACAAGATTATTACTTTTACTCAAATACCATCAGGGGACAACGTGGTACAGGTGGTATAGGTGACCTTGAGTGCTTTGAAAGGCGCCGTGTAACAAATAAAATGTATTATTATTATTATTACAGTTGGCCTAGGCACCAGTGTTTCAACAGTCCAACTCAACTTGAGCTTTGTCATGTGTGGATGATTGATCAGTGCACTTATGAATTTCAGGAGGATCTGTGAGGTGATCAATGAAGCTGTGCAGAAGCATAATGTGCTCTTCGTGTCAAGCGCTGGAAACAACGGACCCTGTCTCTCAACTGTGGGCTGTCCCGGGGGAACCACCAGCTCTGTGATTGGTCAGTGTGAACAAGTCTTCTCAAAATCGTTAACAAACACACAAAGTTTTGCAAATCTATACGACAAACTGTACCTCTTACCAAAGATGGTAGATATGCCCAAGATTCATCATGGAGAGCCACTTCCTGGAACTATGATCACATGAGGACAGAGGGCACAAATGTCCCTTTATGCAGGCCAGAATTGATCCCCACTTGCTCCCATAGACATGAACTACCATGAAGTATCTTGCGTCGCCTATCTACCATGTTTGCTTATTACTACTTAGCCCGCTTTTAGGATTGTGGGTGTGGCTCATCCCAACGAGCCTGGCTCTTTGGCGTTGCGGTCAGAGCCCCTGTTTGGTACCCCGGAGACCTGGGTTCGAAGCCGGGTGGGGTGGCTTCTCCTGCCCTTCGCTGCATAGATGTTCCAGCTTCAGAGAGTAGAAGTTCTGCCGCATATTTGTTCCAGCCAATTTCATCAAACCAACTGAGTCTAATTAGCTCGACTATTCAGCCAAGTAGATGAGCTAAATTAGTAATATCACCTGTGCTAAGAACACACAGAAGGGCATTTACTTTCTCACAAGCCAATTTGTCCAGCTCTAGACTCAGGATATGATATACTGTACATACGCATTCAGATGAACGAAGGTTGTTTTGTTTGGAACAACTAAGTTTAAATACAAAGACAAAAAAGGGTAGGAAGTGCTTCACCGAGTCAGAAAAAGTCAAAAAAGAGTAAAACGGGATGCTCATCAAAAAATAGGCCTCCAACTTATTGATACAAACACAAAAGAAATTTGAGCCACTCCTGAAAGCTACAATTTGAAAAAAGCTTTTATTAATTACTGGCTACATTTCTCCTGTTTTTGTATCGACTAACTTTGAATATCGTCAATGTGCAGGCGTTGGAGCATACGTCACCCCTGACATGATGGTGGCCGAGTACTCGCTGAGGGAGAAGCTGCCGCCCAACCAGTACACGTGGTCGTCGCGTGGGCCCAGCACGGACGGCGCTCTGGGGGTTAGCATCAGTGCCCCAGGGGGCGCCATCGCCTCCGTCCCCAACTGGACGCTGCGGGGAACCCAACTCATGAACGGAACCTCCATGTCCTCGCCAAACGCCTGTGGCGGCATTGCGTTGGTGCTCTCAGGTTAGTAACAAATAACATTTGATACCTAGTTTGATGCCTAGTTGGCAGTAGGCTTGGGCAGTAACCAATTATTAATATCCCGATATTTTCCTGACATAATACCCCACTATGACTGTATTTAAAAACAATACACAAACAAGCTTTGTCAGTACTGCCCTGGCCTGCAAAGGCAAAGTGCAGTAACTATGTGAACATGGAAACTGAGAAAAATGCCTTTAACGTTGTCATACTGCCCAGTCCAACATGCTGTATGTACAATAGTGGTGGTGCTTTTATGTACTTTCCTCAACAGTAAGAAGCAACAGATTAAGGCACAAGACAAAGGGAGTGTTTATAAAGTCAATGTCCAGTCTAAACTCAACTTGACAAAATATGTAGTTACTGCCATTTGGCTTTGTAAGGCAGAGTAGGTATGGCCAATTTTATTCACCATGAATCAGACAACTAGTGTGTAAGAAGTAGCCCTGAAGGACTATAGTGTTGTTTGCTAACAATGACTTTTAATATGGAATGCAAGAAGCTGCTACTTCAGAATCAGTCAGAGCATGTATGTACCACTCTAATGTTGGCAAACTAATTCAGCATGTCTCACTATGACCTGTAGCAGGATTTCACGTGTTTATTATGTGTATTTGTGTGTGTGTGTGTGTGTGTGTAGGTTTGAAGCAGAATGGTATTCGCCCCTCGGTTCCGGCAGTGAGACGAGCCTTGGAGAATACCGCTCTAAAGGTGGACGACATTGAGGTCTTTGCACAGGGACACGGCATCATTCAGGCAAGTCCAGTTGCACTGTTTGATAGTAAGGTATACTCACAAAAACAAAAAAATGTATACATTAAGTTTGTATAATGAAGGTTTGCAGAACTATGTAATATGTTGGTGTAATTCTATCTATTTATCTGTCTGTCTGTCACCTCTTTCTTTCTTTCTTTCTTTCTTTCTTTCTTTCTTTCTTTCTTTCTTTCTTTCTTTCTTTCTTTCTTTCTTTCTTTCTTTCTTTCTTTCTTTCTTTCTTTCTTTCTTATATGTATTCACTGCTTTTACTAACACTAAATGTTATCTAATGCTAAATGTTCCATGCACAGGTGGACAAAGCGTTTGACTACCTCATGCAGCACGCTCCTCTGCCTACCAGCAATCTGGGCTTCACCATTTCTGTGGGGAGCCACCGCGGCATTTACCTCAGGGACCTCGTCCAGGTGGGCACGCCATTCGACCACAGTGTGGGCATCGAACCCGTCTTCCCCGAGAACACAGGTACGTTCAGATTCAGCTTTTTATTTTTCATTGTACAACGAAATTAAAAACTCTTGTTTGGTGCACTAGAGAGTGCTATAGATTTTATTTGAAAATAACTTTACTCAAAGGCATAAATAACTGGTAACAAAAATGAGTACAATTCACAATAGAGAGTCAAAATTTTGTGATGTACTGTATTATTCCATATGAATTGATAAATGACCCTCAGAGCTGTTATGGTTAATGTGAGACAATTTACCGCTTGTTACTCAATTTTGATGGAGAGAGCATCAATAAGTGTGTCAGTGTGCTTTTGAGATTCTGAGCTCTGAGATTGACTGGTCTTGTCTTCTGTAGAAAACTAAGCGATTCTGGACTCTGAGACTGACTGGTCTTGTCTTCTGTAGAAAACTAAGCGATTCTGGGCTCTGAGACTGACTGGTCTTGTCTTCTGTAGAAAACAAAGTGATTCTGGGCTCTCAGACTGACTGGTCTTGTCTTCTGTAGAAAACTCAGTGCGCATCTCCCTCCAGCTGCATTTGGCCCTCACATGCAATGCATCATGGGTACACTGTCCCTCCCACCTGGAGCTGATGAATCAGTGTCGTCATGTCAACGTGCGCGTGGACCCCCAGGGACTGAGGGAAGGGTTGCACTACACAGAGGTAGGATAAGCAATGGAACTGTCAGGTCACTGTATTATGCATTAAAAGTCATATTTTTTCTTGTTTACATTTACCACATTACAAGTGGTAAGCACATTGTGTTTTTTTAACCTTATATTAATTAACAAATAAAAAAATAATAATCCAGTAAAATTGGTGGTGTTGAATTTTGAATCTGTATTTTTGCAAATCATCAAAAAGCACCAAGCCAGCGTATACTCACTTTTTTTGAGACTTTTTGCTTCCTGCAACCCACATACAAGGACTGTGTGTCTCAAACCAAACCAATGTGATTACCCCCCATTCCAACCCCTCCACTGGAGCCACCACTAAGTGGCAGTCTTGTGTTTTTTTTGGTCTTTTTGTCAGTGCTATGCCACTTTTTTTGTAGTATCACAAGTTTTACTTCCTGCACTTTGAACATAACATTTCGTCTTTGTGTATGGTGTTTCTGTATGTATGCATGAATAAATGTATACTCACAGTCAAAGAAAACTTTGAGACCATATTTTTTAACATAATTTTTCTTTTGAACGCCTAAACTGGATTTTTTTCATATGAATCATTTGCTTAGGAAATTGACATACAGAAACAAAAATCTAAAGTTTCAAGAATAATTTCAAAACAAAAAACTTAACAAAAGAAAATGGCACCTGGCAAACACAAAGTCACAACAGTCAATACCAGGTATGGCCTGGCCTCCATTTGCTTCGATGCAAGTGGCAATCCGTTAGTGCATGCTTTGGATTAGGCAACGGATAGTGTCCTGTGGAATCCTATTCCCCTCTTGCTGTAGTGGAAGCCTGGCCCATCGAAGTCGTGTCTGGCGTTGAACCATGGTCAGGATGTTGGCGCGTAAAGGCAATCATGCTTGGAGGTTGACCTCCCAGTCTATCGTCAACAGAGCCAGAGCCAGGTTTCGAATTACGGGTTGGGAACAGCCCATACGCCTGGCTATCTCACTGTAGCTCAAACTGGCCTGCACCATACCCAGTGCCCGGAATTGTTTTTCATGTGATGGACGTGGCATTGCCTGGAGTAATGGTTGCCTTTTTTGGGCCTTTATATAGGCCTTCAACACCAATCCTCACATTGTGCAGATACCCATTGCTTAATGTGTATTTGGTCCACTTTTGCCAAGACACCAAGCCATGTGCAATGAACTGTGATAAGAAGACAACTTATCATTATCTCAGCTACCCAAGCACTAAGTCATCAATAAATCCACAATGAATAATTACAATCCCCCAAAGTTTCTATTGACTGTCAGTGTATGAATAAATGACTGTGTTTTATAGCAATATGCGACATGCGCAAATCCTAAAATGTGTATAATATGGTTGTGCCCTTTAGTAGTAAAACAAAAATTAAACAACTTTCACAAGTGCAAGTATTTTTATTCAAGTATGTTTTTACAAATTGTTTGTGTTCTGTCTGTAGGTGTGTGGGTATGACACAACAGCTCCAAATGCAGGCCCTCTCTTCAGAGTACCAATCACAGTCATAATCCCTATCAAGTAAGGCAGAGGGTTTACGTTTGTTTATATTTTACAATAAGAAAATTATTTGGTGAGGGAAATGGGAACTTCTGTCTGTCTGTCTGTTGTTACATAACGTATTGTGTGTTTGTTCTCTGTAGAGTACCAAATGGCCATGGTCCAGAAATTTCTTTCACTGACGTCCACTTCAAACCAGGCCAGATCCGCCGCCATTTTATCACAGTACCTCAGGGGGCTTCATGGGCAGGTGTGTGTGTGTGTGTGTTTGCGTGTGTGTGTGTGTGTGTGTGTGTGTGTGCGCGCATGCACGTGCACATACCAAATAACAATTGCAGTTTGTGATATGGAAAGACAAAAACTTACCAATCAGTGAGAGAGATTGCAAGCGTCTGCAGAAGGTAACCCCCATAGCATGGTGTTGTATACATAGTAGCAGGGAAACGTTGACCGGCAGGTGTTAAGAGCGATGACGTTTCTGTCCATGCTGGACTCTGTAAAGAAACCTGAGTCATGTACATTATGTTGTGCAATACATAAAATGGGTAGCACTTTACAGTAGCTATGGTTGCTGCCATTGCTTTTACACCATTTCTCATCAGTGAAACATTTATAAACATATCTATAAATGTTAAGTCAGACAGAGAAGATGACAGACAGACAGACAGACAGACAGAAAGGCAGCAGGCTGAGAAATGGATAGCAGATAGCATAAAGACAAACAGTCAGACATGCAGACAGATGTGTCAGTATGTTTATAAATGATTTACTGATGAGAAATACTGTAAAAGCAATGGTACAAAATGATGAACAAAGTAAGAGTTAAGAAATGCTAAAGTAGTTATTATAAAGTGCCACTGTAAAATGGAATTTAAGTATGTCCGTGTAATCCCTCTTCCCTCTTTTGCAGAAATCACGCTAACGTCGCAATCGGGTGATGTGTCTTCAAAGTTTGTTCTGCACGCCGTGCACTTGGTCAAGCAAAGAGCTTACAGAGCCAATGAGTTCTACAAGTTCTCCTCTTTGTTGGAAAAGGGCTCTCTCACAGAGGCCTTCCCTGTGTTGGTATGTTTTGCTTCCCTTTCTATTTTATTGTCATCCTTTTTTCCCCTTTTGGTAATTATTAAAACATGTTCAAAAGAACATGGCTGCAGACTCCGTTTTCGCTATTTTTTCTAACTTTTAAAATGTTAAATTTTTCAAGGTTGCAAACTTGAGAAAGGCCAGTTTGCCGAAACGTCTAAAAACTTAAAAAAAAAGTCACGCCCCATGTTTCGGCAAACTGGCCTTTGTCAAGGCTGCGAACTTGACAGCTTACCGAAACATCGAAAAACTTTTTAAAAAATTTCACGCCCCATGTTTCGGCAAACTGGCCTCTGTCTAGGTTGGCATTGAAAATGTAAAAAGTAAAAAAAAGTAGCAAAAACGGAGTGTGTGACTACTTTCCTTTGAAATTGTAAACCTGCCTAGCCTGCACCACATTGTGAATATGTGTCCTCTTCTATCTTTACGTTTAAGAATAAAAAGATTTTATTATGGGTGCTGATATTTGTGTTTGTGTGCGGCTCTGAAGCCAGGAAGGACAGTGGAGATTTGTGTAGCTCGTTGGTGGGCCAGCCTGGGTGACGTCACCATAAACTACACCATCTCATTCCACGGACTGATGACCACACCTTCTTCCCTGCACATTGTGAGTGTATCTAAACACGTCTTCCTTAAAGACACGCATGGTTTCCTCTACCTTTCCTGCCGCTAACCCTCCTATGTATGTCTGACCTCTCTCCCAGCATGCATCTGAAGGGATATCCTCCTTTGAGGTGACGTCACCTCTGCGCTATGAAGACATCTCGCCCAGTGTAACTCTGAAGAACTGGGTCCAGCCTCTCAGGTACACAGTGTCATTTTAGGACTTTTACCTTCAGGGATTAACTCTGCCTGAGTAAGGTCTATTGACCGAAAGCTTGGGCAGATTTGAAAATTCCGGTCTATTCAACCAGGTTATCATTTCCTTCTCAACAATCTAACACAAACACATTTCATTTTTTTGTATAAACAGTCATTTTTAAGTAAAACCAGTGATTATATTGTGTGCTTGCACTGGCTGTGCAAATACCTAATATGCTGTCCTTTCACCTCAAACACTTTCATTTATATGTATTTATTTGCTTTGCTTTCTCAGACCCACTAGTGCCAAGACTAAAGCTCTGGGTGCTCGCGATGTGCTTCCCAACAACCGTCAGCTCTATGAGATAGTTCTCACGTACACTTTTCACCAGGTTTGTATCTGAGATAGTTATCACTCACGTACACTTTTCACCAGGTTTGTACCATCTGTGTTGGTGTACATCTGTTATGTATATATGCAGCATCACTTGACTGAACACTTGACGTGACTGAAAAAACCTTTTCTCTATCTATCTATCTATCTATCTATCTATCTATCTATCTGTCTGTCTGTCTGTCTGTCTGTCTGTCGTTCTATCGTTCTATCGTGCTATCGTTCTATCTACTGTTCTATCTACCGTTCTATCGATTGTTCTATCTACCGTTGTATCTATCGTTCTATCTACCGTTCTATCTGTGTATCACTCTATATATCATTCTATCTACTGTTTTTTTTTTCATTTTATCTATCACTCTTTTGTTCTATCTGTGTGTCTGTGTACCATTTAGCTATCTATTATGCTATCTATCTATGTAATGTATATACAGCAGCCATTATGTGACTGTAATATGCTTCTCTTCTGTAACAGCCTAAAAGTGGAGAGGTGACGCCCAGTTGCCCACTGCTGTGTGAGCTCCTGTACGAGTCAGAGTTCGACAGCCAGCTCTGGATGCTCTTTGACCAGAACAAGAGACTGCTCGGCTCAGGAGACGCATATCCACATCAGGTACTGACCACAAAACACACTATCCAAATGCAATAAATACATATACAGACTTTATTTGGGTGCAGAACATTATTTAGTTTTTCCTCCATTCATTTATACACAATTTGACATTGCTGGTTATTTAAGGTTAGTTGTATTAGTTGTGTAGTTGCATTAACCATCACGGTTTCTGTCAGGGTGACTTGGAGCACTTACTGTCTTTAGCTGGAAATTTGGGAAACTTTAAACTACAGAATTGGGCCTCTTCTTTTAATCACAGTATTTTGTGCCTTAAAACATACTCACCATAATTAAGTAGGTAGCCAGAAATGCTTCCTTCCTTTTGAAATTGTTTGGTTGGTATGGTTTGCAAACAGCTGGTACAGTTGGTTTCATTGTGGGATATTGTGTGTGTGTGTGTGTGTGTGTGTGTGTGTGTGTGTGTGTGTGTGTGTGTTCTGCTCTATGTGATGTAGTACTCACTGAAGCTGGAGAAGGGGGACTACACAGTACGTTTACAGGTGCGTCACGAGCAAGCGTCTGAGCTGGAGCGCCTGAAGGATCTGCCGTTCATCGTGTCGCACCGCATGTCCAACACGCTCAGCCTGGACGTATACGAAACACACCGAGCAGCGCTGCTGTCCAAGAAGAAGGCCAACTCCCTCACCCTCTCGCCAGGAGCCTGCCAGCCATTCTACATCACAGCCTTGCCTGACGAGAAGTACGTACCTTCTAACTAAACAAACACTCTCGAGTCTAACTTTGAAAGTTTAATACCTCTGCCAAGGAGGCTATGTTTTTGCTGGCTTACGTACGCACGTATCGCTTTGAAAATTTGACAGTATATCGGTATTGTGACTGCCTGGAGGTGATTTTTTTTTGGTGAAAATTGGTTCATTGGTTACCTCACAAAAAAAATTGGAAAAATAACATGGGAAATCCCATTGACAATTTTCTTTTTTAAAAACGACGTTATTAGGTTTTAAATGCAGTGTCCCCACTCCAAACTCCGACCACTTCACCGGCACCTGAAACACTTGTTTTGTATCAGTGATCACTTCTTCTAAAACCTGCCGTAAACTTTGTTTGGTTACTTTGTATTTCCTCTCAATACCATTGCTATTTATTCAAGATTCAAGATTCTTTTATTATTACATCTCATTACACTTGTATAAGAGAGTAAAACTCTTCGTGTTTTTTTGCTCCTCAGAAAATAAATGATAAATTAAACAGTAAGTGAAGTGCGTGTGTGCGTAGGTGCGTGCGTGCGTGCGTGCGTGAGAGAGACAGAGAGAGAGACAGAGAGAGAGACAGAGAGAGAGACAGAGAGAGAGACAGAGAGAGAGACAGAGAGAGAGACAGAGAGAGAGACAGAGAGAGAGACAGAGAGAGAGACAGAGAGAGAGACAGAGAGAGTGACAGAGAGAGTGACAGAGAGAAGGGGGTAGAGAGAAAAAAAGAAAAGTGTTATAGTGCAAAGCTGTCTTTAGGTTGTGTTTATCAGTCTTATCGCCTGGTGGAAAAAGCTGTTTTGGAGTCTGGTGGTCCGAGCTTTAAGACTTCTCTATCGCCTGCCAGATGGCAGTAACTAAAACAGTCTATAATACATCGCCTCTCATACAGAGATTATGTGACCATTTATGTCCCAATTTAGTAATTGTTTCTTTTTTTTGATTGGTTGGTTCTGTTTGGTTTGGTTATTTGTGTCTTCCCAGAATCCCGAAAGGCACCGGCCCCGGCTGCTACCTCACAGGATCCTTGGCGGTATCCAAGACCGAGTACGGAAAGAAAGCAGTGAGTTGCCCTGTTTCTTTGTATGCTAGTTGGCAGTGTACAAACAAACTATTTCAGTCTACTGACATATCACTGGTCATTTCTACATTTGTATTGTCCTGTCATCTTTTATTCTTTAGGACTGGATGATATGATCATATTTGGGTTTCTCTGAAAGATGGACTGTTTTGTGGTGTTGTAGTCATTCATGGCAGGCATTCATGTTTATTTCAATAACAGGTTTCCCTCAGAGGTGTCTGGGTAGCTGTGGTTAGCTTTCTCCTTAGCTGTTACCTGTTCTGCAGAGGGTAATGGGGGCACATTATATACATTTCTAACAGGGGTTACAATGTCAGCCAAACATTGGGGAAAAAAAGAGGTTGGAATTGTTGGTATTAGTTTTTTAGGTGTGTTAGGTGAAAATATTTTTACAACAGTTTGGTCTTCCTTTTGTCAGTTAAGCTTATATATTGATTTTAACTATGGTCCAAACTATGTAAACCCTTTTGCTAATCTCTTTTTCTTTAATAAAATTTCTAATTAAGTGCCATTTGAGGACTGTAGCCTGCTGCCCAGGCTATACATATACAGAGCCAGCTTGTGCTTTTTGCCTCTTCTCCACTCTCGACTAACATCTGAGGACTTATTTTGTGCAGGGCTGTTTCATATGCAGCAGCAGTGAGAGGCTCACCAGTTAGCATGATTGTGTCTGGTCATTTTGTTTAATTCCCTGTAGCACATATAGGTTTGTGTAGTATTTTTAATGAGAATTGTTTTTTGACTGCTGTATTTCTTTTTAACTCTAAGCTATTTGTAAAATTCTGTTCTCTTGGGTAGTAATTACGGCATGTGAAAGACTCAGTCATCTGCTCTACCAACCATTACCATCCTGTCATTCTATCGTGATACCCCATGAACTTTTCCTGCCGCAATTCCTGAGGCTAATTACAGTGATTTGTCAGGAAACCAGGAAAAGCAGTCCATGGGCATCCTGTGTTTTACAACAAAGCAGAACATCATGAACCCAATTTCATTCACATTGATCTACAGCCAAAAGACTAGCAAATGGAGAAAGAGAAGGAGGGAGAGAGAGAGAGACCAAGAGGGAGAGAGAGAGAAAGAGGATGTTTGACAACTGTGCACCTGTTTTCTCTTCCTGATGATGTGTTATTTTGACCACCAGGGCCAGGCCACAGCAAAACATCAAGGAAAGTTTAAAAAGGTACTGACTGAACTAGGGCACTGTACTGTCTAAAGGTTATTACTTTAATTTGTTGTCAGTTCACATACAAAAACACACAGACAAAAAATGTAAAGGGTAGGTTGCTAACCCACAATGTTTTTATTTTTTTCTTCCAAGGGTAGTGCCAAAGAATGGTGCCAAAGAAACATGTTTTATTAATAACAGTGCTGTTTTAAACAAATTCTCCATTCTTTATTTTTATTTTTTTTCACATGCAAATCACCTGTTTGTTATTTGCAACTAAACCAAGCACTGATAATGTTAAAAGGGGTTGTGATCATTTCTGACTTTGTCTTTTAGCTCTTTCCTTTTCATTAGGTGTATTGCTTTCTCGCTCCGTTCTTTGATGTGTAAGACATAACGCCTGCCTGCTTCTATAGCAGAATCTCTTGAGCCTTGCTCATTCAGGAGATAGGCATGCAGGCGCCAAAGCAGACAGACTGTGACAAGTATTGCATTTCAAACACGCCTTAATAACTGCAGGCAGTTGTAGATGAACTTTGAATAACCAAATATCAAAACATAGCTGGTTTCCAGGTTTTGTAAAAATTATTACTTATCCGTTGTCCAAGGTGTACAATGTAATGTGCACTCGCACTTTTTTAAGATGCTGCATTTCTATAGGGAAGACATGATTGTAATCAAGCAATGTCTTTGCAATAGTTGACACAAATCCCTGTGATGACCACTTGGGTGCTGACCTGTGTAGAATACGAGTCTGTTTGGGGGTAACCAGCACTGTCCTGCACCTTTATCCATGGCCAAAGTGCCCTTAAGCGAGGCATCTAACCCCACGTTACTCCAGAGAGAGACTGTTCCTGTACGTAATTCACTGTAAGTCGTTCTGGATAAGAGCGTCACCTAAATGTAATGCGACGTACAACTTGAGGAAAACTACATGATTTTACAACTTCATTCATCCTTAATTTGAGGAGCATTTTGGTCGGTCAGTTCATTCACCCTGTTTTAATTTTGTCATGAAACCTAATAGTAGTGTAAGGACAAAAATATGAACATGAAAAACAAAAGACTATTGAGATGAAGAACAGGCAAACTGTTGTTGCTGAAAAGACAAAAAAATGCTCTGTGTAAGGACGGAAGTGCAAGGGGACAAATTCTTTGCTATCACTGTTGCAATGTCTTTTATTTCTACAATACACATTGCCTTTTTTAAACTGCTTGATTTGTATGCATTTAATTGAAGAATATGCTTTTCCAGTTACTGTCAATCATTGTTATTTACGAACTGACCATGTTCAAAGAAAAGTTGGTAATAACATAAACTTTTTCTCTAAGTTCACCTTTTCTTTCTTTATTTTCCCCAAAATACTGTTTCAGTGAATAAGATGCAGAGGAAGGACTCCAACTTCAGATCTCAACTTAGAACTTCTAGTTTTTGATTTCAACATATCAAATAACAGTATAACAGACTGGAATTATTTTAAATGTATATCATTATAGTTTCAAAATGGGTTTGTTGTACATTTAAAGTCCCATGACCTAAGTCAGCATGTTGACACCGGGAGGTATATTTTGCTCTAGAAAGCTGTGATGCTCTGCAGGTTTTATTGTGTCATTTGCAGATTTGTTAGCTTCAAGTTATTTCAGTTAAAATCATTGTCTTTTATTGACTGCCTGATAAGTTAACCAGCTGTGTTTTGATTGAGGGTTATGTGAAGTTTTCCTACAGTGCCAACCAGATTGGTCCATTGAATGTGTTTTCAACAATACAATGTCTGACATTGTACTAAAAATATTATTTCTGAATATTCTCCACCAAATTGTTCAAATATGTTATAAATATGTTGTAAATGGTTGATATAGATATATTAGTTTGTGTCAGCTAAAGGTCAAAACAAGTTCCTGTGTCTCTGATAATATGTCACATGATGTAGAAAAAGACATCTCAATGACAAACATCTCAACATGGTTTTCTGTGGGCTTTTTAGGACATTGTGCCAGTGGTCTACCACCTGATCTCTCCTCCGAACAAAGCCAAGAACGGAGGAAAGGAGAAAGAAAAAGAGACAGAGAAAGAGAAGGACGTGAAAGAAGAGTTTTCCGAAGCCCTCAGGGATTTAAAAATCCAGTGGATGACGAAGTGAGTACTGGTACTTTCTCGCTTTCTAGTGACCCACAATCATCAATGAATGAAACCTTATAAATGTAATATTCAGGACAGTGAGATGTAGCCTGGTAAACCAGCCCCTCGTACTACACATCATTTCATACAGATGGTCTGGCTGTGCTGTATTGAGAAATGTTTTCTTCATGGAGGTGTAGACTCTGCTAAAGTTTAAAATGAGTGGCTCTGCCTTTACCCAGTCGCTAACGTCTGGTTGTGACATATCAATTAGCCTGGCTGTAGGCCTGCCTACACACTACAATTCAAATGTAGCACACAACGTCAACATCATCTCTCACAAACACTCCCTCTGTTCTCTGATTGGTCCAGCAAATTTCTGCCTGAAACAACCATGTCAATGGAAGCACAGCCAGACCCTCTGTACGAAATGAAGTGTAGTATGAGGGGCTGGTTTACCAGGCTAAGTCAGATGAGGACAGACTGGAATTATTTTGTTACTACGTGTTTTTTTGAATGGACATTTACTTGTATTTTAGCGATATTTATACCTTCGCACTGGCAATAGCTGCAGCTGGAGGCCTCGTATTTTATTTTATTCTCTGTCACTTTCCACAGGTTGGACAACAACGCTCTATATGACGAACTGAAAGAGAACTTCAGTACCTATTTACCACTTCATGTCCAACGTCTGCACCAGCTTGACTCAGAGAAGGTGCACACACGCACAAATAAATATTAAAAAAATATTTATATTCATCTGAAAATATATATTAATATACAAATAAGTATGTTTTGGTCTTGTTTTTGCTAATCTTGTATTAATCTGAATATATATATATATAGTAATAATACAACTATATAATGATATACTAATATACAAATGAGTATGTTTTGGTCTTGTCTTTGCTAATCTTGTATTAATCAGAAAATATATATATTAATAATACAACTATATAATAATGTACTAATATAAGTACCGGTATATAATAATATACTAATATACAAATGAGTATGTTTTGGTCTTGTCAGCTAGTCTTGCTCTGTGTGCAGAATGCTGTATACTTCAGGTGTTTGCAATCTAATGATCTGTTATCTAAAACTATACTGTGCAGGAGCGATTGAAACGTCTGGCAGACATCGTAGCTACAGCGGACGTGGTAGTCTCTCATATCGACCAGACCGCCCTCGCCGTTTACCTCTCCATGAAGACAGACCCACGGCCTGATGCCGCAACAATCAAGAGGTAGCCACATTATATCAGCTCTCTGCGACCTATCATTAGTCCACTTCTTTTAAGATTCTCTTGTACCTAGCCATGCATTTGTATGTGAGCCCGCCTGGGTGTGTGTGCGTGTGTGTGTGTGTGTGTGTCTGTGTGTGTTTGTTTCATTTTGTGTATGTGTGTGTGTGTGTGTGTGTGTGTGTGTGTGTGTGCGTGTGTGGGTGCGTGTGTGCGTGCGTGCGTGCTTGCATGTACACATGTGTGTGTCTGATTGATTATTTTTGTATGTGTGCTTGCATGTGTGTGTGCGTGTGATTGTGTGTGTGTATGTGTGCTCTGTGTACACAGCGACATGGAGAAGCAGTAGTTGTCCTTGCTGGACGCGCTGTGCAGGAAGGGCTGTGTGTGTGTGTGTGTGTGTGTGTGTGTGTGTGTCTGTGCATGTGTGATTAATTCTGTGTGTGTGTGCTGTTTGTACGCAGCGACATGGAGAAGCAGAAGTCATCCCTGCTGGACGCGCTCTGCAGGAAGGGCTGTGCTCTGGCCGACCAGCTGCTGCAGGCTCCGCAGGAGGAGGACGGAGCCAGTGCTGGGGGCGGAGTCGGGGGCGGTGCACGGGCAGTGGGCAGCTCCGACGAAGACTCACAGGACGTGGCCAAGACCCTGACGGACACTTTCTGGGAGGTGCAGAAATGGGCAGACCTCACAGACTCCAAGGTGTGTATGGTGGCTCTTCACAACTCAGTGTGGATAAAAAGGTGTGGCTATGGCTAAAACTTAGTGATTTGAGGCAATTCCAATTGAACTTTTTACTATGTCTACAAATTAGTAGAATATACTTTATACATTTTTTAGTAATGCAGTCAAACTTACATAATTTACAGTCATAAAGAGAACAGGTGTGTCTGAAGTGCTGCGGGGTGTAAGTCCTTTTACTTGGTGCTCTTCGGTGTAGGGACTGCAGATTTGTTAGAAGTAAAAACAAATCCAAGGCACTCAAGATTTAAAGTAAACTTATTTATAACAAATAAGTTTAGTTTTAATCTTGAGTGGCTCTGATCTTTTTTTACTTCTATTAAATAATATACATACATTGTAATTAAAACATTTAATTAAATACAGACCAGACTAACAGTGTAGTAATTGTGTAATACGGAATCACTTTGCTGATTATTGAGATTATGATATGATTCAGATGATTACAAAAATCAAGTGTGTTAGAAAGCTATTTCTTACTTCTATTTAAATTTGAAATGGAAAAGATCTCTCCTTCCGTTTCAAAGTAGTACCAGAACTGTCAATACCTTCGTGCTTTCCTCTTAGGTTTTAAGCTTTTCTTATAAGCACGCACTTGTGAACAAGATGTATGGGAGAGCTTTGAAGTACGCATCGAAGATCGTAGAAGACAGGCCCAGCAAAGACAACTGGAAGAATTGTGCCCAGGTAGGCCTCATGTGGGGTTCTCACAGCTGCTTTTTGAATCGGATGGGTGGATGAATGGATGGGTAGATGGATGGATGGAAGGGTGGATCGGTGTGTGGATGGATGGGTGGGTGGATAGATAGATGGATCGATTGGTCCCAAGCTGGGAAATTGCTGTCCGAACTGGCTGAATCAGTGTTTCCCGCATTGTTTGTGATGATATCCTCAAAATATTGGGATATAATTTGAGTCAAAACCCGGCGGAATAATAAATACCTCATATATGTTGTGTTTTATGTTGTGTTGTGTTGTGTTCAGTAATATGATGTATATATTTTAAAATTTAGAACAATTAATGCAAATCCCATTGTATTGCAAATGTGGTACTCTTTAGAATACTGTAGCCAACTCATTCAGTCTGAAAGGGAAAAGCACGACTGCTAATTTATTAATCAGATTTTTTACTGTTTTTGGAGGAAGTGTTGTTAATTTTGCGTTGGCTGTATGTCTGTTTCCTGCAGCTGATGCGGTCGCTGGAGTGGATGCATTGTGCCAACTTCACTGAGAACTGGCTGCCCATCATGTACCCGTCTGAATACACACCTTTCTAAGTGGCCCACCACCCCTGTGCCATCTTTTAAATGGTTGTATAGACTGCTTGCATGTTACAAATGCAAAATGAACACACACACAACGATACACAAAACGAAGGCTGACCACTCACTCTGATTAAAAGAAAAAAAGCAGTAGAAGCCATAATGAAGATTAGTTTTCGGTTTATCATGAGCAAAGTCTTCTTATGAACACCCAAAGAAGGACCTAATCCCTTCTTATGGCGTGCGCCTTCCTGCACACTACACTGTTGTAACGACAAAAACGTAACCGAACGATCGAATACATACAAGAAAAACAAGTCAGCATGACTGATTTCAGTGTCATTTTGATGACTGGTCTTTCTGAATTGAGTCAAAAACTGCGCCGTTAACTTGCCAGTCCGAACGCCTAGACTTATAAACCACTGACAAGGGTTACCCCATAAGCCCTCGCCTTGAATCATAAACAGTTGTCAGTAACACTTCGTATACTGTAAATCTTCCATCATAACATCAACATGACCATGTTGTAAGCCTGTCATATCTTGACATGTCATAATAGCTCACATCTTGTGATAAACCTATTAGTATATAGATATATACATATATAAATGTATTACCCGTTCAGCAGTGGCTGTCGTGAGGGCTAATGATTGGATTATGGTATGGGTTACGACATGGTTATGCCAGTTATAACGTGGAATGTCCGGGGTGAAGTGTTAGCCCATTTACTGTAAAGTAATTTGTAGATGTGCATTATCACGAGCAGTTACCAAGGCAATATCAAATGTAATTAATCCATATTATTTTCTGACACTTATGTAAAATGTATGCATGTTTTGTTACAGTTTTTTTGTAAATTCAGAAATGTGACAAGGCTTTTTATTCACACAGCAGCAAAAAGCCAGATTCAGTCTTGTACTCACTCAAGAGTGATGGATTACTGTATGTGTGTGTGTGTCCGTCCATGCCTAAATATGTGTGTGTGTGTGTGTCTGGGTGAGTGTTTTGTTTTCTTAATTTGGCTGTTCAGTTAAAGGAAAATGCTTCACGTAGCTAGGCATTTTTTTAGTGAGTAAGACAGAATTTGTATGTACCACCAATGCCAAAGTCACCACAGGTTCAGACTACATAACAGATATCCTATCGTCTCTCGTCCGTCCCAGTTAGGTCTCATTAGCGGATGGTCTAGTAGTCAAACTAGGAATATACGCGAGGAAGGTACCGGATTCTTTTCCTTCCTCAGCCTCGTCTGTCATCAACAAATCTTTTTTTTTTTTTTTTTTTTTTTCCTGTTCAGGGTTTTTGCTGTTTTGATTTTGTTTACAGCAGTTCCTCTCAATATTGCCTTAATATTTACATATTTACTCTTTTACTCGAACGTCCTCATTTGACTTCAGTCACGGGTTGCATATCGCCTACAGGTTTGATGTCAAAGACCTCAAATATTTATGAAAGTCTTCTATTTATACATTATACCATAAGCCTAGCTCATGCATATGTTTTAGTTGTAAGTGTATGTTCCAGTATTACTTTATACTGTTTTGTTTTGTTTTCTTTTTCTGATGGATTCAAAATTAGTCATAATATTTTATCTCATTGAATGTGTAGAGTCACAACCTTGGAAAAAATGTTTAGACGATTTTATTTGAAAGTGAAAATAAAAAACAGGTGAAATATCACACATTCTGTGACATTTTGTCTCACTTCGATTTAATTATCTTTACTACCTGGTCCCCCGGAGGGGATTGACCAGGTATTGCAATGACACCCTCCATGTGTTTGTGTGTGTGTGTGTGTGTGTGTGGGTGACCAGATTGCCATCTCTGATTGCACTTGTTATTATTATTGTTGTATAATTATGAATGATCTCTATTTATAGCAAAAACAGTAATTGAAAAATGACTCTAGGTACTAAACAGAGCCTGTACCATCTGAAGTATGTACTAACACAATGATGCCCACAGTTAGAGTAGAGAATACCAGCTCCAGACAGTCAAAACTATGCCATGTATTCCTCCTGTCTGTGCACTTATGACAGATGATTTCAGTAATCACAGTGATCACCTGGATCATGACCACAATGACTCTCACTCTAATTCACACCTTGACGGGTGACTCATGCGAGCCTTTGTTGTGGAGTGAAGGGTGTGGTCTACAGCTCCACCTCCAGTGATCCAGATATATATCTCCTGGTTTCCCGTCATCAGGCCAGAACTGAAGAAGCTTTTTGGATGAAAGATGAAAAGTCTTCAAGCTCCAAAAAGAAGTCCAGTTGCTTACAACTTATCTGCTTTGACTAATCACTAATTAGTTCATCTTCCCGTCCTAACGATTCCTGTGCACATTAAGATCAGCTCGTTCAGAAAATGCTTGCTTCAAATGTGACAGGATTTTTACTTTCAATAGCCGGGATCTCCAGCCTTGATGATACCAGGGAAAACTGTTCCCTAAGCAGATGCAAACTCATTAGGGGGTTACCATCTGCATACTGCTGATGGAGTGGGAGAGGATCAGAGGCAGGTACATAAAATCATTTATGAATCTGGGTAACCATTTAAGCATATGCATGTCGTATACTGTACATTCAGTGGTATTCACAAGATTCATGGTGTTAAAAAAAAAAAAGAACCAGCATATATATTGGTTGTGCAGAGCTTCTATATCTTTCATAAACTATTTGTTTTCCATTACATTGTGGAAGAGGCGACTATGATCAAGCATATCGCTAGCCTGGTAAACCAGCCCCTTGTACTTCATTTCATTTTGTACAGAGGTTCTGGAGTCACTGCATTGAGAAACGATTTCTTCCTGGAGGTGTTGACTCTGAAGTGTAAAACAAGTGGCTCTGCCTTTACCCAATCACAATCTGGTCATCACATATGCAATTAGCCTACGCACTACAATTCAAATGTAGCACACAAAGTCAAAGTCATGGCTCACAAACACTCCCTCTGTTCACTGATTGGCTAGGAGTTGCTCAGTCCTCATACATGAATTTCAGCGGCAGCGACTCCAGACCCTCTGTACAATATGAAATGAAGTACGAGGGGCTGGTTTACCAGGCTAGCATATGACCATATGCAGAGGCTTAAGCTTAAATGGTATTTCCTATAGCAGATATATGTTAATGTTGACAAAATCATGCTGCCAGCCATACAGGTTGAATACTGAGTGGTTGAATATGATTGGGGTGGGAGCCCAAAATTATTTTCTTTCAGGGGGCCCACAATTTTTAGAGGTGCCCCTGCTGAGTGGGAGCCTGTTTTTCCAGATGTTTCCTACCAGTACCCATGGTCATAGCACTTACTTCTGGGCCCTATGCACAAGCACATTTTGTGGGGCCGCCCTTCAAATCTGTTCTACATCTCTCATGCGTCTGACTTGCAAGGTTTCCTACAGCCATTTGGGCCCTTGTAGTCAGTCTCACTTTTTTTTTTTTTTTACCAGTATCTGCCATGTAAAAATATCAAACATCAGTCAGATAGTCCAGCAGGGGGGTGTGCCTTTGCCTTTCCCCATACCCATGTAGATCTTCACATCTCCCGTCTCCGTCAGCAGTTTGGTGTAGAGGGTGCTCTCGAATTGCGCTTCGAATGCCAGGTCCGAGTGGCGCTGAAACTCGTGTGCCCAGATCAGGGTCGTACCTCGCTGGCAGAAGTGACACATGGTGGCCAGAAGCTCTTTCAAGTAGCTGTGACTATAGACCACATCTGCTGCAAGGATGTAGTCGTAATGGTATATAGATGGCGGAAACGACTGAGCAAGGTTTTGCCCCCACTGTAGAACTTCTGTTTGCGGCGAGTACTTGGAGCGCCCTCTGGTGTTTGCGTTGAAGTTCTCCGTCAGGATTTCCAGCACCTCTGGCATGTCGGTCGCTGTCACCCAGGCACCTTAGAGTTTAGGATGATGATTAGTGTTAACCAGTTAAGTGCACTGATAGCAAAAACAGAAACAGTGGTAAATGTCTGTGACAAAATATGTAACAGTGGTAAAAGTCTGTGACAAAATATGTAATTTCCCAGTTTTGTCATTTGAAGTAGTACACTGCACTCTCAGTCAAGGTGCCAGGGAAACACAGGTTTAAGATAAACATCTGTGCACCCTTAGATCCATGCAAAAGACTTGTTTAAATCTTTCTCTTGAAAGCTTTGGAAGAGAAAGAATTAAACAAAAGGTTTTTTTTGCATGGATCTAAGTGTGTAGAGATTTTTTTCTTAACCAGTTCTGTAATTTCCCTGGGGATCAATAAAGTACATCTATCTAGATGATGTGATATACGATAAAGACTTGTCTACATGTCACTATTATCTTTTAATCTGTTTTATTGTTTAATTGTCTGAAATTGTCTTTTGCTTACATTTATTGGCTGACAATATTATTCTAATTACTGACATGCTGACAATGCTGACAATATATAATCATTATCTAGATATAATTTTACAGAGTTTGTTTTACAGACGTTGTTTTTCATTACCCATCCAATATTATTAACGTATCAGTAAGGTACTGCCGATAGTTACAGTGGCCTTGTAGTATGGGGTCTGGCGTTAAGAGATGTTTGCGTGGTGTAGCCTATGTTCACAGCACTGTGAAATCATTGCATTCAGTTACAGGTATGTTTATTAAATAGCGTACTTACCCAGAAGACTTGCAACAATAGACACGATACCAGTACCAGCTCCTAGTTCCAACACTGACTTGCCTTTTAGGTTAACCTGATGCCTGTTGTTCTCCAGGAACTTACAAAGAGCAAGTGTCTGAAACAAAACAAAAGTTTAAGATTAATTAGTTACATGCAGAAAGCGAAAAAAAAACCCTGCTGGATATTTGATCCAACCATTTTCTGAACTAACTGATGCTGATAAAAAAAAAAACACAAACCATCAGACAGGTAGATCAGCTATAGCTATAATTATAAATATAAAATATAATTATAATTAGTGAAATAACCAGTTTAAAGTGCATATGTGGAGGCAGAACAAATGCATGGCAGGGCTTTTACTTTAAGAAGCTGGGATCTCCACCTGGGATCACAACTTAGTCTTTAGCAGAGGTGGAGATGCCAGCCTCGAAAAGTAATAGCCCTGCCACCAAACTAGTTTTTAAACCATCTGATCTTAATAAAAACATACGAGTCATTGGACAGGTAGATCAGCTAATAGGCAGAATGAACACTGTGTTTTTTTTTTTTCACAAATGGCAACCTGGCCCCCCCTACTGGCCGGACAGACAGAAACACACACACACAGAGGGTCATTGCAATACCTGGCTAATCCCCTCTGGGTGGGAGACCAGGTAATAAGGTTTCTTGTTTTAAATGATACTCACGGCAGGCCCACACTGTCTTCCATGCCAGCTGTGGAGGTATTGCACAGTTATATCACATCCTACAAAGTGATGCGTTTCCTGTTCAGAGTCTGAGTAAACAGGAGACTCGTGAGTGAGCTCTTCAACATTTTCCTGATGGCTCATAGCATTCACTGGTGGGAAAAAACACAATGTAAGCTCTCGAATGTTGTGCAACGATTGTGTTATGACAAGTTTACTTATAAGAATTGTGGTTGAAATACATGTATTTAATTGTAGAAATAAAACTATTTCTAGCTTCTGTGACATGTTCCTGGACTGAGCCTTGGTTTCAAACATGAACTATGAGTCGTGATATGATCCATCCATCCATCACCACAACTAACTATGGCAAGTGCAATCAGAGATGGAAACCTGGTCCCCATGTGTATGGACAGGGTCATTGCGGGTGGACAGACAGACAAACACGCACACACACACACACACACACACACACACACACACACACACACACACACACACATACACGAACAGGGTCATTGCAATGTCTGGTCAATCCCCTCTGGGGCACCAGGTAATAAAGCATGGCCACTTTACAGAAAAGCATTACCTAAGCTTGAATTAATCTCTAAACATCCTGAGCTGGCTACATTTCACTTACTGATGCTTTTACTACTGTACATTTAACTCTATTTATACTCACCGTTTAATCCAGTAATCTCAGGCATTCCAGAATATGAACTTGCTAATGTACTTTCATTCATTTTGCATACATAATTCTCATAACCATTTTCCAAGTTATCCTCCACTCCTCTTTCTTCATGGGTTGTGTTTTCTTTTCTGTTGTTGTCCTCAGATTTTTCTTGTGCTGTTTTTTCCTGCCCTCCACCATCCAAATCTTTATTTAAACATCTCATCCTTTTCTCTTCCACACAAATCTCCATCTTATTCACGGCTGTAACGCCTTCAATGGGACACACATCTTTTCCCCTTCTTGCAGTTTGTTTGCCCACTGATTTCTCATCAGCATTGTTTTCCTGCTCACTACCTTCTAAATGCTCATCTAATGTTTCTGTTTTATTTTGTGTTATACCATCTTTAATGGGGCACATATTTGCCTCTCCCTTTGCTGTTTGGTTGTTCTCTGATGTCTTTTCTGCATTTCCTTCTCGTTTGCTACCTGGAAAATCTTCATCTGATGTGTCTGTGTTGTTTTGTGCTATCTCATCTTCAATGGGACACACATTTTCTTCTCCTTTTACAGTTTGGTTGTCCTCAGATTTTTCTTCAGCATTTCCTTCTTGGTTGCTGTCTTTGAAATCTTCTAATGTTTCTGTCTTGTTCCCTGTTATACTATCTTCAAAGGGACACACATTTTTCTCCCCTTTTGCAGTTTGGTCCCTCTCCTGCATGTGTTTGTTAGTCTGCATCATTTGGCCTGAATCTCCCTCCCGTGCTGTGGCCTTGTATATTCTTAAGTCACCCTTTTCAGCCAGCAGTGTGGTGTGGAAGGCCTCCTTGAAGCTCTCCACAAACCTGAAGTCACATTTATTGCGAATCTCATTGGACCAAATCAGGGTTGTGCCTGACTGAACAAGATGTTTCATGGTAGCCAGCAGCTCGTCTAAGAAGCTGTGGTGGTAGACCACATCCGCTGCAAGCACGTAGTCATAGTGATGAGTGGAGCGAGGGAAAGTGTTGTCCAGGTCGTGACCCCAGGAGAGAGCGGCTACTTGCGGTGGATGTCTGCAGCACCACCTGGTGTTTCGTGAGAGGTTACATTTTAAATTCCCCAAAATGTCTGGCAGGTCAGTAGCCATTACCTTGGCACCTAAAGAAGAGTTTACATATTTTAATCCTTTTGTTAAAACATCCTAATTTGCCTTTAGTCCCTTTAGTCTAAAGTTGTGCATTCATACTAACCAAGGAGAGTGGCCACAATTGATAAAAGACCAGTCCGTGCTCCTATCTCAATGGTGGATTTATCACGCAGATCCACCTGCTGTTTGCCCACTGGCGTTTCCAGGTAAGCACACAGAGCAACTGCCTGTGGATTTCAGAGACCATCAATTTTACAGCTGTTTTCAGTAACAACGATAAGGAAAAACATTACATCCTTGGCATGCCCGTGATGAACATCATTTTAATGTTTGTGAATACAGAAAAGATCATAATAGCAAAATGAATTTGCAGTGTGGCTTATCTCCTTGTCTCTGTAAGGTTTCTCAGCTCACCCCTGGCCAGATCATGGCGCCATAGGAATCCAGTGATTCATGTATGCAGATCTCATGACCAGCGAAGTTGTAGATCTCCTTTTCTGGTCTGTACAGGAGGCTTGGTGTCCATGCACTCTTATAGGTTGTCTTTGTGTCATCACTCTCTGTTTAGGTGAAGAGTAGAAGTAGAGCGTATTTAATATTTGATGTATTGACACATGATCACATGATAAGTGGAGATATGTTATTGTCATGATAGAGATGAACAATCCCACCCCCCTTCCGCATCGATTTCTGCTTTCAGAAGTAAATTTTCCATTCATTTTTTGACATTCCATTCATCCACTGACATTTTGAAAAACTGCCTTTAATGGGTTGTAAGCCTTTGCTCCGTCTAATCAGCTACAGGGTAAATGACGACCATAAACATCTCATTTTGAGTGAAAAAAAATTGAATAATATTATTTGTTTGATTTTTCACTCAGGAAAATATATTTTATGGTCGTTATTTACCCCATAGCTGATTAGACGGAGTAAAAACTTACAAGTTATTAAAAACTAATGTTTCAGAATGTCAGTGGAAAAAATGAATAAAAAATGTACTTCCAGAACCAAAAATCGATTTGGAAGGCGATGAGACTGTTCATCTCTATCACTCGATTGTGGTACTCACCAGATGTTTGCAAAGTTTCTTTCTCTTCCTGTCGTTGTGCTGTGTCATAGCTGTTATCTTCACCACTTGATGTTTCTTCACCCTCATCATCATCATCATCATCATCATCATCTTCACTGCAGCACTCCTCCAGGTCATCATTTTCTTCTCTGCTTGCTTCTGGTTTCAAATATTCCTCTGATCCCACCATGTTAATTGTCACACAATCACCACCAATATGGAATACATTTATTCTTGGTTTCATTTTCTCCCATTTCTGTGTTGACATTTTTATGAATAAATTGCTCACTGGAATGATTGTTTTGTTTAACTCACCTGTGTTCCATTTCTCCTCTTCACTCTCTTGGACTACCTTGAGATATTCAGGGTCTTCGTTTTTAAAACTTTTCTTAGTGTCTGGCAGGCCATCATCCTGTGGGTTTGAATGATATGGTTACTTCTCATTGACTCAGATATTTCCATACATATTTTTTTTCATGCTATCAACCAGAAACGCGTCAGTAAAAGCTTTCTTAAAATTCTGTGTGAACAGCGGTTTATGAAATTCACTCAGTGCAAAGTTGCCAGTGCTGTATACCTCATTTGATATTTGGGAATCCAGTTCATCAGTATCCAGCTGATGCATCTCATCTTTATTTACCGGAGTTTTTACACGACTGCCAGATACGCCTGTTTTTATTTTCACATTTTCTGTCCGTTCTCTGCTCTCTAAAATATCCTTGTCCTCATATATCTTTTCTGCAACTCTTTCCTGCTTGCTATCTTCTGCATCTTCATGTAATCGTCCCGTCTCGGTCCCCATAATAACATCTTCCACAGGACACACATTTTTATCCCCTTTTGCAGTTTGGTTCCCCTCCTGCAGGTGTTCCTCAATCTGCAACGTTTGGCCTGAAGCTTCCTGCACCTCCCGTGCTGTGGCCTTATATATTCTAATTTCATCTTTTTCAGCCAGCAGTGTGGTGTGGAAGGCCTCCTTGAAGTTCTCCACAAATCTCAAGTCGCTTTCATAGCGAATCTTGTTGGACCAAATCAGGGTTGTGCCTGACTGAACAAGATGTTTCATGGTAACCAGTAGCTCGTCTAAGAAGCTGTGGTGGTAGACCACATCCGCTGCAAGCACGTAGTCATAGCGATGAGTGGAGCGAGGGAAAGTGTTGTCCAGGTCGTGACCCCAGGAGAGAGCGGCTACTTGTGGTGGATGTCTGCAGCGCCACCTGGTGTTCCGTGAGAGGTTACATTTCAAATTTCCCAAAATGTCTGGCAGGTCAGTAGCCACAACCTTGGCACCTAAAGTAGAGTTTAAACATTTTAATCCTTTTGTATTTTTTATCCTTTCTTGCATGTTTACATGCCATTTGTCAAGTGCAAGGCAAAGGAAAAAATCATTGTAAAGGGTTACTGTGCATATGACAATAAACATTTTAAAGTTGAATTTGAAAGCAAACCATTTCGCGTTTTGTCCATTAAGCCTCTGTTGTGCATTTATACTAACCAAGGAGAGTTGCCACAACCGACAACAGACCAGTCCCAGCTCCAATCTCAATGGTGGATTTATCAAGCAGATCCACCTGCTGTTTGGCTGCAGGCGTTTCCAGGTACTTACACAGAGCCACTGCCTGGGTATTTTAAAGATCATCATGTCAACAACTTTTCAGAAGCATTACTGAAACATGGTTACCTACCTTAAAAGTTCTATCAGACTAGAAATTTCTGTTACTTTAGCCATTTCTTCATGAAATTCCTGTTTTCAGTAATATTACTTCAAAACAATTACAGATCTGCTAGGCTAATGCTTTCTATATTTTATTTTTTGTGAATATAGCACAGAGCTTCATAATTACAGAATAATTTGTCTTTGTAAGGTTTCTCAGCTCACCCCTGGCCAGATCATGGAGCCATAGGAATCCAGTGATTCATATATGCAGATCTCATAACCAGCGAAGTTGTAGATCTCCTTTTCTGGTCTGTACAAGAGGCTTGGTGTCCATGCACTCTGATATGTTGTCTTTGTATCATCACCCTCTGTTTAAGTAAAAAGTAGAAGGCATGTACTTTAATTATATTTAAAGACATATGATCACATGGTCAGTGCAGATACTTTATTGTCATGATAGAGATGAACAGTCCTGCCTCCTTCCACATCAATTTCTGGTTCCTGAAGTAGATTTTCTATTTACCCCATAGCCGATTAAACAGAGTGAAGGCTTATAACTTGGTAAAAATTAATCTCTCAAAATGTCAGTGGAAAAAATTTATGGAATATTTACTCTTGGAAGCAGAAATTCATGTTGAAGGGGGTGGCACTGTTCATCTCTATTACTGGATTGTGGTACTTACCAGATGTTTGCAAAGTTTCTTTCTCTTCATGTCGTTGTGCTGTGCCATAGCTGTTATTTTCTTTGCCACTTGATGTTCCTTCATCATCATCATCACCCTTACCCTCATCATCATCATCATCATCATCATCATCACTGCAGCACTCCTCCAGGTCATCATTTTCTTCATTGCTTGCTTTTGGTTGAAAATATTCTTCTGATCCCACCATGTTAACTATCAGGCAATCACCACCAATATGGAATACATTTATTCTTGGTTTCATTTTCTCCCATTTCTATGTTGACCTTTTATGAAGTATTTGTTCACTGGAATGATTGTTTTGTTTAACTCACCTGTTGTGTTGTTCCATTTCTCCTCTTCACTCTCTTGGACTACCTTAGAATTTTCAGGGTCTTTGCTTTTAAAAGTTTTCTTAGTGTCTGGCAGGCCATCATCCTGTGGTTTTGAATGATATGGTTACTTCTCTGTGACTCCTTAGATATTTTCATACATATTTGTTTTCATGCGATCAACCAGAAACACGTCAGTAAAAGCTTTCTTAAAATTCTGTGTGAACAGTGGTTTATGAAATTCATTCAGTGCAAGGCTGCCAGTGTCGTATACCTCATGTGATACTTGTGAATCCAGTTGATCAGTATCCAGCTGATGCGCCTCATCTTTATACTCCAGATGTTGTTCACAACTGTCAGATGTGTCTGTTTTTATTTTCACATTTTCGGTCCGTTCTCTGCTCTCTAAAATATCCTTGACCTCATATATCTTTTCTGCAACTCTTTCCTGCCTGCTATCTTCTGCATCTTCATGTAATCTTCCTGTCTCGGTCCCCATAATAACATCTTCCACAGGACACACATTTTTATCCCCTTTTGCAGTTTGGTTCCCCTTCTGGAGGTGTTCCTCAGTCTGCATCATTTGGCCTGAAGCTTCCTGCACCTCCCATGCTGTGGCCTTATATATTCTAATTTCATCTTTTTCAGCCAGCAGTGTGGTGTGGAAGGCCTCCTTGAAGTTCTCCACAAATCTCAAGTCGCTTTCATAGCGAATCTTGTTGGACCAAATCAGGGTTGTGCCTGACTGAACAAGATGTTTCATGGTAACCAGCAGCTCGTCTAAGAAGCTGTGGTGGTAGACCACATCCGCTGCAAGTACGTAGTCATAGTGATGAGTGGAGCGAGGGAAAGTGTTGTCCAGGTCGTAACCCCAGGAGAGAGCGGCTACTTGTGGTGGATGTCTGCAGCGCCACCTGGTGTTCCGTGAGAGGTTACATTTCAAATTCCCCAAAATGTCTGGCAGGTCAGTAGCCACAACCTTGGCACCTAAAGTAGAGTTTAAACATTTTAATCCTTTTGTATTTTTTTATCCTTTCTTGCATTTTTATATGCCATTTGTCAAGTGGAAGGCTAGGGAAAACATCATTGTAAAGGGTTACTCTGCATATGACAATAAACATTTTAAAGTTGAATTTGAAAGTAAACCATTTCGCATTTTGTCCATTAAGCCTCTGTTGTGCATTTATACTAACCAAGGAGAGTTGCCACAACCGACAACAGACCAGTCCCCGCTCCAATCTCAATGGCGGATTTATCAAGCAGATCCACCTGCTGTTTGGCCGCTGGCGTTTCCAGGTACTTACACAGAGCCACTGCCTGGGTATTTTAAAGACCATCAAATCAACAACTTTTCAGAAACATTACTGAAATGTGGTTACTTTTAAAGTTCTTTCAGACTAAGAATTCCTTTTACTTTTGCATTATTATTCATGGAACTCCTGTTTTAAGTAATATTACTTCAAAATAATCATAGACTTACTAGGCTAATGGTTTCTGTATTTTATAATTCGTGAATATAGCACAGAGCGTCATAATTGTAAGGTTTCTCAGCTCACCCCTGGCCAGATCATGGCGCCATAGGAATCCAGTGATTCGTATATGCAGATCTCATAACCAGCAAAGTTGTAGGTTTCCTTTTCTGGTCTGTAGTAGATACTGGGTGCCCATGTACTGCTATATGGTTTAATTGAATCGTCATTTTCTGTTTGGTTCGAGAAAGACATTTGTATATAAATATAATCTGTAACTTGATCAGTGAGCATACTGTAATATTCAGAGAATTGTACTCACCGTTGACCTGCATTTGTTCATTTTCACAGTGCCCTTCTTCATCTTCACAGCTATCATCCACATCGCTATTTTCTGTTTCCTCTACCTCGTGTGTGCCATTCTCCACAATATTCCCTTTTTGAGTCTTTTGTGTCTTCATTTTGCACTTGTATTCCACTCACACTAGCATAACCACCAGACTATTTCACTTTATTCTTACTATACTTTTAATTTCAATCCCAACCTTCTGTACACCAACTCTTTAATTGGCAACCTTGTTTTTATTCAATGTATCTTTTTACTTCTCTGTAATGTCTTGAACAACTTTATTTTATTACCCTGTTGTCGATGTGTTTGGTTATTTGGTATTTAAGAGACATTCTCTCTCTGTCACCTGAGAATCACATCCGAAACATTCTATAAACATTATAAATCACATGACCTTAGAGGGTGGGACTTGGGTGTCGGAGACTGTATATAGTATCCAGAAGGTCTTTCTAACTGACAACACCTGCTCACACATAATAATGATGAGGAAATGTTATTTGCTCTTCCAAAGGTATGAGACTGTGTCTGTCACCCATTTCCTCTGCATAGTCAGATGAACATTTTAGAAATGTTCGCTGTATTCTTCATGTGCCTAGGAAACAGAGATCTGTTCAAACAAGCATGATACTTTTCATTTCTGTTATCTAACAGGAGTCATGTTGAAATGACTTGTTTACTAGTATAATAATAAAACCATAGCCATATGACATTGCATGCAACCATTTAAACTAATTCTGCATGTTATCTTCAATTGCATTGTGCAAAATAATCTCTACAGCAAATTAAATGGCAAAAGAATACATGCACATTTGAAAAGAAAATACTGCAAAGGAATGTCAAAAAACAAGGCAAACTATTTAATGTAGTATTGTGTTACCTTTAATATGACTTTCTTTTATTCCCAGCACCTGGATACTTTCTTATTTCATGTCTTCAATCTCCTTCAGTCACATATCAGCTGTTACGATTGTGTGTATCGCACAGGAAAACATGGATTTATGTGTGTATGACAAGTGCATCATGAGACTCTGTACAGATTGGGTTGGGGAGTCAACACTCATTAAGGACCTCCCTGCATCACAAGGATACTGCCGACTATTTTTAGTGACTAACAAGACTGCCAGAGACACAAATTGACACAAACATGACTCATCCACTTGGATATCTTACATGAAGAATGTTTGGCAATTCAAACCAGACAGAAGTTAAGGGGAGAGCATTCCTAAATTATCGAAACGGCCAGTGCACTTCATTTTACTTTCAGAACACACATAAGCATCTATGGAAGCAGGTATTCAGAGTTCTTAGATATAAAGTGCATTCGGTAGATCTAGAGAGCTTGGTTTGAAATAACACCTTAAAATCTTCAAATAATTTGTCCAACGGCAGAGGTCCAACGACACTGCACCAATACAGTCAACCTCTTAAAGAGGGGAGAGGCCTGGCCTGTGCTTGCATCACAGGCCGCAAGAGCCAGTGTACATAACAACAAGGTCAAGATAAAGTTTACTATCCCACCAGGGGATGTTCATGTGCTCACTGCACATCTCACAGCATATAGTATTGCACAGCAAAAATTGGAGTATTAAAATGTCAGGGTTAAACATTTGGCAGTTGGTTTTAAATCCCAAAGTGGACTTTTAACATTTTCAGATTTAAATGATGTCCAGAGTTGGGGTTATTTCATATTTTGAAAGTGTTTAATTAACTCTGGAGAGGATGGAGCTATTTTAAACCCTCAAATGTGTTGAAATCAACTCTGTGGGAGTCAATTCAACACTCAGTTTTTTTTTTTTTTGCTGTGTAGCAAGCAAATCATACACCATGTCTTGGCACTTATGTCTTCTTCCAGTTAAACTCTCGACAAGTTATGTCATTTGATGATGTAACTTGTCTGTTCATTTCCTGTTAGTTTGTTTGTTACAGTTTTTTTGTGTCTAAGTGTGTCCATATGAGGCTGCATCACACCATCCTCTGCTGCGCTCTAAAAAATCTTAACCTCCGTCTGCCCTGTCATTTTATAAACATGACATACTGCCCCACGCCGTCTCCAAGTACAGCAAACTCCCTGAAATGACTCAGATAACAGATGACTTCAGATTCATTACAGAATGATGTGCCATCTGGCCTGTAACTTTATCTATACTCTATGTGGGTTAAGCATGTTTGGGTGTATTCCAAACATGTATCTCCTTTATGTTGCTTCATCTGCCCTACCTACCCACCCCAACATAGACCCCACCCCCTACTCTAATTCTTCTTCTATAAATATCGAATTACACACCATCAACTGTATAGCAAATCAATCATGGCTTATATTATGGTGAGTAATTCGTGTGTAATTCGATATATATATATATCGAATTACACACCATCAACTGTATAGCAAATCAATCATGGCTTATATTACAAACTAAAGAGTTGCTAAGAAATTTTATTGGTGGTTTGGCGGGTCCTCCCCCATAACATTTTGGATTTCTTAGATGCAATTTCCTGCATTCTAGTCAATTTTAGAGTGATCTATTAGACATGTCAAATCCTAAATCCGTTTTAATTCATAGCCTGTATTCTCAGTTGCATGGCCTGCACAATATGGAAAGAAACAATAACCACTTAATTACCGACTTTTAGAGATTCTTATATAAACAACAATAGCAAAATTGAGACTCAGGTGATACTAACTTTCAGTAGATTCATCAGAGATACATAGACTGACCGACACAATTTCACTGCATTTTCTACACTCTGTCACTATAGACCTATGCATGTGACACTAAAATATCCTCATTGTGCTTAGTGAACAATAGGTCCATGATTTTGTAGCTAAGTATGCTGTTGCATATACTTTCCACTAGATGGCAATCAAAGCTCAGGAATGGAGAAAATTACTAGCTGATGTATCACAACACCTTTAAAGTTATTCTTCACATCCCAGTTTCGTTAACTCATTAACTCTTCCCTCGTACTTCATTTCAGAATTCTGTAAAAAATAAAAAGAAGTCGAGGGGCTGGTTTACCAGGCTAGAATTATTATAGCAGCCTAACCTAGCTAGCCGATGTAGACAGCCAAGCTGTGGCTACTAGTAGCCTACCAAACGTCAAGACTGCCGGGCTAACCCAACATAACTGTGAAATCACTGGCCTGAAACGTGTGACAACCTACTGGCTGCTGCTGATGACAAGGTACCATTTATTTTTAATATATTTTCATAATTTATTATGTCCATGGTTGAAGGAAGACAGACGAGTTCTGACAGACGAGCATAGACTGTACAAAGGAGACGTTAATGTTTAGAATTAGAACACATGCACACCCTTGTTTTAGTGGGATTCTATTTTTCTAGCATTTTTTAGAGTGAGGGAAATGTGGGTTTTGTTGTAGGCTATTTGATCATTAATCGGTTTTAATGTAATTTACAGGGAGCATATTCTCAGGGTTTTCATAATTGTTAAACCTTAAAAAGTTTCGGGGCTTTTGACGTGAGATTCGGGGCTTTAGCCCCAAAAGCCACCTCCTAGCTCCGCCCCTGTAATGTAGCCTAAAAGGATCTGCCCCAAATCATGAGGGAACTTTCTGGCCCCCCAGATGCCAAATCTTGCAGTCAGGCAGCTTGGTGGACCCAAAATGGGAAGAGGTCAGTCAGTCAGAAAAAAAAAAAAATCCTGTCGCAATCCAGATGCCAAAAACGGCTCACGGCCCAGTGACTTCGCATTAAATTATTAGCAAAACAAAATTACTTTTTCTAATACTAGACTAGACTATATCGTCACCAAAAACATGGAATAATAATGCAATCATTTATTTTCTCTGTAATAAATTAGTAAAAAATTACTGTGATTACTGTGACAACTGTGACTATATAGGACCACATATATTTCTTCTTATTATTATTATTATTATTATTATTACTATTATTATTATTATTGTGATTATTACTGTAAGGTCTTAATCTTTGGATGTCTCACAGTATCACCATACACAAGAGTTTGTTTTTAATTGAATTTACTTTAGAAATTATTTATTAATTTGTTTTTCTTGAAAAATCCAAAGACATTTAGGCTACATCATAAAATGATCCTGATCTGGCAGGAGACATTAAAAGACATTGAAATAGTGTTTTCAATGACAACAACAGTACAGAAATATTTGCTTTCTTACAGCCTGTAAATTCAAAATGCAATGGCCATAATCTTACATATAGCAGCCTTATACACTATGCCTAAGACCTCCCGTACTCATTTAGGGAGAGAGTGAGCAAGACTTAAAAGGTTCCTGACTACATGACTATGTTCCTGACTATGCAATTTGGACTGTTCCCTAGAGTAATGTGGCCCATGTCAGTGTATGAAGTACCATTATCAAAAGCAGAGAAGCTAGAAAGGGTGGTTAATTCATACGTTAAAAAGTGGTTAGGGGTTCCACGGTGCCTAAGCAGTGTAGCTCTGTATGGGAAGGGCATACTGCAGCTGCCAATAAATAGTCTGGTAGAGGAATTTAAGTGTGCTAAGGTTAGGACAGAGCTGTTGTTAACAGGGAGCAAGGATAGGATAGTCAGTGGTCTGGCTCCTAACCCGAGCAAAGGGGGAAAGTGGAAACCAAAGGTAGCAGTGCAGGAGGCAGAGGCAGCCCTTAGGCATGGAGAGATAGTGGGGAATGTCCAGATTGAGCGGGGAGGCTTGGGGCATACATCAGGGAAGCCAAGGTGGAGAAATGCAGATCAGAAGGAGAAAAGGAGATTTGTAGGAGGTTGTAGAGCAGATACGCAGGCAAGAAGAAGCTAGTAGACAGGTAAAAGCTGTGTCACTAGCAAAGCAGGGCCAGTGGTTGAATTGGGAGGGAGTAGAGAGAAAACAGGTTACTTGGAGGGATTTGTGGAGTATGGAGTCTAACAGGCTAAAATTTTTATTGGGAGCGACGTACGACGTGCTCCCATCGCCAGATAACCTGAGAATCTGGACAGATGGGGATCCGTCATGCACACTCTGTTCAGGTGTAGCCACATTGAGACATATACTGGCTGTAAAGTTAGCTTGGCACAGGGTCGCTATACGTGGCGTCACAACCAAGTATTAAAATGCTTAGCAGCAAGAATTGAGAGTAGGAGGCAGCAGGTAAATGCAGAAGGTAGTCATAAAAAAGGTATCCAGTTTGTGCGCAAGGGTGAGAAAAGTAAGAGAGCCGCAAAGTCAAGGAGTACTACACAGGAAGCAAAGGATTGGCAGATGCTTGTAGATGTGGGTGGAAAGCTGGTGGTCCCGCAAGAAATAGTTACCACTAACTTGAGGCCAGACATAGTCTATTGGTCGACCAGCCAAAAGGTAGTGTATTTTATTGAACTCACTGTCCCATGGGAAAGCTCCATAGAGGAAGCATATGAAAGGAAAAAGCTTAAGTATGAAGAGTTGAGATTGGAAGCAGAGCAGAAAGGATGGAGGGCAAGAGTATTTCCAGTAGAAGTGGGTTGTAGAGGGTTTGTAGGGAGGTCAGTCATTTCATTGCTAGGGGAGCTTGGGGTTGGTGGTAAGAATCTACGTAAAACTGTTAGGGAGATGTCAGAGGAAGCAGCTAGGACTAGTAATTGGATCTGGATGAGAAGGGCGGTCTCTGCCTGGGGTAAGCAGTAGGGTTGCCATGTTTGAATGGGGCGGTGAGGGGATTCGAGCCCGGGCCCTCCAGGTGTGGGTCGAGTGCCTTAGCCAGTGTGCTACCGAGGGGCATTGGGACAGTGCGTTGTGACAGTGCATTTTTACGCCACGCAAGAGCCCCCATAAATGGGGCATTGCATCGCTGTGACACTACATTATTGCATCACGCAAGAGCCCGCATGATGGGGCATTGCGTCATTATGTCATTTGGTTACTGTGTTCGTCCGCTCTGGCACCACTGGACGGCAAGAAAGGTTGTCTTGTGGTGACCTTGCCAAACTGTAAAGCACCTTGAGCTGCATCTTGTATGTATGAATGTGCTATACAAGTAAAGATTATAATTATTATTATTATTATTAGTAGCAGTAGTATTAGTATTATTATTATTATTATTATTATTTTATTTTATTAATGTAGCAGTGGAGGCTGGGAGTGGTTAGCGTGGGTACTTGTTCAGCACAGGACATTAGTAAGGTGGTGGAGATTAGTGCAACCTTGGGCTGTTTGTGCAGATAAGGATGGGCACCCCAGACCAGCAGATGGCAGTAGTGCGTTTAGTGGGTCAATAGAAACACAGAAGAAGAGGCTTATAAATGGCAGCCATTACACACACACATGGGCAGCTTAGAATCAGGCTCTCTGGGATCGTGCGGTGTATTGGAATACAGAGTGGCCAAGTTTCCCGGGGTTTTGCGGTGTATGGAACACGGGATAAATGAGCATTAGACACCATTAGATTCAAGAGGTGTATACATTTAATGTTAAGTCAGTGGGTAGAATCGTGAGCTCTCGCCACTTTAAGCCAGAGATACGGGTCAGTTCTCTGAGATTCTCTCCTACTGGTAAGTGGCAACAGCCAGTTTATTATTATTATATAACAGTCATCCATAAAAGGATCAATATGTGATTATTACTGTATTACTATAACTGAGCATTAATCACCATTAGATTCAAGAGGTATATACATTTAATGTTAAGTCAGTGGGTAGAATCGTCTTTAGAACTAGCATTGGCAGGGTCGTTTGTGTAATGGCATATGCGTTAGTGACTGCAAAGTGATAGTATTTGTGGTAAAATGGTGGTAAAGTGCAAATATTTGATAACAAGTCCTAATTAGTAAGTAAGCAGGTCATTTTGGAAGTAAATTGTGGTTGTAGTTAATTTTGTAAGTAAAACTTTGGAAGTCGTGCAAACAGTTGGTAATGAGCAGTAGGTAGTAAATTTTGGAAGTAAACTGTGGTTGTAAGTGAATTGTGGAAGTACATTTTGGAAATTTGGGTAGCAGGTAGCTAAACTGTGGACACACACTAAAGGATTCATCACCTTTAGTGGGGCCGCCTCAGGGGAGGGTGTACAGTGAGTAAAGGCCCGAAACACCCGTTGATCCTGAGGTACACTGCTGAGGATGTGTCCCACATAGTGTATGGATAATTGTAATGGCTGTAGTTAGGAAAGCCTGAAGTGTGGTACAATGGGTGCTCTCCCCACATGTGCAAGTGTCTTGTATTTTTATTTATTTATTTATTTTAATTGTTAAGGAAATGTTGGAGGAAAGTGCAAAGGCTTGCAAGTGGTCCTGGATGAGATGCATGTTGTTGGCATGGTGAAAGCCATGGGGGAAAGCGATAGGTAGGTGCTGCTGAGTGGATCATGTAAACGGCCCCAGCAGCCCCAGTCACTGTAACGGTAGCCGGCTGGTTCAGGTTAACCCTCTTTGAGCATCTGTCTGTACGGCTCCAGTTGGCCATCCCCTCAGCTGCTCTGTCCTGTACAGCTCACATGAGGTTGCGTGAATAGCTGTAGTCAGCGGCCAGTTGTGCGTGTTACACCTGGGAGTAGGGACTAACAGCCTGAACTATTTACTTGGTTATAGATAGTGTAGGGGTAGGTGTAATAGCTATAGTTTCTCCCTAAGGTGCTCTTCCTACATGCACAAGTACTTTGTGTTCTTTGTAAACACTGTTACTGCTGAGGTATCTGAGCAATTGGGTCCGAGAAGCACCTTACAAACCTGTACAGCATTACAGAAACTATTAGAGGCGGGCCGTTATCGGCGTTAACGTGCTGCGTTAACGCGAGACTCTTATCGCGCGATAAAAAAAATATCGCCGTTAATCTATTCTCAAAGTTGGGTTGGGAGCTGGGTCTATACTACACAAACTATGATGACTTTCACCAAAGATCTTAGATTCTACAAAGATAAGCCAACATAATACGTTACTATGGGACCAAAATGCCAGCAAATTCCTATTTCGAACTCTTAGAAAATAATTTAGTGTGTCTGTAAAGCGAGCTAGCAAGCTAACGAACTAGCTCTAGCTCATTCAAGTGAATAGTAGTAACTATAACAACATCATGTGCTAAACGCTAACAGCGACTGGACTCACCTTGAATTTAATACATTGCTGTAGCCCTATAACTTTATATTACTTTGTCTGCTTACACTATAACCAGTAACAGTATCTAGGTGGGTGTTAGTGACAGCTTTCAATTCAAAACATTACGTTAGCGTAGTTCGCTAGCGTTAGCGCGCTAACAACCACCTAGTAAGTGGTTGCTGCCTGGCCTGAAATAAAGCTAATTTTCTCAAAATCCAAACAGTAACAACTTACACTATTAGGCTTGAAATTATTACAAATAGTTGCAGATTGTGACACATGATTCCAAAAAACCCTTACCAACTCCAGAAAAACGTAATGACCAATTTATTAGTTAAACTCCACATGTGTCCCATTCATTTCAGTGAAATGAACATAGAATCTGCTCTGCACTGCATAAAGGGGGATTCCCCCCTCCCCCTTGCGAAAATAGAACACGGAAGCAAACTGCTCCCTTCCTCAACACTTTCTGCTTTTACCTTGATATTTTAGCGCGGATGTACTGTATACCCTACCTCTATATTTTAGTGCGGATGTATACTTAGCCGAATTGCACTGAAGGGGACTCCTGCCACAACTGTCCCATGCGAGAGACTTTTTTCTTTAGCAGGCCATATTGTGCAGAAAAGGAGATCTACTTTGCCACCAGAAAATGTGAACAAGCTGGTCTGCCTAAGTGACTGGTGGAAGAAGGAGAAATAGAGCTTGGACTGATTGACACAAAGCTACTGACTGTAAACAGTTAATCACAACTTCTTATGTAGGCTTACAGTTCAAAATCCATGTTTCATGTTTCATTCAGTTCATGTTTAACTAAATAAACAGTTAGTAAACACAAGTACATTTTATTGAACATGATTTATTTTCATCACCAAGTATCAAAGTAGAACAGCTTTTTCAAGCAGTTAGTGATGCATTTTGGAAACAGGAGATGAGCCCCTGGTCTACTGTGCCACCTGGCTTAAGAAACCCGTTCTCAAAGACTTACTTCTAGTCATTATTTAGGTAGCACACATATTCTGAATGCCTTCGGCAGAATTCAAATGAGCCATTTTAATCTAGATTAATCTAGATTAATTTTATGATTAATCTAGATTAATCTAGATTAAAAAAATTAATCTATGCCCACCACTAGAAACTATATATTTTTCTGTTAGGTTGTTAGATTAAAAGATACAGTTGAAATAAAATCCATGGAAATGTTTTATTTTTGAAGCAGCAGGCCTGGCAATTAGGCAATTACAATAGGAGTAGTAAGTTAATTTTAGTGCAGATGAGACTTGGTGTGTCAGGTAAAAAATAATAAATAAAAAAAAAGTGTATATTTTGTAAGATACTGGAAATGTACTAGATTCAGGTGATTCTAAACTACTCAAAACAATTAACTTAAAAAGTGTGAGTAAGAGACAGAGAATATGTAAAACATACTTTTCTTTTTGATGAACCTGACTTCATAAAGTCATAAATATATGTACACCACACATGAAGCTGTAAATTCATTGAGGAGTGCTGTCTCACTGACACTTGTACATGTAAATATGCACTGGAACAAGTCTGAAATCCTCCAAAGGGAACACACATAACAAAACGACCACAAACACATACTGTAGTAGGTTACTGCACAGTAGGTGACTGTGGATTAGGGCTGGGTGATATGGCCTAAAATTGATATTGCCATATCATCTCAACGATAGAGGGTAGATTGTATATACTGCAGTGTAAACTTCCGTGTCATTTTTTTTATAGAAGAGTTTCTGAATGGGTCACATATAAAGGCATAACCTACCACAATAAACTGGTATCATCAAAATCTCTACCACTGGTAAAATGTTTTATTGCATACCAGTTATACCATCTGTACTGCCCACCTATACTGTGTGTGTGTGCACCAGGGGTAGACATTAACTTTGCCAAATGTAAACCTTTACCAGCCACTGACAAATAAATGGTAATATTCACCATCCACTCAACAGGAAATTATTATTTTGTGTCTAAAATCTACCAGTCACTGTCATATTTTACCAGCATGTGGCTGGTGGCTGGTGCCAATTGGTGCCAATCTCTGCTGTGCACACATAGTTAGTGACTGAGTCACCCTTATGTCTGTCAGGTCGTGTCTAGATGCTGTGAGCGAGGAAACCTCCTGGTGGCGCTGTAGAGCTTGATTTTCAGGCCGGGCAGATTATAGAGCTCCTCCAGGTGGAAGAGTTTCTGGAAGCGCCCCACGAAGCTATTCTCGGGGTCCAAGCGGAAACGCATTGCCCATAAGATCACCGTGTTGTCCTGACACAAGTGCTCGAATGTCTCCATGAGTTCGTTGAGGAATGGGTGTGCGTAAACTACGTCAGCTGCTATGATGTAGTCAAAATGACAGGATGCTCGGGGGAAGCGCTTCTCCAAGTCCTTGCCCCAGCTTAGCTCAGTCACAAGTGGCGGGTGGCGACAGCGCCCCCTAGTGTTGCGGTTGACGTTATACTGGAGGTTCCCCAGGATCTCAGGTAGGTCGGTGGATGTCACCTTTGCTCCTGAATTACACAGATGGACAAAGAGAGAGAGAGAGTGGAAGATGACAACATTAATTTACACAGTGCATCGCCGCATAGCAAAGCATGAAAAAAAAATCCTGAAGACTAGAAGTCCTGCCGCATATTTGTTCCAGCCAATTCACTGAACCTGCTGATCTGAATTATCATAAATCTTCAGCCAAGTAGATGGGCTAATGAGTGAAATCACCTGTGTTAAGAGCACAGGCAGAAGATGTGCATAGCAGGAGTTTCTCGAGCCGGTTTGTCCAGTTTTGGGTTCAAGCAATGCATTTGTTATCTGGTTAAAGAATAATGCTGAATCCACTGTCTGGGTCATATTTGAGGAGGCATGGTGGATTCAGTGAGAAACACTAAAAGGTTAGACATAAATAAAAATTACTCATTACTTTCATCATGCCTTTTCTCGCAGCTTGTCAGAGACTGCTACACAGCTTAGTGCATCAGGGTCAGTGATCTTGTAAACATGCAACAGAGAGCATCCCAAATAGAAAGAAATGTTTTATCGGCTTTATATGGTAACACTGTAGGAATAAGTACCGGGCTCTCATCACATGCATGTGGACCTATGTGGATCAAACAATAAATTCATAAATGTAGCTATAAACTAAACAGTGACATTCTAGATGTCAGTGACTGCATGGATGTATATGATCAAATCACAGTAACTCATAAAAGCAATTTCTTAAATACTTATTCTCACCTAAAAGACTTGTTACTATGGTGACGAGACCTGTCCCAGCACCTAATTCGATGATGTTCTTGTCCTCCAGGTTGTGTGCCTCACGGTGAGTGTCCAGGAAATGACACAACACCATGGCCTTCAAACACATTGACAATCACTCAGTCTATATGAACAGGTTGTGTTGTTCAAAATTCAGAAACAGCCCACTAAAGGAATATTTAGGAGCATTTCATTTTACAAATAGTTAACCCCACACAAGCTGTGAAATTCAGTTTCAGTTATTTGTGTACATACAACACTAGCTCACCATCACCAGATTTAAAATTCAATATTGTACAGAAGCCAAGATGTCTAAGATGCAAAACAGATTTATTTTCTATTGCAACAAAAACATCAAAGTAAAAACTAAACTACTTACCGACGGCCACAGCATAGCTCCGTACAAGTCTGTAGACTCTTTTATACGGATTTCCAGGCCAGCAAACATGTAGCCCTCCCAGGCCTCTGTTTTAATGATAGATGGTCGAAAGTGCCTCGCCATAATCTCCTTCGACAGCTCATCCTCCTCCTCCTCCTCAACACCTACATATGAAATAACCACAGTTGGTAACGCTTTTTATGAATCTTGTATTCGTAAGACTCTATCAACACATTCATAAAAGCTTATAATGCATCATAAAATTTTTAAAGTATTCATAGCTGTTTATACATAGCCTACTCATGATTGTACTTTTAAGGCATTATAATGCTGTGTCATAATCCCTATTTCAACTTTACGTGACACAGTACATTCTTGGTTATAAATACAAGGCAAGCTAAATACAAGCTTTATAAAAAAAGTGTTACCCCACAGTCAAACTTTTTCACAAGTACCTACTGACAGAGAACTGGTTTCACAAAAAAATGTTTAATCAATTTAATTTACTTTCCTGTAAAATATATAATTAAGCGAATCATGCAAGGTTTTTTAACAAAACATTGGGCCATTTCATAGATGAGTAAGTAACATTAAAAAAAAAAAAAACAAAATAAGAAAGAAATAAACTCCTCTAGCCATTCTACTGTAAATAAGCACATGTGCAAATACTGCTTTTTGCACTGTACCCTCTACATATGATCCACAGAACAGTGGACAGGCGGCATGGAGAGTGGCACAAGCCGGTAGGCAAGCAGCATAAGTTTTTGACCATATATCTTTAGCTATTAGGCCATACTAAGGCCCTACAAAGCCAAAGCCAAAAGGCCATACTAAGGCCCTACAAAGCCAAAGCCAAAAGGCCATACTAAGGCCCTACAAAGCCAAAAGGCAGTAACTAAATATTTTGTCAAAACTGAGTTTAGGCTGGACTTTATAACACCGCCTTTATCTTGTGAGTAAATCTCTTGCTTCTTCTTAATAAGAAAGTGTATAAAAACCTCACCCCTATTATTCCTACATTAACATGTTTGACTGGGCAGTATGACAACTTTGAAGGCATTTTTCTCAGTTTCAATGTTCACATAGTTTCTGCACTTTGCCTTTGTAGGGCAGCATATAGTATATGTATCTCTGGCTATGCTTCCTGCCTGCAGAGCCAACGCAAAGTACGTGCTTAAGAGCTGCTTCAAAATAAAACATGAAGTGAATGAAACTCAAGTTGTTGCTGTTTTAAACACTGTGCACTCACTGTCACTTTGACCTGTATCCATGGATTGGACAGATCCTAAATCCAAAACAGGGGAGATGGGAATGAAGGATAAGGTCTGTCACTGAATTTTAAATGAACTTGTAGAACTATATGGTGCACACTGTATGTGCATGAACACAAACTCCTTAAAAACATCAGATAGCAGTTATTGCTGTAGAAATCTTTTCCTCCTTTTTAATATTCTAATCTAAAATATGACTTATGTTGCTTCAAAAACAAAAGATCATCCCAGTGTATTCTTTTACTGTGTGGACAAAAAGTTATTACTTTTGATTAACATGCTTACATTTTTTACAAATTGACACAGGTACTCTTACCATTTGCCTCTGCTGGTGTGTCATTCTTGGTTTCTTTTTCATGGTCATTCTGGTCGTTTTCTGTGTTTTCCATTTCCGCACCGGAGTGACACTCTAGCTGGTGTGTTGTCGGCATGGGCTGGCTCCTCTTTCCAATCCCCACAGAATGCCACTCTGGCTGATGGAGGGCAGCAGCTGACCTCACCAAAATGGGTCAGCCGTGGTGTGTGTGTGTGGTGGGGGTTTGGAGGGGGGATAACAGAGCAGTCTTTCGTACAGTCTACAACTGCTCAAACTATTAGCATTACCGGTATGTCTGCAGCAACACCCTCTGCCAGCATTCTGACATCTTGTCTCCTCCTAAACAGCATTATTTGGCAGATAACGGGCCTTTAAAGAGAGAATAAATCTTCAACTGTTATTTTACAATGTACGTGTATTAAATGTGGTAATGTGGTGATTGTGGCCTTGCTTGAAACAAGAAAGGATAAAAGTAACTTTGAAATAACAATCTTGGGATTGATCATGTGCATCTACACAGTTTCCCAAAGAAGTTGTTGTTTTTTTGCTTGGGGGCCCAAAAGGTTCTAGAATCACCTCTACCCACATATAAAAATGCTAAGCAACAGCAACCACTCCCATGACAACCACAATGCAGGGTGCATGCTGTACCCATGGATCTATATAGCCACTCTCTTTCCTTGTACAGCATGTACTGCCTGTAGACCACTGCAGCTTTACATGCCTGTGAGGCTGCTCAACCATATATTCTGGGCAGCATTATACTGCAACAACAATGTGAATGCATTGATGAATACTGCCTTACAAAGCCAAAAGGCAGTGACTACATGTATTGTTAAACCTGAAGTTAAACCTGACTGGAAATTGACTTTATAACACCTCCTTTGTCCTTTTGACTAAATATGTGGCTTCTTCCTATTAAGAACAAGTACATAAAAGCATCACCACTATTATGCCTACAACTTCTTTGACTGCATGACAACTCTGAAGGCATTTTCTCAGTTTCGATGTTCGCATAGTTATTGCACTTTGCCTTTGTAGGGCAGAATAAATGTATGATAAACATTTGAAGATAATTTAGCTGGGGGTATCCTATTGACAAGTCTGTCAGTCTCAGACATCAGTGACTTATGATAACCCGAGGGATACACTACTGGGGTGTATTCCAAAAAGGTTTAGTGGTTTAGTGACTTAGAGGAGTCCTAGAGGTTCATCCTTTATCACAACAAAGCCACAGGGCTATTCTATTAGTAGGTGTACCATTTGCTCTGAGTTAACATACCCAGGTAAGTGACTAAACCTGCTTTCTGGAATACCCCCCAGGTTGAATAGTGTCAAATTGCCTTGAAAACATAATTTGCTTGTTTGATGCCTTTGATTTTTCTTCTAAACCAGTCTGCCGTAGACTCTGTGTTGATGTCAAAAATAGCAGATATAAATTTAGACTGGCAGTTGTTCTCCACAGGGCCTTAGCTTTGGTAAAAACTAGCTTTTTATTTCCATGAGCATTTAAATTATATACAATATTATATATGTATATATATATATGTAGGAAACCTTTGAATAAAACATGGAAAGGTTGTAAGGACTGAAAAGTCATCAGTTGGCATAAGTTGTTTACGGAGTCTGTTGTGTGCACATCAACAACAATCTGGTTGGGCATCTTACCAAGCAGAGAAGGAACAGAATGTGAAGGCAGTCGAGGCTAGAGCTAAAAGAAGCCCTGTGACACCTTTCAGTAAAAATTAGAAAAGAAAAAAGAAAAGTGCAAGCTGGGCAGCAATCCACAAATGTGAAGAGCGGCTTTTAATAGACCACGGCCTCCAGCAGAAAACCTGCGTAGTAGGTAGTAGGGAACTCCACTAGTAAGGTAACACACCAATCGCAGTAAAAAAAAATAAATTTTTTTAATGTAGTTCACCAGCCACACATCTTATATTTATGAATGTGAAGAGCGGCTTTTAATAGACCACGGCCTCCAGCAGAAAACCTGCGTAGTAAGTAGTAGGGAACTCCACTAGTAAGGTAACACACCAATCGCAGTAAAAAAAAAAAAAAAAAATTATGTAGTTCACCAGCCACACATCTTATATTTATGAATGTGAAGAGCGGCTTTTAATAGACCACGGCCTCCAGCAGAAAACCTGCGTAGTAGGTAGTAGGGAACTCCACTAGTAAGGCAACAAACCAATTGCAGTAAAAAATATTTTAATGTAGTTCACCAGCCACACATCTTTGGAAATATTTCATGACTTTTTCAACAGTTATTTTAGTAGTCATTTTCAGGAAATCACTACAAAATACATTACGTAATGGAGTGCAGGACATAAGTATAATCCTTAAAACAAATTTGATGAAAATTAACATGTTCTACTGAATACTGGCGCATGTACAGATGCAATTAACACGACATACATACACAGATGACAGATGTTTAGACACGACAAATATAAAGTTTGTTCCCAAATGCTGGGTAATTTCAACGTAGTTACTATGCCAAGGCTCGTAAGTCAGTATGGCCATCTCTATGAGAGACAAGATTTACTTATTATTAAATCAACCACACCAGTATCTCAAAAGAAACACCTACGTTTTCATGATGATATTTAATTTCATTTATGTATTTATAAGGACTGTACACATTAACAGACATTACTGTAAAGGTGCCAGTGTGAGGCATAATGTTTAAATAACCATAGGTTGACATGTCAATATTATTCATAGATGTGTGTGTCTATATTATGTAATAGGTGGTGTATCATTGTAGGTGTGCATCAAATGGCATATGATTCTCACAGCCCTCTCTTGCCTCTCCCGCGACCCCCCCTCCTCCCCTTCCTCTGTGGTTTGCTGCTGAAGACAGACTGTGCCGTAACCATAGCGCCAGTGCGACCATTCTCATCATCCTCAGAGTCTGAACTGCTGCTGTCTAGGACTGCTTCCCGAGGACAAGGTTTTTCCTTAGGCTTTAAAGGCTTCACTTTATTTTCCTGAGATGGTGGCGGGGTGATTTTAACACTGGCTCTTGATTTCACCACTGGCTCCTCAATGGGTCCCAAGTCGACACCTTTTTCCTCCGACCCGAGAAATCCTCCTGCAGATCCGCCCACAAAGCTGCTGCTGACTGGCTCCTCGTCTGGCTCCGACCTCACGGTCTTTCCCTTTTTCGTGCCTTTTCGAGGCGTCTTATTACCATCATCATCATTATCATCACCCCCCTCTTCATCCTCCGCCTCCCCGCGTTCCTTCCTCTTCATGCAGGTGACAGCGCGGCGGAGACGCTGGCTCTGGATCTTCTGACGCTCCTGCTGCTCCAGACGGAAGAAGGAGTCGATGCGGAGCTGCGTCTGTAAGGGGAAACAAAAAACAAAAAATAAGTTAAGCTTAGGTTGTTCTAGTGTTTTGTAAGAGACAAGACAGACAGAGACGAACAAAATACAGAGAGTGAGAGTGAGAGTGAGAGTGAGAGTGAGAGTGAGAGTGAGAGTGAGAGTGAGAGAGAGAGAGAGAGAGAGAGAGAGAGAGAGAGAGAGAGAGAGAGAGAGAGAGAGAGAGAGAGAGAGAGAGAGAGAGAGAGAGAGAGAGAGAGAGAGACAGAGAGACAGAGAGACAGAGAGACAGACAGACAGACAGGCAGACAGGCAGGCAGGCAGACAGGCAGACCGAACTTTTTTCATCCCAAATGGAAAATTCAACTGTCCATTAGCTTAGTTTAGAAACTCACACTTCCACTCATCAGTCATACAATGGTATTAAAAAAGACAACAAAGAACAAAAACTTTAAGAGTAGTAAATAAACAGAATTAAAAAATGAATACATCAAAAATAATACATCTAAATGAATTAATGAAAATTAAAAATGAAAACAGACATATGTGTATGCCATACTTGCTGTGAGTTTAACTGTCTCAGAACAGGCTGCAGAGTCTCATCAGTCTTCCGGTAGGTCCAACCAAAACGATTTTGGCAGAATGTAGCAGCCTCAGTTAAAGATTGATAGGGTATGGTAACCACACACACAAACACATACATCAACATTATTACGTAGCTTGGCAAAATGTTGCAGAAAGTTCCACTGAATTAAAACGGCTATCCCAACATTTGGAGGTCTAATACTCCTGAATAACGGACCATTGCTATAAAACCAGCATTTCAAACCATCAGCTTTAAAGGTGTCATTCCACGAGAAACTGTTTAGTACTTGCTCTTCTTGAAATGTGATAGGCAACTCCGAGTTGCATATGCATGCTGCACGTGCTCTTTTTTTCATTGTGTTGTGATTGTCTCTGTATGTTCCTGTATGTCATGTTGCTGATACACTTCCAACCATCCATCCATCTATAGTTGATAGCTGTGCAACTGAGATACTACTAACTGAGATAATATAAAGGGAATCATTCAATATTGCGGAATAATAGAAGAATAATTCAAGACCCCTCCACTTTGTGTCAGGTACTGCATCACTTCGTTTATATTTATTCCATGCTATTGACCTATTCACTGTGCATTATTACTTACATAACAAAAGCATGACTTCTGCACAACATATAAATATTTATATATAATCTACACACTAATAAAGGATATTCCTTGATAAGCTCAAGATGTGGGCGGCCCCAGCTGAAGGAGGCTTCTGATTGGTCGACAGCTGGCTGCAGATACGCCTGAGCGACGGATGGGTTTGGGAAGCCTGGCTGGAGCTTCAGGCCCCTCAGCTTGCGCTTGACTTTAGTGTCGTTAGGGTTGGCCACCAGCTTCTTGTTCTTCTGCGCTTCCTCCCACCACTTACTGGATTTAAAAAAATACAGGATCATTAATTCTTGCAATGTAAATGACAAATCCATGGGAAAAACTGGCATGGTCACAACATGCAGAAACTAAACAGAGAAAATGTAATTTATACGTTTGATTTTTTAGTTGATTTTATCAGAAATGCTATTTTAAAATGCTTCTGGCTTGAGACTTTGCGTGTTTTTTCACAGGATTACTTTTTAAAAAGCTGAGGTTTCAATGCAACTACTGATAGGGGCAGTAACTTTAAAAAATGTGATTTTGTGACTATGCCCATTTTTCCCATGGACTTCTCAAATGCTTTCATTAATAATGATAACATTCACATTTCAACATCACCGTACAATGTTTTTCAAGATGCACTGTATCCATTTAATTGTATTGTATGTTATTTTTCTTTATTGTATTGTATTCTATACATTTGTACCTGACCTGAATTGAGTGAGTGGCTCTGTTGCAGGACCTGGAAACTCGTTCAGAATCTCCATTCCTGTGACATAGCCCACTCCAGGTATGCCTTCTGTGTAATCACTGCCCAGAAGATACGCCAGGTTTATCATCTTGTAGCGGTCAAGGCCTGCATCACAGGAATACAAGAAGACTTAAATTTTTAGGCCTGACAAGCTGTTTAGTCTGTTATATTTTTCAAAATTACATTACACTTAGCATATGCTTTTATCCAAAGCGAAATTTGTTGTTGTTACACTGTGATCTCACTGACTCAATTTGTTTACTGTATTTTTGGATTTTGAACCAGTGCTTGAATGGCACACCAGTTTTTCTACTTTTGAAAGCAGTATTTCTTGAATGGCATCACGACGGTTGTGAAATTAAGCAGAGATTTTTTTTTATGAGATGACAATTAGTCCCACTTACCAAGCTGATTCTGAAGGTCCACAAACTGGAAGTACTCCACGTACTTGTTCTGGCTGAAGAAGTTTTTGTAGACGTGGCGTCCGCCGAAGAGCCAGATGTCGCTGTCGTCGGTGATGGTGCCGTGGGTCAGGTCGGCCCGGTCCAGGGCGGCACACTGGGCCTCTGCCTCCATAGGCGCCACCAGGAAGGGAATGCCAAACAGCCGCAAGAGCTCCTGTGTTTGTAAAGCAGAGACGTACACCCTGGGGTCAGAAAGTTAAAAGACATATTTGTTTTGTTCTAGGCTATTCACTAAACCAGCTGATTGTAATTAGCGCAACCAAAAATGGTAGATATCCCAAGATTCAGCATGACAAGCCACTTCCTGGAACCATGCCTGCATAAACGGCATTACATAAAAGGGGGATTACTGCCTTAGTGCCCCCCCGCTGTCGTGCAGGGACCAACCACGAGGCCCCGAGGTGTAGAGGGTGCAGGAGAGCACTAGTTATTTATTCCCCTACACACATTCTTCCTACTGTTACAGGGATTTGGACCTGCAGCCCTCCGACCAACTCCCTAATCATTAGGCCCCAGCTGCACAATAATGTCATATGACAGGGGTTTCCAAACGTTCAGGGGGGCCGGATTTGGCGAGGTGAACATGTGTGAGGGCCAACCATTCTAACGACACGATAATAACACAATAGGAATAACAATAATAATAATATTAATAGTACTACTAATAATAATAATAACATTATGCAAATGAAGTACTTAATGATTTTTTTTATTGCAATGGCATAGTTTTTATGTCTTCACATAGAACACAAATGAAAATGTGTGTTTACCAAAATTACTGTGCATTTTATATTTGAAGACCAATAATAACATGAAAAAAAGTCTGAGTAAAAAAAAAAAAACACTTCATAATTCACTGTTATACATAACATACTATTATTCACTGTTACATGTTAACTGTAAACGTGAATTTATACCATGTGAGTCCGCGGGCCGGACTTTGGACATGGCTGTCATATGATGTTCTCTACCTGGCTCTCCTGGCACATCTGTCCCGTAACCGTGGCGGCGACTCTCTCCTGTTGTTGCTGCTGCCCCCTCAAGGCATGCTGCTCCTCCTGCAGTGAACTCTCCAACTCTTTCAGCTCTGCCTGGGTGAAGACACACACACACACACACACACACACACACACACACACACACACACACACACACACACACACACACACACACACACACACACACACACGAGAATAAGGGAGAATACAATACATTCACAAAACAATACAAACACACACACATATATATATATATACATATATATATTCAGATGTATATTGTTTTGTGAATGTATTGTATGTGTGTGTGTATATATATATATATATATATATATATGTGTGTGTTGTGAAGCAGTGTGTTGTTTATCTTTTAACAAGCTGAGAGTGATCCCGAACTTCAGAACAATGTGTACATCCAACTATTGAAGATGTTTATGTTTTATAACTGTAAGGGTGTATTTACCAGGTCTATATTATCCCAGTCGTTAGCTGGAGGTGGTGGGCTTCGTCCTTTCTCATCTGTATCCTCTGTACTCTGGGAAGTGCTTCTAGAACTTTCTAGATCTTTGGAGTCCAGCTCTTTAATCATTTCCTGCTTCACTGCCTCTTCTTCCTCCTTGGGGCTCCTGGTGTCTTCGGGTGGTTTCATCACGGACAGGGCAGCCTCCTTTTTGAGTAACAGCTCACTAGGGGGTGGCTCCTCCCACTCCTCCTCCCCCTCTGACACTTCAATGAAGTTCTCTATGACAGACGATTAACGTGCATTATACAGTGTAGGCGATATTGTGAAGGGTAATATATGCTAGCTGTTTGCTATGCCATACAGTAGGTTGTATATAAAATGGATTGGGGCAACGAAAATGTAGTCATTATTGCATTATCTTTAATATTATTATTAAACTTCTTCCTATTAAGAACAAGTACATAAAAGCATCACCACTATTATGCCTACAACTTCTTTGACTGCATGACAACTCTGAAGGCATTTTCTCAGTTTCGATGTTCGCATAGTTATTGCACTTTGCCTTTGTAGGGCAGAATAAATGTATGATAAACATTTGAAGATAATTTAGCTGGGGGTATCCTATTGACAAGTCTGTCAGTCTCAGACATCAGTGACTTATGATAACCCGAGGGATACACTACTGGGGTGTATTCCAAAAAGGTTTAGTGGTTTAGTGACTTAGAGGAGTCCTAGAGGTTCATCCTTTATCACAACAAAGCCACAGGGCTATTCTATTAGTAGGTGTACCATTTGCTCTGAGTTAACATACCCAGGTAAGTGACTAAACCTGCTTTCTGGAATACCCCCCAGGTTGAATAGTGTCAAATTGCCTTGAAAACATAATTTGCTTGTTTGATGCCTTTGATTTTTCTTCTAAACCAGTCTGCCGTAGACTCTGTGTTGATGTCAAAAATAGCAGATATAAATTTAGACTGGCAGTTGTTCTCCACAGGGCCTTAGCTTTGGTAAAAACTAGCTTTTTATTTCCATGAGCATTTAAATTATATACAATATTATATATGTATATATATATATGTAGGAAACCTTTGAATAAAACATGGAAAGGTTGTAAGGACTGAAAAGTCATCAGTTGGCATAAGTTGTTTACGGAGTCTGTTGTGTGCACATCAACAACAATCTGGTTGGGCATCTTACCAAGCAGAGAAGGAACAGAATGTGAAGGCAGTCGAGGCTAGAGCTAAAAGAAGCCCTGTGACACCTTTCAGTAAAAATTAGAAAAGAAAAAAGAAAAGTGCAAGCTGGGCAGCAATCCACAAATGTGAAGAGCGGCTTTTAATAGACCACGGCCTCCAGCAGAAAACCTGCGTAGTAGGTAGTAGGGAACTCCACTAGTAAGGTAACACACCAATCGCAGTAAAAAAAAATAAAAATTTTTAATGTAGTTCACCAGCCACACATCTTATATTTATGAATGTGAAGAGCGGCTTTTAATAGACCACGGCCTCCAGCAGAAAACCTGCGTAGTAAGTAGTAGGGAACTCCACTAGTAAGGTAACACACCAATCGCAGTAAAAAAAAAAAAAAAAAATTATGTAGTTCACCAGCCACACATCTTATATTTATGAATGTGAAGAGCGGCTTTTAATAGACCACGGCCTCCAGCAGAAAACCTGCGTAGTAGGTAGTAGGGAACTCCACTAGTAAGGCAACAAACCAATTGCAGTAAAAAATATTTTAATGTAGTTCACCAGCCACACATCTTTGGAAATATTTCATGACTTTTTCAACAGTTATTTTAGTAGTCATTTTCAGGAAATCACTACAAAATACATTACGTAATAGAGTGCAGGACACTTATAAGTATAATCCTTAAAACAAATTTGATGAAAATTAACATGTTCTACTGAATATTGGCGCATGTACAGATGCAATTAACACGACATACATATACAGATGACAGATGTTTAGACACGACAAATATAAAGTTTGTTCCCAAATGCTGGGTAATTTCAACGTAGTTACTATGCCAAGGCTCGTAAGTCAGTATGGCCATCTCTATGAGAGACAAGATTTACTTATTATTAAATCAACCACACCAGTATCTCAAAAGAAACACCTACGTTTTCATGATGATATTTAATTTCATTTATGTATTTATAAGGACTGTACACATTAACAGACATTACTGTAAAGGTGCCAGTGTGAGGCATAATGTTTAAATAACCATAGGTTGACATGTCAATATTATTCATAGATGTGTGTCTATATTATGTAATAGGTGGTGTATCATTGTAGGTGTGCAAATGGCATATGATTCTCACAGCCCTCTCTTGCCTCTCCCGCGACCCCCCCTCCTCCCCTTCCTCTGTGGTTTGCTGCTGAAGACAGACTGTGCCGTAACCATAGCGCCAGTACGACCATTCTCATCATCCTCAGAGTCTGAACTGCTGCTGTCTAGGACTGCTTCCCGAGGACAAGGTTTTTCCTTAGGCTTTAAAGGCTTCACTTTATTTTCCTGAGATGGTGGCGGGGTGATTTTAACACTGGCTCTTGATTTCACCACTGGCTCCTCAATGGGTCCCAAGTCGACACCTTTTTCCTCCGACCCGAGAAATCCTCCTGCAGATCCGCCCACAAAGCTGCTGCTGACTGACTCCTCGTCTGGCTCCGACCTCACGGTCTTTCCCTTTTTCGTGCCTTTTCGAGGCGTCTTATTACCATCATCATCATTATCATCACCCCCCTCTTCATCCTCCGCCTCCCCGCGTTCCTTCCTCTTCATGCAGGTGACAGCGCGGCGGAGACGCTGGCTCTGGATCTTCTGACGCTCCTGCTGCTCCAGACGGAAGAAGGAGTCGATGCGGAGCTGCGTCTGTAAGGGGAAACAAAAAACAAAAAATAAGTTAAGCTTAGGTTGTTCTAGTGTTTTGTAAGAGACAAGACAGACAGAGACGAACAAAATACAGAGAGTGAGAAATAGAGAGAGAGAGAGAGAGAGAGAGAGAGAGAGAGAGACAGGCAGACAGACAGACCGAACTTTTTTCATCCCAAATGGAAAATTCAACTGTCCAGTAGCTTAGTTTAGAAACTCACACTTCCACTCATCAGTCATACAATGGTATTAAAAAAGACAACAAAGAACAAAAACTTTAAGAGTAGTAAACAAAGTAAACAGAATTAAAAAATGAATACATCAAAAATAATACATCTAAATGAATTAATGAAAATTAAAAATGAAAACAGACATATGTGTATGCCATACTTGCTGTGAGTTTAACTGTCTCAGAACAGGCTGCAGAGTCTCATCAGTCTTCCGGTAGGTCCAACCAAAACGATTTTGGCAGAATGTAGCAGCCTCAGTTAAAGATTGATAGGGTATGGTAACCATACACACAAACACATACATCAACATTATTACGTAGCTTGGCAAAATGTTGCAGAAAGTTCCACTGAATTAAAACGGCTATCCCAACATTTGGAGGTCTAATACTCCTGAATAACGGACCATTGCTATAAAACCAGCATTTCAAACCATCAGCTTTAAAGGTGTCATTCCACGAGAAACTGTTTAGTACTTGCTCTTCTTGAAATGTGATAGGCAACTCCGAGTTGCATATGCATGCTGCACGTGCTCTTTTTTTCATTGTGTTGTGATTGTCTCTGTATGTTCCTGTATGTCATGTTGCTGATACACTTCCAACCATCCATCCATCTATAGTTGATAGCTGTGCAACTGAGATACTACTAACTGAGATAATATAAAGGGAATCATTCAATATTGCGGAATAATAGAAGAATAATTCAAGACCCCTCCACTTTGTGTCAGGTACTGCATCACTTCGTTTATATTTATTCCATGCTATTGACCTATTCACTGTGCATTATTACTTACATAACAAAAGCATGACTTCTGCACAACATATAAATATTTATATATAATCTACACACTAATAAAGGATATTCCTTGATGAGCTCAAGATGTGGGCGGCCCCAGCTGAAGGAGGCTTCTGATTGGTCGACAGCTGGCTGCAGATACGCCTGAGCGACGGATGGGTTTGGGAAGCCTGGCTGGAGCTTCAGGCCCCTCAGCTTGCGCTTGACTTTAGTGTCGTTAGGGTTGGCCACCAGCTTCTTGTTCTTCTGCGCTTCCTCCCACCACTTACTGGATTTAAAAAAATACAGGATCATTAATTCTTGCAATGTAAATGACAAATCCATGGGAAAAACTGGCATGGTCACAACATGCAGAAACTAAACAGAGAACATGTAATTTATACGTTTGATTTTTTATTTGATTTTATCAGAAAATGCTATTTTAAAATGCTTCTGGCTTGAGACTTTGCGTGTTTTTTTCACAGGATTACTTTTTAAAAAGCTGAGGTTTCAATGCAACTACTGATAGGGGCAGTAACTTTAAAAAATGTGATTTTGTGACTATGCCCATTTTTCCCATGGACTTCTCAAATGCTTTCATTAATAATTCACATTCACATTTCACCATCACCGTACAATGTTTTTCAAGGTGCACTATATTCATTTCATTCTACTGTATTTAATTTATTTTCATTCTATTGTATTCTATACATTTGTACCTGACCTGAATTGAGTGAGTGGCTCTGTTGCAGGCCCTGGAAACTCGTTCAGAATCTCCATTCCTGTGACATAGCCCACTCCAGGTATGCCTTCTGTGTAATCACTGCCCAGAAGATACGCCAGGTTTATCATCTTGTAGCGGTCAAGGCCTGCATCACAGGAATACAAGAAGACTTAAATTTTTAGGCCTGACAAGCTGTTTAGTCTGTTATATTTTTCAAAATTACATTACACTTAGCATATGCTTTTATCCAAAGCGAAATTTGTTGTTGTTACACTGTGATCAACTATTCAGACTCAATTTGTTTACTATATTTTTGGATTTTAAACCAGTGCTTGAATGGCACACCAGTTTTTCTACTTTTGAAAGCAGTATTTCTTGAATGGCATCATGACGGTTGTGAAATCAAGCAGAGATTTTGTTTTATGAGATGACAATTAGTCCCACTTACCAAGCTGATTCTGAAGGTCCACAAACTGGAAGTACTCCACGTACTTGTTCTGGCTGAAGAAGTTTTTGTAGACGTGCCGTCCGCCGAAGAGCCAGATGTCGCTGTCGTCGGTGATGGTGCCGTGGGTCAGGTCGGCCCGGTCCAGGGCGGCACACTGGGCCTCTGCCTCCATAGGCGCCACCAGGAAGGGAATGCCAAACAGCCGCAAGAGCTCCTGTGTTTGTAAAGCAGAGATGTACACCCTGGGGTCAGAAAGTTAAAAGACATATTTGTTTTGTTCTAGGCTATTCACTAAACCAGCTGATTGTAATTAGCGCAACCAAAAATGGTAGATATCCCAAGATTCAGCATGACAAGCCACTTCCTGGAACCATGCCTGCATAAACGGCATTTCATAAAAGGGGGATTAGTGCCTTAGTGCCCCCCCGCTGTCGTGCAGGGACCAACCACGAGGCCCCGAGGTGTAGAGGGTGCAGGAGAGCACTAGTTATTTATTCCCCTACACACATTCTTTCTACTGTTACAGGGATTTGGACCTGCAGCCCTCCGACCAACTCCCTAATCATTAGGCCCCAGCTGCACAATAATGTCATATGACAGGGGTTTCCAAACGTTCAGGGGGGCCGGATTTGGCGAGGTGAACATGTGTGAGGGCCAACCATTCTAACGACACGATAATAACACAATAGGAATAACAATAATAATAATATTAATAGTACTACTAATAATAATAATAACATTATGCAAATGAAGTACTTAATGATTTTTTTATTGCAATGGCATAGTTTTTATGTCTTTACAGGGAAACACAAATGAAAATGTGTGTTTACCAAAATTACTGTGCATTTTATATTTGAAGACCAATAATAACATAAAAAAAAAGTCTGAGTAAAAAAAAAAAAACCACTTCATAATTCACTGTTATACATAACATACTATTATTCACTGTTACATGTTAACTGTAAACGTGAATTTATACCATGTGAGTCCGCGGGCCGGACTTTGGACATGGCTGTCATATGATGTTCTCTACCTGGCTCTCCTGGCACATCTGTCCCGTAACCGTGGCGGCGACTCTCTCCTGTTGTTGCTGCTGCCCTCTTAAGGCATGCTGCTCCTCCTGCAGTGAACTCTCCAACTCTTTCAGCTCTGCCTGGGTGAAGACACACACACACACACACACACACACACACACACACACACACACACACACACACACACACACACACACACACACACACACACACACACGAGAATAAGGGAGAATACAATACATTCACAAAACAATACAAACACACACACATATATATATATACATATACATATATATTCAGATGTATATTGTTTTGTGAATGTATTGTATTATATATATATGTGTGTGTTATGAAGCAGTGTGTTGTTTATCTTTTAACAAGCTGAGAGTGATCCCGAACTTCAGAACAATGTGTACATCCAACTATTGAAGATGTTTATGTTTTATAACTGTAAGGGTGTATTTACCAGGTCTATATTATCCCAGTCGTTAGCTGGAGGTGGTGGGCTTCGTCCTTTCTCATCTGTATCCTCTGTACTCTGGGAAGTGCTTCTAGAACTTTCTAGATCTTTGGAGTCCAGCTCTTTAATCATTTCCTGCTTCACTGCCTCTTCTTCCTCCTTGGGGCTCCTGGTGTCTTCGGGTGGTTTCATCACGGACAGGGCAGCCTCCTTTTTGAGTAACAGCTCACTAGGGGGTGGCTCCTCCCACTCCTCCTCCCCCTCTGACACTTCAATGAAGTTCTCTATGACAGACGATTAACGTGCATTATACAGTGTAGGCGATATTGTGAAGGGTAATATATGCTAGCTGTTTGCTATGCCATACAGTAGGTTGTATATAAAATGGATTGGGGCAACGAAAATGTAGTCATTATTGCATTATCTTTAATATTATCAGTATTAAATCAGCAATATCATTATGGTAATTACTACTATTATTATGATGATTATGATTATTATTCTTCTTCTTCTTATTATTATTATTAGTAGTAATAGAAGTAGTAGTAATAGTGTAATAGTAGTAGTAGTAGTTGCAGTAGTGCACTCATACAAACACCACAAAGAGCTGTTTCATCATACCCTCTGCGCTACTCTCATCAGACTCGCTCCTGTCGCCTTTCTGGGAATGTCTTTCCTCTTCCTCTTCCTCCTCCGACTTGATCCCTTGATCATTCCCTTCAAATCCCCTCAGATTTCCAGGGTTTTCCTTAGGGCTAGTTTGTATGGTGGAAATCCCTTCATGGCTTTCAGACAAGCTACTGACAGTCTCAAGTGATAGTGATGTAGTGGATGTCTGCAATTCACACGATTTGCTATCTGACGACGTGACAGTTTTTTCTTTCATGTTGACAGCAGGCACATCTGTACTTCTCACCCTCTTAATGGACTCTTCATCCCCCTGCAAGGCAGCCTTGCTGGTGTTGAAATCCCCATCATCCATCATCTCCTCTTCCCCCGTACTGCTTTCTTGGTCCTCTAGTGCTTTAGACACTCCTCTCTGGACGGTACCCAATGTTTTCGGTGACGCAATCCCATCCTGCTTTTGGGTACACACTTTTGTAGGCAAATGCTCCACATTCAAATTCATGTTCCTGTTTGAAATGTGTTCAGGATCAGGTGAATCATCAGCTCCAGCATCCAGCTCCTCTTCTGAACTACTGATAATTACAGTGTCTCTATGCGGTATAATAATTTTGTTTGGTGTGTGGAGATTGTTTTGGCCAAAAATCGTCTCTGTGCATAGATGTTGAAGTTCCCTTGACAAGGAGGAGTCCATCTGTGGAAGCTGCCTGGAGCCTTCCTTCCCTTCGCTGGGCAGTGAAAAGCCTGTCTGTTCTTCTAGCATGGCATTCTGCACAGCAGCCAATGTCCTAGGAGACATGTCACCCCCCCAGGAACCTCCGGGAACCCCTCTAGTGTCCTTATCATCGTCCTCCTCTGAGCTGCTGTCCATGGCAGCCTGTATGGCCTGAAGGGTGCGGGGGGAGGGAGGGCGGTGGAGGTCTGACACTGGGCCTCTGTCAGGTTGTGAGGGAGGTTTAGAAGAGGAAGCCGTGTGGTCCTCCTCAAAACTCGTCTCGGGTATGGGCTGCCAGAGGGCTTCAGGTTTCCCTTTTGGTTTGACATGTTTAGTCCCTTGGCTAGAGAATGACGGCCCCTCAGGAGCCTTGAGGCTCTTGTTCTTGGGACCTGCAGGGAAGAAGTGCAGTAAAGATGAACAGCATGTGTGGTGTGGCTGGTATGTCTTTTACATTACAGAATGCACTATATTGTAGATGGTATTGTTTGTAGGTTAGTTGATTAATTACCTGTCATTTATTTTTGCAGGGGAGTAGATGCATTGTTCCTGACTACTACTTACTTACAGAAGTAATGTTTTTTTTGTAAATATAAACCTAAATTGTAAAACGTTTTGTGTTGTATTTTAAAATTCAGTCAAGTATTTCTGTTTATAATGTAGTGTTTCCAGTATTGTACCTTGCTTTGGAAAAAAAGCGCCGATCAAATATCATAAACATAAACATTCTATTGTTAGGGATCATCGGAGTCCTCACCCTTGATAAGGATGTAGTGTGACGAGTCCTCAGAAACAAGGCGGCGTGTCTCCATGTTTTGCTGCATCTCTTCCGGAAGGTCGAGGCCCGCGGAGGACTGCTGACTCATCTCTTGCTGTACTCCCTCGAGACGCTGGTTCAAACGGTTTCTCTGAAGCAGTCCTGCCAGCTGGTACTGAGAAAAGTCACCTGCTTTCTGCAGAAGAGTATAGCAGTCAGAGCTCTGTGTATATGTTAATAATTACACTTAATGGACTTTAATGAGGCGTCAAGGAGGACGGTAATTTCCAATTGTGGTAGCAGTTGCTGTTGACATAGGAAGACGATTTAAGTGGCTACAACGTCTTAACACACCACTATTTACAGTATTAAGTCAGATGAATGAAATAGATGGTCAGTGGACATTAGAAATTTATAATTTTTGTTTTTCTTTGAAATCTAAGGGAGGATGTGCTCATGTTTGCAAATGTACAGTAGCTACCAATGTATAGTGCTGCTGATCAACATATGCCTCAGTACACCAAGGTTGTACACATGGACATGCAGTATGTATGCAAGTTTGTACAGTGCTTTAGAAAGACATCATATCCCTTTTAAATAGCCACTTTTTTGTCTGACAACCTCTGAGTAAAAGCATTTGAAGTCTTTCTGTTATGTATCCTAACCTGTATTTTCCCATGACTTTATCTGAGAGGTCTTTAGAGACAGGCATGAGTTACCTCTGGTGGTCTTTGGTACATTGTGCGACGTCTTTTGCTGAACTCCTTCATGTCCTTGAGAATTTCATGTTTGATTTCTGGCGGCAACTGAGAAAACTGCTCAGAGTTTATGTCCACTGCACTGGGGTCTTCATACATGTCCTGTCATCATAAATAAAACAAAAAAATCATGATTTAACAAAAAAAACTCTGAAATTGAAAATGAAATACATTTCCCATTTCACACCAGAGGATGGCAATACAGTGCCACATACTATAACTTAAAGCAATAAGGCTTTCATCCTTTATTACATAACTAAATACAGCAAACTAACACTAAAGAAATATGCAACTAGGCTGGATTCCTTTTAAAGGTTGAAGTAAAGAGGCATAAAAAAATCAACATGGTATGAAACTTGGGATGCATTGAAAAAAAAACACTTAAAGACAGCTATTAACTACATTTGAATGCAGAACATGTAAGAAGTTATTCCACAGAACAAGCTACATATTTTAAGGAGATGACTGAGGATACAGTCTTTAGTTCATTGTCAGTTAGGTAAGCTCTGGCAATGCCGTGCCATTATCCATTCCATATACATTTTTCAAAGCATACCATCATAATATTTGTTCATATTACAGTAAGTGCAATGGTGATCAGTAACTAGTCATGACTAGTTGAGACTGAACTTACTTGCCAGTTGTTATGGGTCTCCCATTCGAGTGCTTCTTCATCATCATCGAAGCTAGTAGGCCAATATGTAAGTTATGCAAGTTATTAATAAACTGTTTTAAAAAATGTGCACAGTAAACGATAAAATATTACACCCCCATTTCCGAGAAGAAGTTGGCATAACCCAAAACCCTGAAACAAAGACAACTGATCAAATGTCACAGCATCAATATTTGAGAAGTTGTCCTTGTCCTGTTTTTAATGTTTTGCACATTTTTATTTTTTAATTTTAAACCGTGCGAAAACTTTTTCAGAAGTGGGAATTTTACTGGATATAAGCACATGAACATTAACCTTTAGGGCTGTACTAGCAACACAAATGAATAAAAATGTGCTTTCCACTCCACCTGTTCTCTCTTTCCTCTGGTACAGGTAGTGCTGGAAGCACATACATGTCATCTGCTTCCTCTCTCCTGGCTGTAGGGAGACTGGGAACAGCTTCCTGGCTGAAATACAATGAAAATGCAGAAGGACCTTTTACAACATAGTGTCAGCAAATATGTTGCCTAAATGCAAAGATGGCTCAGTTGAATTTCTCATTTGGATTGAATAAAGTTTTCTTTTGTAGATTTTCTTTCTATCTATCTATCTATCTATCTATCTATCTATCTATCTATCTATCTATCTATCTATCTATCTATCTATCTATCTATCTATCTATCTATCATATAATTCACAAATCTAAATCTAAGGGAATTAACAGCAAAAAACAAAAGCATTTTTAAATAGTAGCTACCAAGACCAAAAAAAAATTTGGTGGGTATGTGCGTGGGTGTGTATGTGCCCGTAACCTCACCTTGTGCCCCCAACTGCAGCTTTGATTGCATGTCTCTTGAGAAGGGTCCTGAGCAGTTTCTTTTTGGTTTCTTTAGACTCCTGGGTCTTCTCCTCTTTCCGCTGTCTCCTGATGGCCTAAGCAAAACACAAATACACTTTAATCAGCAGTCGGGCAGTCGATACAACGATAAAAGTGAAATGCTGTTCAAAATTTTTGTTTTGAAGCAGGACTTGATGAGGTTAGCCATTATAGTCTCATGACTTCTTAAACATCAAATTCAAAGACTTTTCAAGGACTTTCCAGGTCCCATTCTATCATCAACATATAGACTGAGAAACAAGTCAAGGTTAATGACAGTTATAACAATGACAAATTCTATATTGACAGCTGGTAGGCCTTAAGAAGAGAGGCTCAAATATATTAACACTTTGGATTGGGCAGTGTAAGAGATGCTGCAGAGAATGACTACTTATTTTTCTACTTTCAACCCACTGAACGATCTCATGGACCTGTGGGCACCCTGATTTAAAAATATGTGTTTTTGAAATGTTTCTGGTTTGTATATTTGGAAGTGAAATCTAGCGTTCCAAATTATTCTCTAATGATTCACCAACTGATGAATCTCCCAGGTTTTTCTGGGTATATACACAAATAAATATGTTTGTCTATGTTGTCATGTATCTGGCAAAAACAAACAGCCTCCTACATCATAGCAAGCCTGAATAATACAGAAGATCTTAAACAGGATTCTCCAACAGAGCATGTATGTGGATAACACTGACCAGAGTCTGTTTCTTCAGCAGAGGTGCGTCTCCATCAAACACAAACACAGGTCTGATGCGGAAGAAGAGAAGTTTACAAAGACGATGAAATAGAGTAAGAAGATGCGCATTCTGCATTGTGTTGCCATCACGATCTCTTACACCCTTCAATGCCTGGTTTAGCCAGATGCTGATGTCTAGGAGAAGGCTGTCAAGGCATGTTAACAATGAACACCCCCACATTTAATTATAAGACAACTAACTTGCATCATGCAACAATGGATAGATAGACAGACGACACAGAGAGACACTTAAATATTTCAAGGCATTTGTAAGATCTAGCAAATAATTTCAGTTTTGAATTTACATTTACAAATGTAAATATCCTGGACCTGGAAAAACAAAGATGCCAACCCCCTCCAAATGACAGACAAAGCTGATGCGTTTTCAAAAGCCACTAGGTTGCATCACATCTGCGGTGGTTAAACTGAGCCCAGTACAGGTTTTCCTTCTGAATCCAGCCTCAACAAACTGCATAATGGTCTGTGGCAAGAGAGTTAAAGGATACCGACAGCAAGAATTTTCCCCTCCAGTGTCTCGGGGTTGATGGGCTTCCCGGTGCTCTCCAGCAGTTTCCAAAGCCCGTGTACTCCCATGGTGCTTATCTACAACACTTCATGGGACACAAACATACAAAATAAACAAACTACAAAGAGGTGCAAGTGTCAGACACTATGTGTGTCGCAAAGCAGAGTGATCTGTACCAACTCTAACCTGCATTCACTGGGTGGCCAGGGTTTTGCTTACGATTAACATTCACGTTAAGCCAGAGACTTTGTAAAGCCTACTCTTCAGGCAGAAATGTCGATTCCCTTTTTAAATAGGGATTGAGGAAAGCAACTATTTCTAAAAGAAAGCAGAGAGCAGGTGTATATTTCTGCACTTCCTTGCCAGTGGAGACAATCGCGTCCCACAACTCCTTGCGGTAGCAACAACAAACTTCCTCTTCCTCTTTGGTGGCGTTTAATGATGTACTTTTGGTTGTATTGCTGCCACCTTGTGTGTCAATCCATTACTGCATTGTGAAATTGTCTTGACAAGTGTCTTTTAGATATTTAAGTGACATCATGTAGCCTCACGCAAATCTGTAAATGCATGCGTTGCGTTAATAATGTTAACTGGCTGACAAGCTGGCACACTTCACCAAACATTTTGTATTGCAGCTTATGAAAAAGAATGACAAACATTGCAAAGTATGTATGGCACACAGGTTACGTTGTTATATGATTATTACTTACCACGCTAAGGGATTCTGACTTATCTCTTTGCAAGTTTCAAGTCTGCATAACTTGAAGAGTGCGATACCCATAGACGGTAGAAGAGAACCGTTAACCTGCTGCTGATGAGCTACAGTGCGCACTCTACTGCGCAGAACCGGAAAACATTGTAAATAACACACGCCGTCCAGGGAACCAGCGTGAGGAATTGCAGCAACGTGAAGTTGAAGATAAATCAAAACCTTTTATAAACTGACACACCTCAGTCAAAGTGAATTAACAGATTTCTGCTTTTCAAAGGTGCCGAGGTAACGTGTATGCAGTTTAAAGGATAGACCACTAATGGGCCACCGGGGAAGACGATCAAGAAAGAAGAAAAAGAAAAGGACCCCTGAAAGTCGTAAGTGTCTGTCTAAATAAATATATTTGTGTTACTTAACACTCACATAAACACGGGAAGTAACACAGCAGTCTGCTTTATTTTTTTCTTAGAGACCCTTTGTCATGAATCCATATTTGTGGAGCTGCGGAGATGGCTGAAAGAGAGAGGGTTCAGATCTAAACTCCTTATTCCAGCGCACTTCAGCGGTAGGCGCCTTCTTTTTCATATCTTTTGTAACCTGTCTTACTTATTGACAACAACAATAAGTTGTTTATTTTTGGTTTCCCTAAGATACTGGAAGGGGACTAATGGCCACTTCTCCCATTGCGGTAAGGAGTCGCTTATCTAATCTGTGTGCTACTTTTTCTGGCATACAGTTTTGAAATACTCTCTTTATAGATGTCTAATTGATTTGACTTTTCATTTGTTTCCGACAGGCCAATGAGATGCTGATTTCCTTACCCGAGCAATGCCTGTTGACCACCAGCACCGTTCTCAGAAGCTACTTGGGAGAATACATAAAGAGGTGCAGCTCTACCAGCCATCAAACAGTACCAGTAACTAGTAATAGTACTAGTAATGTTTCAGCTGGAGGAGCAATGATGCAGGTTGCACTGATTGAAATTCATTGATCAAGTCTGATCTTCTTTTACGCAGCCAGTTTGTGCAACTGTACAACACTGTGTGATTTAAGAAGTCCACAGGATGTGTCTGGAACATTATGGGCCAAAAAAAGAGTATGACCATAGCTTGGTTGTGAGCCTTAAACAGAGGTCTAATGTTTGCTGACTGATTCAATATCATGTGTAGATAGTCTTGGTCATAGGGAGCTATTTTAATCTATTTTTGTCTAATGTGTTAGTAGTTGTCTTGTCCTCAGTTTTAGTAATAAAGACCTTGTTTTGTGTGTGTGTGTGTGTGTGTGTCTGGTGTCCTTACCTATGCACTGTGGTCCTTTCACAGGTGGCAGCCTCCAGTGTCTCCTCTGCTTGCCCTTTGTGCATTTCTGATCGCTGAAAGGCATGCTGGGAGTTTGTCCAAGTGGAAGCCCTACATTGACGTTCTACCTCAAACCTACACTTGCCCTGCGTACTTCACGGACGACGTCATCAGCCTGTTACCGACAGGACTGAGGACCAAAGCTCTGGATCAGAGGGAGAGAGTTTGGGAGCTTCATTCCTCTGCTGTCACCTTCTTTGCCTCTCTGCAGCCACTTCTCCACGAACCAGCAGAGACTGTGTTTTCCCACGATGCATTGCGGTGGGCGTGGTGCAGTGTTAACACACGGACCGTGTACATGAAACATCCCCAGAGCCCTTATCTGTCCACCGAGAAGGATAATTATGCACTGGCACCGTACCTGGATCTTCTCAACCACTGTCCGCAAGTACAGGTGGGAGTAGAAATTGACACGTCAATGTGTAGAAATAAATTAATAATTAATAATAGTAATAATAATAATAAGTGATAGCAGTAATAATAATAATAACAACAACAATAATAATTATATTGTTATTATTATCATTAGTAGTAGTAGCAGAATTATAGAAGTATAAAATCTCATCATTTGGCAACTTCTTTATGTGCCTATTTGAGGGCTACCTTTTGCTATAGCCAGTGATCAGTTGAATCACTCACTTTTACACATCTGTTTGTACATGTACATATAACTAAGTATGCAATGTTTGTTTATAAATCACATGTACCCTGCTTATTTCTCAGGTAACTGCTGGGTTCAATCAGGCCAGCAGGTGCTATGAAATCAGGAGTGTTCAGGGGTGCAGGAAGTTCCATCAGGCCTTCATCTGCTACGGACCCCACGACAACCAGCGTCTACTTTTAGATTATGGTTTTGTTGCCCCTGGCAACCCTCATTCTGTGGTTTATGTCGACCTCGGTGAGCCTGGGTACATTATCATACCAGAAATATCAGAACCGATCATTAAACTGAACAAGAACGTTTGTGATTTCAATTCGACACATTATTTGTCAAATTTAGCTAAATCTTGTTTATCATTCTTTAGCTCTCTGCGTGTATGCTAGAGAAATCTCTGATATTTGTACACAGCCCTGGAACATATACTGGTTCAGACTGAACCAAAACCAATTCCAAACAATCAACACATTGCTTCAGAAATATGGCATTGTGGGGCGTAAAATGACTGCCTGTTTAGGCATGAAGTATCAACAGCCTTTTTCTAGAATCATAGACTGCATCTAATGAATGGCATATTGTTGGTAGATAGTAACATTATAGCCAGATGTTTGTAACAATAATACATATGTTTTATATAGCGCTTTTCATGACACTCAAAGACGCTTTACAAAGGACAGTACAAACACACAGTACTGGGGAACTGAACAGAGGTAAGGAGAGACATCAGGACAGGAAGAATACAAAGGGGAACAGCAGATTAGGGCGGAGGAGACTGGTGATATTGGTGGTACTGGAAAAGAAGAGTCAGGTGTAATAGGTGGCTAGGGGGAGGGAGTTCCAGAGGGTGGGGGCGGCAATGGCGAAGGCTCTGTCCCCCAGGGTGCGGTACTTGGTTTTGATGATGGGAGTGAGGAGGTTGGCATCCGAGGAGCGTAGACGGCGAGGAGGGGAGTGGCGGTGTAGGAGATCGGTGAGATATGGGGGGGGGAGATTATTGAGGGCTTTGTAGGTGATGAGGAGAATCTTGAAGTGTATACGTTGTTTGATGGGAAGCCAGTGGAGTTTGCGGAGGATGGGGGTGATGTGTCGGGCAGCAGAGTTTTGGACATTTGGCAATTTTTGAAGAACATTTGAGGGGAGGCCATATAGGATGCTATTGCAGTAGTCGAGTCTGGAGGTGATGAAAGCATGGATTAGTGTTTCAGCAAGCCTTTGTAATGTAATAAGCAATGTAGTAGTCATGTATTAAGCCTTTATGATTGGCTTATATACTGTTGTTTGATTGTGTTGTAACATTCCTAACCTTTGCCCTTCTTTATGACTCAAATAGTAGTTTCTGTCACACCTAGAATAATAACTATAAAAATATAGAAAAGGACTCGGAGCGCAGACCTCCGCCAGGGCAGCTCAGATCACCACTAAAATCTAATCATTTTTAAGTTAACCCATTTTTGACCTACCCTAAAAATGTCATCAAAATACATCCATAACTGTTTGAGTTATGTTGCTAACTAACATACAAACTAACAAACGCTGATGATCTCCAGTGGCAGAGGTAATTATAACTGTAACTTTGTAGAAATTGTTTTACCTTAAGGCTCTGTCTTGACTGAGCATGAGATATTCTGACTGACTGCTGAATAGAATGGGTAAAATCAAATCTTACAGCATCTGGAACACTTGCCCTTTAGGTACACTAAAGCTGTGCCTCGATGACAGAGACAAGCAGCTGCCACAGAAGTTTCTTTTCCTGAAGGAGCATGACTTCCTCATGTGAGTGTTTAGGTCCTGTGTATCGTGCCTGCTCTTTCTCTGTTAGCTACTTGTTGTGCCTTCTCTCTCGCTGTCAGCTGTTAGTTATCCAAAAATTAATTTATGACCAGTTGGATCACTCACTTTTACACATCTGTTTGTACATATCTATAGCTAAGTATGCAATGGTGGTTCATAAAGCACACTTAGCCTGCTTATTCTTATTTCTGCTCTTAGTTTCATTTTTCCTCTCGCATGTGTGTGCGTGTGTTTTGTTGTCTATGTTAGGAACCTGACCTTTGGCCTGGATGGGCCGTCCTGGAGACTCATGACTGCCCTGAGGCTGCTCTCCCTCAAGCCAGAGCAATAGTAAGACCATCTAGCCAGACTACCACTGCTGTAGCGCCTCCGCTCAATATTGTATTTCGCTACAGTAAAGCAACTTTACAAGTTTTGGTTACCAATTAATGGACAGAGACAGGGTTATTATTATTCAGAGGGAGGGCTGAAAGCCACATGAAGATAAATTCAAGTGTTAGGTTTGAGTATGTATGCTACATTCAGGCAGCCCATCTTCATTGAAGGCAGGCCCAACAGGCCTTATGCACAACAAAATTCACAGAAAGTATTTGCCCACCAGGAAGTAAAATTATGCCAATGTAGACTAGCCAAACTCTTTGCACAAAGTGAAAGGGTCGATCAGGCTAAAGACCATTATCACCTTTAAAGGATTATGGTGTAAGAGATGCTTTTGTACACCCTGTAGTGTGAAGTGTACAGGAGGTCCTTTGGCTTTTGTGGCCTTTGGAGTGTTGACCAGACTTGGCTACAAATGAGTGTTTGTTTTCTTGGTACTGCTGATTTAGCATGCTGTGATTTTGTGTGAAACTTTCCACTATCTCTCCATTGTAATAACCGGATATGCTTAGATGATTTTTGTACTAATTTTCAATAGATTTAGTGAATACATCAATGTTGTGTCCTTATATCAGTGACTATTGGGACTTCTGGTATAAAAATAAACAACCAAGTGAATTTTGATGCAGATTAATTTTATAGTGGACTATAGACATGTTCTTATTACAGCAGGTTAGTGGAGTATCCATGATTGATTTTGATCCATGATCATTCTGTCTTTGCAGTGCAAGTTGGAAAACTGTCCTCTTGGGGGCGGCAGTGAGCAAGGATAGAGAGGAGTGCGCTACCCAAGCAGCTCTCAAGCTCTGCAAGATCCTTCTGGAGGAGAGCAGCATGGCGTTGAAGAGGGTGAGTGGGCCTCACTCTGACTTTCACAGATAAACATTAACCCTCATGACTCAAGTGTGACTGAAGTGTGACTGTTGTCCTTCACAGCTCTCCCTGCTAAAAGAAGGGGCCGACTCCTATCTGACTGAGGAGCTGTCCGTGGTGGAATTCCTTCGCCGGGAGGAACAGGTGATCCTGGGGCATTCGCAGAAACTTCTGTGCCTTCAACGGCAACCGTTGCCTTGCCAACCGAGCTCAGAACAAAACCAAGCAGGCTAAGCGGTGACAAGTCGGCCACTGACTTGCCGCATGCTGTTGCAAATCTCGGCTCCTGTCGCTATGCCAACTTGCCGAGCCATGAGAAAGAGCCAGTTGGAGTAAAAAAAAGAGGGCATGAATATGGTTGCCTTGGCACAGCAGGACTTTTCCAACTCAACAGTGCCCAGGGAGTCCAGGACTTGCGGGCAAGCCAAGGCACTTTCTCTAAGGCGGAGAAAGGCCTGCTTTTTCATCACCACCAAACTGAGCATGTTTAACAAGCTGGGGGTATGTGTGTCGAAAGTGCAAATGTTTGGAATACAGGCTATGTGTAAATAGAAGAGGTAGGGAAAAAATGACATGGCTCATATATGGGAATCATATCATGGGAATGCCAGCCCTGTGTGTGGGTGTGTCTCGATTGTGCTCATTTCTGCGAATCTGTGTAGAGGTATACATGAGTAATAGGGGAGAGCTGGAGGTTGTTTCCTTTGAGAAGGGCAAATCTGGAAGGGCTGCCTATTTTTGTGTACTTTGGACTTTTGAGTTTCTTCTAAATAACAGAGAACAGGATTTTAGTTTATTTTTTTAATACCCAAGTGCAGTAACTGTAACACATCTTTTAAAAAAATCAGCGAGGATCTCTGTTACTTTGAAAACCATTTTAATGTGTGTTACATTACAAATGTATCATGATTAATAATAACACTGTAATAGTATTCTGACAGACAGGACCTGACAAATACACAGAAACATGTAATTGGTGAAGAAAAAAAGAACTGGCCATTCAAGATGTAATGGTGTATGCAGGGAATGTAAAAGTGGTGTTTCACAGGAATGCTGGGAAGTGTAGTTCTTTACAGTTGCACTACCACTCGCTTCCTCACTTGCCTCTTCTGAACCATCTCCATGGATACAGTGGCCTCATACAAAGGCACAGGATCCTCCAATAAAGGTCTAAAACACAAAATGGTGGATATATTACCTAACTCCATCAAACAAATACCGGGATGTATGCAAAAGCTTACAAATTTACTGGACCAAAGCCTACCTGAATGTTCCAGTTGAAAGTTTATCCATCACATCCCTGAGAATGTCTGAGGTGGTCAGGAAGGTAAAGGAAAACAATGAAATATCGACATTGATCATCACCCAGAAATATAATAATGCGCCTGTTAAACTTTCGATGTATCAGGTTTGTTAAGAAGTATCCCCTGAAGGTGTACTTTTATCACAAGTCTTGAACCAATACTGACAACAAATCTGCCATATTTGTTTTGCATTCCTGAAACTAAAGTCTGTTTTAGTATTGCTACTATATTATCACTCATCTCCATATTATCCATAAGGAGAAACTGAAGGTAAAGGATACGAAGGTATCGGCCCTGGCGTGCGGTGGAGGCAGTCCAGACCTCGTCGTTCAGAAAGGACAGAGACGCAGCCTTAAGGAAGAGACTGTGAGCATCAGGGGGGTCCAGCTGTGAAGGCATGTGTAAGGACAGATATTATACAATATATCAACAGGACCATGAATAGAGTAAATGTAAATGTCCTGTACCCTGGCTGCACTAACTTTGTCATGCCTTTGCTTACTTTGAGTTCCTCTGCATATCTGTAGCTTGTTTATGTCGTCTTTTGTAAGTTGCTTTGGATAAAAGCGTCAGCTAAATGTAATGTAATTTAAATGGAAACTAATAATCAACTACAAATACAAACAACTGCAAAGAGGTTATAATTTTTTTAATAAGCATCTCCCTGGAACCTCATCATACATGTGTAAGGACAGATGTTGACCTGTAAATCAACCGGACCATAAACACAGACAAATTATGTCCAAATAATACAATCAACTACAAATAAAAACACATGAAAAGAGGTCATACATCTATGGCTGAAAGATTTCAGGCATAGTGCCTGAAATCAGGCATAGAACAGTAGGGTACATTTCACATTTGCATGTAGATAGTCATAATAACTTTGAAACGATTCGATGATTTCAGGCATAGAATTATTTCCTGCTTTCTGCTGATCTCCCTTGAACCTGATTGTACCTGCAGGTTGTGTTCCATGGTGACCCAGTGACCTCCGACCCCTAGCAGGGTGATGATGTCGTGCTTGTGCGGAAGCTGAAGGGGCTGCTGTGCCTCAGGCTCCTCCTCGTAAAGCTTCACTGGTGGACAACACGAGGAGAAAAGTCGAAAGTCAGTTGCATTGGTCACACGGCACAGCACAGCACACAGTGCACACAACGTAATTCAACCTCTGCATTTAACCCATCACACACGCAGGGGGCAGCCATGACAACGGCACCTGGGGAGCAGTGTGTGGGACCATGCTCAGGGTACCTCAGTGGCACTACTGGCGACCCAGGATTCAAACCTGCAATCCTGCAGTCACAGGTCCGATACCTTAACCGCTAGGCCACCACTGCCCCTCAAAAAGCAGTGAACCGGTGTGATAGCAAGTCTATGTTTCTTCTGCTGGAAATTTAAATAAGGAGTCCACGAGAAAAACAGGCATTATCCCAAAATGCTGAAAAAGAGAAAATTCAATTCATAACTTTTATTTTTATTTTTTTGGTTTTTGAAAGTAAATGCTATTTTAACATAGTCTTCCAGCTCGAGACTATGCTCTTTTATCCACAGGATTGCTTTTGAAAAAGCTGGGGTTTGGGGTTTGAATGCAAGTAAAAATTGTGATTATGCCCATTTTTCCTGTGGCCTCCTCAAATGTTATAAGGTGGACATTGGTGAAAGCACGGCAAATAAAAGTTGTTCCTGTCAAACTTAATTCATCGATTTTTTAATATATTTGTAATAGGACATAAAGCGACACATGCAGTGCAGTTGGGGTGATAATGATGCACATCACGAAGCCTAGTCTGGAAGAGACTTACCTCCAGCATCGAGAACGATGTCCACTCCCAGCCCCCCTGTCTCCTCCAGGCAGGACTCCGCCAGGTCCACCTTGGCATCCCACACGCCAATCACACGGGCTGGAAAGAGAAAGTCCAAACAAATTGCAGATTTTAAACCGCAGTCCCTCGATCTGCGCTACATGCCCTCTCTTGCCTATGTGTCTGCCAAGAGAGGAACTGTCAATTATGTGTACAAGGTCGGCAGAGTGGATGTGTTTTCATTATCTTAAGGGATTGGGCTCGTGAAAGTGTCACGGATTAACAGACGGAAAAAGATCTGAATGTGCATCTTACCAAGCAAAGACTCCCTCGCGCCTTGACAACGAGCCAAGCCAGCAGAGCAAAGAGAGTAGACAGAGCACAGCCAGAGTCAGCAAAAGCAGAGTTGTCAAAGGAAAAAAAACAGGCGCCTGTCTGCTTGACACCGTGACCAACACCAACGCCCCCACACACCCCCATCCCTGTCTGACCGTTCAGTGTGACGGGCTTCCTCCTTACCCACGCTAGGCCGCAACTGTTCCAGAAACTTCTGGTCATCCTGGGAGTGGGCTGTTGCCAGGACCTTTACCCCGTGATAATGGGCCAACTGGATGGACAGAACCCCAAAGGGCTGTGGACAAACAGACCGAGGACACATTGGCAAGTGCCAAACAAGACAACGGTTACTGCAGCATATTTGAACTCTTGTGCAATCTCCCCACAGGAGGGCAAAATCAAAAGTGCACAAACTGTTCCTCAAAAACTATTGTTTTCATTTGTCACAATTATTTTAAGATGGTCTGATCTCTGTGTACAATACACGCATTGTGTATTTAACTGGGATAGCAGTGCAAATTGTAGTCAAAAGATACAATGTTCTAAACTAATGATGTGTAGAATGTAAGATCCTTAGCTATGCGTAATTGGCAATATATGAGCCTATATGTATTTATTTTCAATATTGGTATTCCTTAAATCTATCTTTTCTTTCTGCACAGTTATGGAGTTATCTAGTCTACAATTCACTGCAAGTTGTACATGTTATAACTGTGTATGTAACAAATAAATCCATCTTATCTTATCTTATCTTATCTTATCTTATATACACATCTAGCCATACAAATACCTCTACTGATGCTAAGCATCGCTAATGGAGTTGAGAGGGACTTACACTGGCTCCGTCCAGCACCAGCAGTGTCTGACCCACGGCCATGTGAGCCAGCGTATGAAGGGCGGTGTAGGCCCTTAGACCATCACGGACCGCCCCCGCCGCCGACACCCAGCTCACCTTCTCAGGCTTCGGCACTGCAAAGGTACAGCACAAACATGTAATTTGGGCAGGGCCGCCCATAAGGGGGGACAAACATGAACACTTTCCAGGGCCTAGCTGCCAGGGGGGCACAATCAATTGAAAACCATAGGGGTTTTTGGTGGTGAGGGGGGCCAAATAATTGAACCCTGTCAGGGGCCCAGGCCTGAATTTCGCTAATATTAGATCTTTTTGTGTTACTACTCTGTTACTACTACTTTTTTATTCGTAGTACTAACTACCATTACTGCTATTACTCTGTTTACTACTTTGTTAATACCAAGTCACATCATGTGAATGCTGAAAGTGAAAGCTTAGCCTATTGTAAAGAAGGACCCATCATATGTTTAATACATGATAATGACACTCTATTCTTTTCTGGAGGTGTATCAGAGTCTATAGTCAATGGCACACCTGTGCCAGCCACAAAGCTGAGACAAAACAGCTGGTTGTTAAGTAAATTGTAATGATGAATCAACCTGTAATTCAAGTGCTTTGCTTTTTGTTCAGTAACCAATATACTTTAAAACAGATATCACATAACTGGAAATAGATTAGTCTATTAGGCTATTGTATGAACTACTGTTAAAAACCACTTACCCAGTAACTGTTCATGGATGGTGACAGTACTGCACAAGCCGGATACCTCAGTATCCAGTGAAAGAATACCTGCCATGAAGGAATTTAGTATTAGTCTGTTTCATAACAATATGCACCATTTATTCTTCATAAAATATCTGTTATCCAGAATTCCAAATCTTACCAACAACCTCATCATCAGGTTGAAAAAAGGACACCTTTGGCCCAACTGTGGGGAGAGATGTTCATTGACAGAGTGAGAGATCAGTGACAGTTTTCTTTGTGCACCAAGGCCATCACACATGTATATAATCCAGTAAAGATTGTTATTAACCTTGACAAACTGTTCCCACAATCTCCCTTCCTACTGGAGCTGTGTCTCGCTGCAGTTTCAAGTCATTAAAAAGCTGAAAGACAAGATAAAAAAACAAATATTAGCTAGTATTACACCTTTACTTTACACTAAGTTCTTGTTTCTTCCTTGCTTATACTTAACTGAAAGAAGCTGTTGAGGAAGCATGTAGCACTATACATAAAACACCTTTGGTCAATCAAGCCATCAACTAACTACAAAGTAAAGCCTTCATCAGTCCAGTCACTCACCCTCACATCGACTGGACTTAGAGCACAGCCTTTCACTTGAACCTTAACTTGGTGGTCACCAAGGGTGGCAGGCACATCCTGTGTCATGAGGAGATAAAACAAAAATGAAAATTTTAACCGCAATACCTTGTTCAGAAAAGCTGCAGAAATCTGACCGGATGAAGCAACTCACAGTCTCCTGAATAACAAACTTCACTTCCTCCGAATCGTTTAACCTGCAATAAAGTCCTTTCATACTGTCGCTCGGATTTCCAGACAGTTCTTCAGACTGTATCAAGACAAAATGATAGAGCATAATCAAAATGTACATATCATGTTAAAATCATACCACGCCACTTAACAACATAATAACAGCAGCATATAGATGATGTGTAGATGTCTCTCATAACTTACTTGCAATACAAACATCTCACTTGTTTACAGTCACAACATTAGGACACATTAAATGAACCTGCTACCACTGGGATAGGACACACGCGTGGAATAACCAAATAATCCCAAAAGTTTCTAACAGAATTGCATTAGTTTATTGTAATCTAATAAACAAACAATGCTAGCATTGATGTTATTCATTTAGCTTTGGTTATTTACCACTTAACTGCAGATGTCCTGCATACAACGTTGTTGTATGGAATCTTAAATCCGCATGTCTTGGCTAATGCACGTTTTGAAGTGCATAAAAAAAAGAGGGACACAGATATATTCAAGAATTTCACGATTGTACATCGTTATTTCCTGAGCCTTGCCCCATGTCACAAGCTTGTGCATGTGACGTCAAAAGCCCTCTCCCTCGCGATATTTTTCAATTCCAACTTGCGTAGCCGTAGAGCAGTCCGGCGGGTGCATGGGAGAAACGGGGAGTGGAAAAATAAAGCTGGAAAATTCTTCATGAATTAAAGGGATTTATGATTTTGTTTGAAGTACTGCAACGTTTGTTTGTGTAAATAACTATCCAGAAATGGAAAGTGAACGATGAGGTAAGATAAGAGTGACCTGTGCTTGTTTTCATGGCCGATTGTCCTGTTTGACAAGCGCGTTGCCGTCGTTGTGAGGAGGAATTTTCTCTTGCTGGAAAGCTATGGTTATCTGAGGTAGAGTTAGCTTGCTGGCTAGTTAGCTAACTGTTGACTGGGTCTCGAGCTGAACAAGGTGCCATTGGCATGCAGTACAGCAACGGAGGGGATTTGCAAGACAACCACACCTTCACGTTTACCCATTTTCAGTGCAGCCGTATCATTCGTGTTAACCAGTAGGATATCATGCAATGTAAGTTTGTTGTTTTGCTGTGTCAGGTTAAAATGTTAGCAAGCTAAGCTGTGAATTGGCTAACACTAGTTAGCAACCCATACAACAAATTTCCTGCTAATGTAGACAGCCAGCTAGCCAAGTTAAAAGCGGTCAGAAAACCACAGCGATTAAATGGTAATAGGCGCAGGCTCTGGCGTGCAGTCTTGTCTTTATATTCCTTAAATGTAGTTGGGTGGTTTTCAGAGCCCTGCAGCGATATTAGGAAGTGCCCTGATGTGTAATTAACACACAAAACATCTTGATTAACATTACATGCATTCAATCTGTGCGCTGGATAGCTAGCATTAAATGTACCGCCTGAAATAGACTGATGCTATCAAGCTAGCTTTGAGTGTAACATCTTGGTAGGGCTCAGACAGTAATCGAAGGGCCACCAGCACGATACTACTATTCTTTTCAGTTATATTGCCACCCTTTTCATGAATCTGCGGCACTTGTGATAACATATTGTCTGTCAGGTTCACAAGAGTGATGTCATTTAAAACTTTACATTTAAAAGATATCAGAGAAGACCCCAACTATCCTGCATAGATTGGTTGGATCGGAGGTTGATGCCCTCTTGTTAATGTCTCTGTTTGGTGTCTATGAAAATATGTATTCGAAAGCATTGAAATCACAACGATAGACATTTGCATAACATTACTCTGCAGTATAGTGGGTGTCAACTACACATGCTGTGTTTTCTGTACGTTTCGGGCTGAGGTAGTCGCAACGCTGTCGGGCAGTTGGCACTCCCTGTCACGGGCATTTGCTCAGATGCTCTCTCGCCGCCGTGCCAGCAAAGACACTGTTTATACAACAATGGCGTCAAGGCGATTGTTTGTATAGCTGTGCTTTTAGAAAACAAAAGCAAAGAAGTTGCACGGTGTTCAGAGTACACAGAGTACCCATAGAGTTCACATTTTAATTAAAGTACGAGCCTCTGTAACCACCAAAGTTTCAGTGGCAGCTAGGAAGGTTACCCGGCTGAGGGGCACAGGAGTACTGTACTGAGGAATGTTTCCACAGGGCTCACAGTGATTGTCGAGCGCTACAAACTGACCTCTTGTCCTTGTGGGTAAATAAGACGGGCATGTCTTTGCTGTTTTGTACAGAGGAAACATTTTAGGTCAACGGAAAGATTGGCTTACATGACATTTCGGCAGGTCCTCAGATATCGTGTGTTTCTGTGTGTATTTGTGCACTGCACTAAATAAGTGCAGTTTTTCGACAAGGTCTTGGCAAGGTTTAATCAGACGGAAACCTAGCTTGGTTTGGGGATCTCTCTCCGCATGTACACTTGCAAGCATGCACAGACAATTACAAAACACTGTTCTTTAATATGCAGTGATATTGGTCAGCTTTCTCTTTAAGATTTGCAAGGCTGCTGCAAAGGCATATGGTCAGATCCAAAGGACAAGACCGCACACAAACAATTGTGTCTGCTACCCTCCCTGCCTATGACGATTACCGGCAATTCATGTAGTTTATGTGGACCCCCAACGGTTTATAATCTCTCTCTCGGTCTGTCTCTCTTTTTCTCTCTCTCGCACTGTCTGTCTCTCGCTCTGTCTGTCTGTTGGTCTCTCTCTTTTTCTTAAACACACACATAAAGCAGTCCTCCATGATTTAACCCCTACCCCGCTTAAGCAGAGTTTAGACAACACAACCACAATGTTCCTGCCAACTTTAGTTGGTGGCTGCAGAGTGTGTATGCGTGTCTAAATGTAAACGGCAGATTATGGTAATACACAGGGCGGTCATGGCACTTGCTCTGGTCCTTTGCTGGGCCTGAGTGTTTGTGTGTATGTGTGTCTAAATGTAAACGGCAGATGATCGTAACACACGGGGCGGTCATGGCACTTGCTCTGGTCCTTTGCTGGGCCTGAGGGTTTTACTGATGCCCTTTCTGAGTGCCCTTGGGGGAATGTGAACCACTGTGCTGTGTGCCCTCTTGATGGTGCATCTTTTAGAATCTGTTGCTTTCTAGTAATTAATTTGAGTATCAAGTGTCGGGATGGCAGCTGGCCCAAGTCGAGTACAGTCTACTACTGTTTTCTGTGTGTGTGTGAGTGCCATGTGTATGTGTGTGTGAGCAAGAGCGGAGAGAAAGTTAGAGATGTGGCACAGTGAATGCTATGTGTGGAATTAATGCTTACTGTAATGATCATTTTCCTGTGTGTTGGATTTTAAGTCATTGTCTCCTTGAATGAGCACAGCATTGCCTTACTGGGTCTTAGATCTGGACTGGGGTTAATGACAGGCATTGTAGTGTGTGTGTCTGTGTCTGTGTCTGTGTCTGTGTGCATGTTTGAAGTGGAAGCTAATTATAACCCTTTGCACTTGTGTGCTGTCCTCAGCTTGATTCTCTCATCCTTATCACCTGGTTGCAAGCTGTTTTCTTTCACTCTTGCTCTCTCTCTCTCTCTCACACACATACAGAGCTCTCTCTCTCACTCACTCACTCACTCACTCACACACACACACACACACACACACACACACACACACACACACACACACACACACACACACACACACACACACACACACACACACACACACATACAGAGCTCTCTTAATCACCACTCATCAGTCTTACATTCTTCATGTGACAGTTCTCTGGGGTTAAGATAAAATGCTGTCGTCTGTCTCCCATCCCCATGTCGCTGTTTTGAAGAACCTTATATGGTGAACCCACGCCACCGTCCACCCCATCCCATCCCCCTCCTGCAGCATATGAGGATACACATATCAGAGCAAAAGTTTAGGTGCAAGGTCAAAGGCAGCTATCTGCTCGTGAATCCGTCCCTTACAAGCCATTTGCACATCTCTCAGTTCTTTCAGCAAGCAAACTCGTCCCTCAGTGACCTTAGGGGCATCTTAGAGAAAAGGAAAACATTCTTTTTCACCCAGACATTTCGAAATCCAGCCTATAGTATAACACATCATTGAGCTGACGAGCTTTGGATCAGTGCCAACCATGCCATGCCTTTGTTTGCAAAGCAGGTGTGCTGGCTGCTTTGCTAGTTTTCGACGTCAACTGGGAAACGCGTCTTCGGATAACTGTTTGTTATGCAAGGTATTCATTCTGGCGTATTGCTATGTGAGGCTTGTACAGTCATTTTCCTCTGTTGTTGTCAGGAAGAGGGAGAGAGACAGAGAGAGAAAGAGAGACAGAGAGAGATCTACTGGAATGCTTAGCATCAGGGAACACTGTCTAGCTCAGACAAGAACCAAGCAGAACACTAAGGAAGAACATTCTGGAACCGCATGATGTCATAGTGGAAGCGGAACAGGAGAAGTCCTGAATGGAGGGACTTTTGATGGAAGGGCCAGGGTTTCTTGGTGGCTCAGCAGACACACATTGAAGGTCTGCTTTCTGCCTGTTCAGCCCTGAGCTGGCTTAGAGCCAATGAGGTGACAGTGTAACGTCAGCCTGGTACAGTGTGCGTCATTCTCTCCTGCATTGCTCCTAGCAGAGCATGTTTTCTGCTCCTTTACAGTTTGATGGCTATCATGCAGCCAGACTGCACATTTGCATCATCCTTGCCCTGTGGCTTTGCATGAAGCTTAACTTATATCCCCCCATTACACACACACACACACACACACACACACACACACACACACACACACACTCCCCATCATTATCATCTGCCTACTACTATACACATAAACATAGAGATACATTTACAGGCATTACACACACACACACACACACACACACACACACACACACACACACACATCTCTGTCCTCAGCTTGCTCTCTGCTGTGAGTCCCTGCCTACAGCACATAGACTAATCCTCCATCTCACTACTGCACTCCGACTCAGGCAAGCGTAGGCTGCTAGGCTTTTTGCCTCACAGACACTCAAATAACACACAGACCACCAGCCACCATTCCACACACACACACACACACACACACACAGATACACTCATACATTCAGATCATCAGCCAACGCTACACACACACACACACACACAGATACACTCATACATTCAGATCATCAGCCAACGCTACACACACACACAGACACACACACACACACAGATGCGCATAGACAAACGGCTGTCATTGCATGCACACACACACACACACACACACAGACAGTTCGTTATACATTTATTACACAGGAAACCTGCTCTGACAGTCCCATGCAGTGGCCCACACACTGCTTAGAAATGCAGCAGCAGTGCAGAGATACACACACACACACACACACACACACTACTATCTCTACAAAGAAACACGCACAAATCACACTATCAGCTCTTTCCCACATTATGTTGTTTTGCAATGACTTTTCCTAGAAGAGTAGGCTTAGCTGTTTGTTGTTTGTATCCACACAGCAGCAGAAGCCCTTGCTCAATTTCTGGTGTGTGTGTGTGTGTGTCTGTGTGTGTGTGTGGGTGTACACGGGTGAGTGACCTACTCTCATTTCTTAACTGTTTGCATTTTACAGCTGCCCTCCAGAGAAGGGGAAACAGAAGTTAACATAGCGTTCGGACAAAGTTCAGGCCCGCATCTGAAGACAAAGGATGTGTGTTGGCCCTCTCTCAACAGTGTGCTGTCCTGTCCATTGGCTAGGCTCGTCTGACTGCATTTCACAGGTTTGCTTCTTGGTGTAGAACTGCAGCTTTCTGACTGGCCTTTCCAGTTAGGGTGGACTTTTTTGGCTGAATGTTCCAGTCCCTGGGAACTGACACTGATTGAATGGGATTCTCTCTGCCAGGCTCAGTAGTTGGTGTTGGATCGCATGGGGTAGCATAGTATAGCATATCTGACAGATGCAATGCAGAGAGTGGTTCTCTCTCTCTCTCTCTCTCTCTCTCTCTCTCTCTCTCTCTCTCTCTCTCTCTCTCTCTCTCTCTCACTCTGTCTCTCTTACTCTGTCTCTCTTTGTCTTTCTCTCTCTCTCTCTCTCTCTCTCTCTCTCTCTCACACACACACACCCATACACAGTCACATTCACACGCACGCACACACACACACACACACACACTCACTCACACACTCACTCACACACAGATACACTCATACATTCAGATCATCTCATCAGCCAACGCTACACACACACACACACACACAGATGCACTCTCTCACAGTCTTTCTCTCTCTCTGTCTCTCACACATACACACACCCATACACAAGTCACATTCACACACACACCACCACCACCACCACCTCTTCATACTTTTTGTGTGCCAGGCTATCAGACAATGAGGGAACTGGTGCATAAAACAGCCGTGTAATGCCGAACCCAGTATGTGATGGAGGGAGGGAGGGAGCGAGTGAGTGAATGAATGAATCAAAGGAAGAATGAATGAATGAATGAATGAATGAAAGGAGGGAAAAAAGAAAGAGTTTGAGTACAAGGAGAGCTTCTGTCAGCTTAATACAGAGAGAGAAATTCCAACTAAGGCGAAGGCCCCACTTTTTTTTTTCTTTTTTTTTTGCCTCCCTCACCTCCCCTCCGACGCCTGCCCTCTCCAACAAACCGGGAATATTTCACACGGCTGCTCCATCTTTGCTGCGTTCACGTTATGGTGACATCCACTTTTAGCCTCTCGGGTGTGAAGGGGCTTAGCCAAACTCCCTACAGGCCCAGGCTCCCCCTCAGCCAAGCCCAGGACATGAACCTCACTAGGGGTGTGCAAAAATATTGCAATATATCGTATCATAATATATCATATCGCAATATATCATATCGCAATATACGATTTCGATTTAAACATCAATATCGCAATGTATCGTGGTACTAATTTTCACAATATAGTACATCAATTTCTGACTCCAAAAAAATAAAAACATTGTTTAAACTTATGTTACAGCTCTGTCCTCCAGTAGTTAATTTTCTAAATTCTATGCATTTTATGTTTTTGACTTACGGTGCGTTTCCATTACAGCGAATTTCGCCTCGCTCTCATTGACTATGAATGGAGGCGAAATTTCGCCTGATAGGGCGAAGGCAGGGCGAATTCGCCGAGGGAGGCGAAATACAGTTGGCGAAACCTGAACTTTATTTAAATGAGAATGATGTGATAACCAATTATATCAGCGTGTGGTGTGTTTAGAGCATGACGCTGGCTGAAGAGGCGGGAGTTACAAAAAAACTCAGACCAACATGGCGGACGCTCGTGAAAGTGAAACGTGAAAGTGTTTATATGATTTAAACTCTCTGGGTGACCAAAAGTGATAGTGCCATCACGGATTGTTGTTTAAATGTCCCACGAACTGAATTAAGACAACCAGGCTGCTCTAGATTGCCATAATCACTCGAAGTTTTAAGTTAGCAGAGTTAGCTTACGACTAGCTAACTACTAGCAAGCTGGCTAACATATACGGTCACAAGTTTGTACTAGTACGCGTCTTGCATTTGTAGAACGATATTACAACACTTAAATATTATCTAGGCAAACCACCAATAGTAATAAGTCCATGTAGACCACGCAGTTCGCAATTCTGCAGCAGTTCTGTGCAAGACTGCTGTTATATGTAGCTGCTAGCTAGGCTATCTTGCTGGGCAGCTTCTGTAGGCCAGCCAGGCTGCCATGGTAGACTGGCCGACGACGTGATCACTGACATCGGATAAGATCCATAGCTGTCCCGCTCATTGACTGTATACAGTCAATGGTCCCGCTAGATAACCTGCTTGAAATATTGACGACCACGCCCCCAGGCGAAATTTCGCCAGGCGAAATTCGCTTGCCATTTCGCCCTGTGGAAACGTAGAGTTAGGTTGAGTTCAGTAACTCTGAGTTATGTTGATTTAATTCAGTTTTGATAAGATGCAAGACTATCCAGATTGTAAATAGCAACTGATAATTCAGCTCTATTTTTACATTTTCACTGAATTCATTTTCACTGTACAATATCACAATATATTGCAATATACCCAGTATCGCTATGTATCATGATAGAACTGCATCATGACAAATGTATCGTGCTAAGTATCGT
>CM050220.1:8962500-8980000 GCA_027475355.1 Coilia nasus | reverse complement strand
CTCCCCTCACCACATTTCCTCCCTCTCTCACTTCTTCAGTCCCTCTCTCCCTCTCTTTCTCTCTCCCTCTCTCTCCCTCTCTTCCTCTCTCTCTCTCTCTCTCTCTCTCTCTCTCTCTCTCTCTCTCTCTCTCTCTCTCTCTCTCTCTCTCTCTCTGAAGCTACATAAGCTATACGGTTATACATAATATTGAGCGCAAGTATTGAATGTTGAGTTGCTAAACAGATTTAATTTGCATGTGTTTAAAATTTGAAATGGCATTTTGGCAGAGGAAAATAAGGCAGACTCATCATCTGTGCTTTATGTGCATTTCTTTATTTGTCTCAGTAGAGCATAATTTTGTCAAGTCATTTATTTATTACGATGTGTTTTTTGGTATGACATTACAAAAATAAGTATTGCTCCATTAGTAAACATTAGGCTATGACCTGCTTTGTTAGTTGGCACCTTTATTTTTCCTGTCCTTGCTGCAGTACATAACATAGGGTTTGTTTAAAATCGGCTGGCTGGTTAGTGGCTGGCTTAAAGCAATGCATTCTGGACTTGAATCTGTGACATTTTTGGACAGTCTCGTCCTTAGTCAGCGTACCCACCCTATGGCACGATGACGTTTGGACGAGATTGTCCAAAAAAGTCAACATTTTAAGTCCAGAATGCATTGCTTTAAGCCAGCCACTAGCCAGCCAGCTGATTTCAAACAAGCCCATACTTTTTAGCCATACCATCCAGCCCTTACCTCAAACATCTACCTATCCACCCACACACCCATGCACCCACACCTGCACCTCACCCCATCCCCAATGCCAGGCTGCCCCCCCCCCCCCCGGGGAGGAACGTCCTGTCTCTCCCTCAGCATGGGGGAGGCAGAGTGGGGCCAGGCCAGGCCAGGCCAGGGAGAGAGGAGCATAGAGGATCTGGCACTAATTAAAATAACTTGGCCTGGGTGCCTTGAGGTGTGTGTGTGTGTGTAAGAGTGTGTGTGTGTGTGTTAGAGTTTGTGTGGAGATTATCTGAGTGCATCTACCTCAGCATTTACACAGCTGGGCAGATAACTGGTCCCAGATTGTGTCTTCTGGATGACTTCCTTGCACTCTGGGAGGGGGGCTGCATTCTTGCTCTAATTCTTCTCTCTTTGTCTCATATATTCACCCCCATCCCCAGCCACCCAGTGCTTTTCCATTCTCTGTGTTCTGTGTGACACTGAAAACTGTGCTGGTCTGAAATGGAGGCTGCTTGAAGTCTCTTTGTGTGTGTGTGTGTGTGTCTGTGTGTGTTTGGGCGACACACAAGTGGTTTGTGGCTTTGTGTGTTGGCACACAGAGGTGTTTGTGTGTGTGAGTTTGCATAGCTGTTGGTCGGGCCCAAATGTGTGTGTGTGTGTGTGTGTGTGTGTGTGTGTGTGTGTGTGTGTGTGTGTGTTTGTTTGCATGTTGGTCGGGCTCAAGTGTGTGTGTGTGTGTGTGTGTGTGTGTGTGTGTGTGTGTGTGTGTGTGGTCGGTCGCATATACGTAAAGAGGCCATTAAACACAAGGTGGTGGTGAGGAGGCAAATGGTTTCTGCCTGTAAGTGCAGTTTGGCCACTAAGCAAATTTGCAGATGGAGGAGGTGATGACCCACACTCTCATCCAGAAAACTCAGACACCTCAGGAATGTGTGTGTGTTTGTCAGGGAGAGAGGTGTGTGTGTTTGTGCATGTATGTTGAGAACAGAGGAGGGGTGTATGACTATTTTTTATCATTATTGGTTATGGGATAACTGAACATCACTTTGTGTGTTTTTGTGTGTGTGTGTGTGCGCGCATATGTGTGTGTGCGCATGTGTGTGTGCACATGTGTGTGTGTCTGGAAGAATCCCAGCAGTGGAAAGGTATTCTGGCAGGCAGGGCTTCCTCTAAATGAGAAGGTGCAGAGTCAGGCATCTATTGTGGTCTTGAACTGTTGTTTCCCCTTGAGCCTTGGAGCCAAGATGGCAGCTCAGTTTCACTTCCAGCCCTCTCAACTGGTGTCAACTGAGGCCAGCCTGACTGCTGACCCAGGACTCTGCTCCAGAGGGGCCAGCCAGAGTCGCACTGAGGAAACATCTCCTAACTCACTCATGATAGTCTTTAACCCATTTTAGCACTTCCCTTGGCTGTCTCTCTGTTCCACACGCACACACACGCACGCACACACACACACACACACACTCACACACACACGCACGCACGCACACACACACATACACACACATGCAAGCACTGAGGAAACATCTCCTAACTTGCTCATGATGGTCTTTAACCCATTTTAGCACTTCCCTTGGCTGTCTCTCTCTTCCGCACACACACACACACACACACACACACACACACACACACACACACACAAAACGACACAAAAAAACACAAAACGAGATAGACACATACAGAAAGCGAGAAGTACAGAGAGAGAGAGAGAGAGAGACGCGCACACACACACACACACACACACACACACACACACACACACACACATACACACACAGACACAGAGGCAGGAGAGAAAAAGAGACGCAAACACAAGCGCTCATATTTGAGATTGATTTGCTATGCTGAGAAAAAAAGCCGTTCATGCTGCCAGCACCAAACGCAGGTCAGAGGGCGGTGTCTGAAAAGAGCTGAGCATCATTTAATCATTAAAGTATCCGAAGCTTCAGGTCCAATGAGCTAATGCAGCCTTTTAAAATGGCACAGTTACAGAGGGTTAAATAGGGGGATGTGACACTATTGGATAGATAGATGGATGGATGGATGGATGGAGAAATGGATGGATGGATGGGGAAATGAACTTTGATATTGACTAATGTATTCATTTTGGTATGCCTGTATCCAAATGTGAATTTGAACTGAAAGAGTGGAGTGAATGAAGAGAGACTGGCTGACGGGGTGAATAAAAGAGGAGTGGAGAGAATGGATAGGAGGAATAAAATGTTAACGGAGGAGTAGAGAGAATAGATAGCATAAATGAAATGATAACGGAGGAGTAGAGAGAATGGATAGCATAAATGAAATGATAACGGAGGAGTAGAGAGAATAGATGGCATAAATTAAATGATAACGGAGGAGTAGAGAGAATGGATAGCATGAATGAAATGATAATGGAGGAGTGGGGAGAATGGATAGCATAAATAATATAATGGAAGAGTGTAGAGAATGGATAGCATAAATAAAATAACGGAGGAGTGGAGAGAATGGGTAGAGGAATGAAATGATAACGGAGGAGTACAATGACGTGTGTTTGTGTTGTCTGGCAGGAGTCTATGGCCCGGCTACAGCTGACTGACTGAACATGGCTCAGTTTCCCACGTCCTTTGGAGGTAAACACACATGCGCACACACACACACACACACACCTACACCTACATCCACCCATGCTTCACGCACATATCCACACACACACACACCTACACCTACACCTACATCCACCCATGCTTCATGCACGTGCGCGCACACACACACACACACACACACACACACACACACACACACACACACACACACACACACATGGATACACACACACGGATACACATGCACACTGCTCATGCACTTCTACTTGTGCATGCACAAAATATACACACACACACACAGAACAGAAATGCTGTGATGTTTCAACACACTCACAAACCTACTCGCAAGCACAAACACACACAGTTAATATATATATATAATCTTGTTTTCTGTACACATAGCTGTTTGTATGCCAGCATCCACCCTCACGTACACTAGGCCTGTGAAGAAAGTCTTCTCACCGCTATGCCCAGTTCTAGTCTAGGACTAAAGCAAGCACCCACATTGTCGCAGACAATGTCTTTTCTGTTCGGTAAACCTACAAACACACACACACACAAACACACACACACACACACACACACACACACACACACACACACACACACATAAATGTGACTCATGTATCCACCTACAGACTAACCTGTTGCACACCCAACTTTGAGTCAGAGGCACACCTAACCCATATTACCTCACCAGGTGTGTGTGTGTGTGTGTGTGTGTGTGTGTGTGTGTGTGTGTGTGTGTGTGTGTGTGTGTGTGTGTGTGTGTGTGTGTGTGTGTGTGTGTGTGTGTGTGTGTGCAGGATTACAGAAGAAAAAAGACATTGTCTGTGACAGTGTGGGTGCTTGCTGAAGTTCTCGTCTTCTGCATCCAATCATTACTTTAATTTTTCTTTCTATCTTTCTGCCCCTCTCTCTCTCTCCTTCTTTCTCTCTTTCTATCTCTATCTCTCTATTTGTCTATCTCTTTTTCTTTCTCTTAATCTCTCTTTCTCCTCTGTCTCATTCTCTCCCCCTCTGTCTTTCTCGCTCTCTCACTCTCCTCTCCAAACTATGCACTGCTGGTTTATGTGAATGACTCACCCCATTTGACCTCTTCTTCTGAGGTGTGTTTGTGATGCTTTGAAGTTTGGACAGATCTTTGGACAAAAACCATTTCAGAAACCCACAGGCAGCCAACACAAGCTTCTTTTGGTCTTTGGATACAAGCACTGCTCCAGAACTTGGCATGTTTAGCTTAGGTTAATCCTGGTTCATGGAAGTTTGTGATGAGACCAGGGAGCTTTGGTATTAATCTCTCTGTCTCTGTCTCTCTCTCTGTCTCTTTGTCTGTGTATGTCTGTCTCTGTCTCTGTCTTACTATCTCTGCCTTTCTCTCTCTGTCTCTCTCTCTGTCTGTCTCTCTTATCTGTCTTTCTCTCTCTGTATCTCTCTCTCTCTGTCTCTCCTCTCTCCTCTACAGGGGGTGCGGACGCATGGGTCATCTCTGTGGATGAGCGAGCCAAACATGACCAGCAGTTCCACAGCCTGGCACCCACCCCCACAGGCTTCATCACAGGTAAGACCACACTCCACCCGCTCTTCCTCTCCTCTCTACACCCCCCTCATCCCCCCTTTCTCTCCTCTCTACTTCGCTCTCATCCCCCCTTCCTCTCCTCTCTACACCCCCCTCATCCCCCCTTCCTCTCCTCTCTGCCCTTCCTCTTCCTTCCCCGCACCCTCCACAGTTGACATTACTTTCACTTCCGCCCCTGACCCTAGAGCAGCACAGCCCCCCAACACCCCCCCCCCCCCCCCCCCCACACACACACACACACACACCCACACACTCCGCACAAACGGAACTGAAGGACGGTGACACAGCAGAATGCTGGGAAAGCAGCCCCTAACCTAGCTCCTTCCCGAACCCAGTCAATGCTACCAGCCCCTAACCCATAGAGTTGAATACAATACTAGAGTGGACACGGCATTGGCTGACCACACGGGAAAGCGTCCGACGCGGCCGCCATCTTGCGTGTGCTAGGCACTCAATGTAAATAGGCGTAGAATGGACCCACCTCTGTCGAAAACGGCTTTGTTCTGTGAAAATATCCACTGACACACTATACAATGATGATATTTGAAATGTTTGACTCTATATGTACGTAAATCGTATCAAAGAAAACGATAATTAACGATAATTAAAACGACACAATATGACCTGTCATTAGTATAAAATGACACGTACGGATCAACAATGAATATACTAGCTAATATAAAATATCAATTTATTATACAAATCGATATTTGTGTTCCTTACTCAGCACTGCGAGGGCTAGGATTCTCGGCCGGCCGGCAGTCGCAAGATGGCGGCCACGATTGCAATGAGCAGTGCGCCTGTGTCCACTCTAGTATTGTATTCAACTCTATGCCCTAACCTAGCTCTTAGCTCCTTCCCCAACCCTGTCAATGCTACCAGCCCCTAACCTAGCTCTTAACTCCTTCCCAAACCCTGTCAATGCTACCAGCCCCTAACCTAGCTCCTTCCCAATCCCAGTCAATGCTACCAGCCCCTAACCTAGCTCTTAGCTCCTTCCCAAACCCTGTCAATGCTACCAGCCCCTAACCTAGCTCTTAGCTCCTTCCCAAACCCTGTCAATGCTACCAGCCCCTAACCTAGCTCCTTCCCAATCCCAGTCAATGCTACCAGCCCCTAACCTAGCTCTTAGCTCCTTCCCAACCCCTGTCAATGCTACCAGCCCCTAACCTAGCTCTTAGCTCCTTCCCAAACCCAGTCAATGCTACCAGCCCCTAACCTAGCTCCTTCCCAAACCCTGTCAATGCTACCAGCCCCTAACCTAGCTCTTAGCTCCTTCCCAAACCCTGTAAATGCTACCAGCCCCTAACCTAGCTCTTAGCTCCTTCCCAATCCCTGTCAATGCTACCAGCCCCTAACCTAGCTCCTTCCCAATCCCAGTCAATGCTACCAGCCCCTAACCTAGCTCTTAGCTCCTTCCCAAACCCTGTAAATGCTACCAGCCCCTAACCTAGCTCTTAGCTACTTCCCAAACCCAGTCAATGCTACCAGCCCCTAACTTAGCCACCCCCAAACCCTGTCAATGCTACCAGCCCCTAACTTAGCCACCCCCAAACCTTGTCAATGCTACCAGCCCCTAACTTAGCCACCCCCAAACCCTGTCAATGCTACCAGCCCCTAACTTAGCCACCCCCAAACCCTGTCAATGCTACCAGCCCCTAACCTAGCCACCTCCAAAACCCAGTCAATGCTACCAGCCCCTTAACTAGCCCCTTCCTGAAGCAGTTAATACTGACACCACCCTGTCCTTGTCCTGTGCCTCTGTGCTTGTGTCTGTGGTGTTTGTGTCCTCTTTGTGGTCTGTGTGAGGAGCCAGCGTTGATGTTGTTAGATCCTGTCATTTCCTCTGAGTAATGAAATGAAATGGCCTCCTGGATCGCTGCTTAATCTCATCGCAACCCCCCTTTTTCTTCCGACTGTCGCATCTGTTCTCGTTTAGTTTTTTTCCTGATTCCTCTCTCCCACACACACACACACACACACACACACACACACACACACACACACACACATACACACACACACGCAGGCATACACATTTACACAGGCACATTGACACAGACGCACACACATTGACACACCGGTCAACACACGCTCATACACACACACAGTCAACTTTCCCTGACCCCCTCACACTGGAACAGGGGCGGATAAATATAAAGGTTGTTTCTTCTAAAGGTTAAAAGAAAGCAGATTAAAAGATGTCGGGTCAGAACACAGTTTATACATAAACAGAGCAATAGCACGCCAGAACATTGCACGCACTGGCAGAATATTAGGGCTAACAAATGTCACAACTGGGGTTGTCTGTAGGTTTTCTTGTATTATTATTATTATTATTATTATTATTATTATTATTATTACTATTATTACTATTATTATTACTCTTATTACTATTATTGTTGTTGTTAATAATAGTAATAATAATAATAATATTATCATGCTAATGATGCCCTGCCAGGGGACTGCAGATGTAAATTAACAGGAGGCAGCATTGTACACGGTCCCTAATAAGTAAAATAAATTATTTAAAAAAAATCTTCTGCCGTAAAAAAACTACTTTGGAGGATTGTCTGATTGCCAGGCTCTTTGGCGTTGTGGTCAGAGCCCCTGTTTGGTACCCCGGAGAGCTGGGTTTGAAGCCGGGTGGGGTGACTTCTCCTCCCCTTCGCTACAGGAGGATTGTCTGATTGCCAGTATGGTAACATCATAACATCTAATGTACAATGTACTGACCTGTAATGTAACAGTCAGTCTCAAATAGCTGACGAATGCATTATCTTACCACCCATATCTGAGGTAGTGTTACAAGATGGGAAGGGAGGGGTTGGCCACAGAAGAAGAGAAGGAGAGTTGGCTGCTTTTTTGTTTTTCTTCTTTTTTTTCTGGGAAATATCTAGGCGGGAAGAGAGCGAATGCGCAGGCAAGCCACGGGGTCTTCCGCTGATTCTGATGTTGGTGACTTTTCCCTCCCCACGCCCCTCGGCTTGCGAAACCATTTAACCACACTCCTGTGCCACACACACACACACACACACACACACACTAAAACACACACACTAAAACACACACACACACTAACACATACACACACACTAAAACACACACATACACACATACACACACACACACATTTTAACCACAAGCCTGTGCGCCACACACACACACACACACACACACACACACACAAACACTTAAACACACTAAGGCTGCTCGATTATGGAAAAAATCTGAATCACGATTATTTGGGCCAAAACTGATATCACGATTATTCAAACGATTATTTTGTTTTCCTCAGTAACATGCTTCATTTATTGAAAATTTATTCAAAAACATTTTCTCGCTCTCGCCCCCTACCATGCCCCCCCCTCCATGCCACCACTCACACCCCCTGAACTCTACCCCCCGCTGAACCTCCTTGTCCTCCTACTACGCCACCACTCTCTCCCCCTACCATGACACCACTACCTCCACGCCCCGTCCCTCTTCACCTCTCCATCTCTCCCAATGTCAGTGAACTTTACCCAATCCCCACATCCATTGGCACTCCACCCCAAAACAAAAATGTATATTGTCAATACTGTATATCTCCTGTATATCTCTGTGTTATAGTTCATCTGGTATATATCTTGTACATATTGTTCATACATTGCATATTTACTAACTTATATATTTATAGCATAACTGTATACTTGTCCATAGCCCATCATATATATTAATAGCTCTACTGTATAGTTGTTTATAGCACATCTGTTTATATATAGTTGTTTATAGCACATCTGTTTATATCCCCCACAAAGTTTAACAACAAAGTACTCCCACATGTTCATATTGCCCTACTTATTGTACATAATTCACTACTGTCTATATTGTATATACTGCACATATCGCACTTGCTGCTCTTGCACTTCTGATTAGATGCTAAACGACATTTCGTTACCTGTATTTATACATGTGTAATGACAATAAAGTTGAATCTAATCTAATCTAATCTAATTTTGAAAAAACATTCTTGTACCTTCGGATTTTCCCTAATACCTTTCTTTGTAAACATTAGTAAGTCTCCTTTGATGTCTAATGTACAAACAGTAGACATGTCTAATGTATACATCTAATGTACAGTACAAACAGTAGAAAATAATTAGGACAAAAACATTGTAGCCCTCGATTTTATTTGTTTTGAGATCGTTTGGCCCTGAAATCGTTATCACGATTAGAATTCGATTAATTGAGCAGCCCTAAAACACACACACACACACACACACACACACACACACACTAACACAAACACACACACTAACACACACACTAACACATACCCATCCACACACACACGTACACACACTAACACATACATATGCGTGTGTACACACACACACACACACACACACACACACACACACATACATACACACCATCACTTTTTACTGCCGTGGAGGATTTTCCTGATTTAGCTGTTTTCCTTTCGTCCATGGGGTGTTCCCCAGATGCGTGTGTCAGCAGAAAGAATGTCTTTGTCTGGGAGGAGAAGAGAGGAGAAGAGGAAGCCACAGCAGGGGAGGAGGAGAGAGAGGAGGGAGGGAGGGATGGAGAGAGAGAGAGGATGGAGGGAAGGATGGATTGAGAGACGGAGGGAAGGATGGATTGAGAGAGGGAGGGACGGAGGGAAGGATGGACTGAAAGAGGGATGAGAGAGGGGACGGAGGGAGGGATGGATTGAGAGAGTGAGGGAGGGGACGGTGGAGGAACGAGAGGAGATGGAGAGAATAAGTTAAGGATGATGGAGGAAGAGAGTGAATGTTTTATAAGTCTGCGTACCCGCCTGCACACATGTGCGTGTGTGTGCGTGTGTGTGCGTGTGTGTGCGTGTGTGTGCGTGTTCGTGTGTGTGTGTCTGTGTGTGTGTTTGTGTTTGTGGAGGGCAAAAAAGAAGAAGACTGGGAAAGTTGTGTGTGTGTGTATGAGTGAGGGACAGAGCGTGTGTGTGGAAGAGGAAGAGGGTGTGTGTGTGTGTGTGTCAGTGAGGGACAGAACGTGTGGGAGAGGAAGAGGGTGTGTGTGTCTGAGTGGAGAGCGTTTGTGGGAGAGGAAGAGGGTGTGTGTGTGTGAGTGGAGAGCGTTTGTGGGAGAGGAAGAGTGTGTGTGTGAGTGAGTGGAGAGCGTTTGTGGGAGAGGAAGAGTGTGTGTGTGTGTGTGAGGGGAGCAGTGGAGAGTCTGGGGCTGTTGTTGGCTGCTGTGGAATAAAGGGCGCTTGTGTGGGTTGAAAGAGCAGCACTCAGAGACGTCTCATCCTGCTGTCCTCTGGAGAGGCCCATTCATTCTCATACTGGACCTCTCTGTGACCGAGCACACACACACACACACACACACTGGATATTTCTGTGACCACGCACACACACAGACACACATACATTTACATACAGAAAAACACACGCAGAGACTTACATGCGAAACAGAGACACACACCCACACCCACCGGACCTCTCTGTGACTGCACATGCACACACAGACACACACACACACACACACACACACACTCCAGACAATTCTGTGACCCCACAAACACACGCAGACACACACACACACATCATGAATCTTTCTATCACACACGCGCGTGCACACACACAGACAAACACACATGCACTGGCCCACATAGTAATGCATGCACAAATTCATGAACACACACAGTCTTCATGCAGTCTCATCATCAGTCATCTCTCCTCTCCTCTCCCCAGTGCCAGTCCACCCACCTTCCAGAGCTTACTGGCGTAGCTCAGTCTATTTTTGACCTCCGCTCATCTTTATTCCAGCTCTATCTTTGCCTTCCTTTGAGAGGCTGTGTGTGTGTGTGTGTGTGTGTGTGTGTGTGTGTGTGTGTGTGTGTGTGTGTGTGTGTTTGTGCTCTTGTCTCTGCCTTCCTTTGAGAGGCTGTGCAGTCATTTTCGGTTTGTGTGTGGGCATGCATTTGTGTGTGTGTGTATGTGTCTGTGCTCTTGTGTCTGCCTTCCTTTGAGAGGCTGTGTGAGGCCCCCATAGCCGCTCATGTTTGTTTGTCCAAACTCCTTTAATGTGAAGCGTCTGTGCTCATGTTTGTCCAAACTCCTTTAATGTGAAGCGTCTGTGCTCATGTGTGTTTGTCCAAACTCCTTTAATGTGAAGCGTCTGTGCTCATGTTTGTCCAAACTCCTCTCATGTGAAGCGTCTGTGCTCATGTGTGTTTGTCCAAACTCCTCTCATTTGAAGCGTCTGTGCTCATGTGTGTTTGTCCAAACTCCTCTCATGTGAAGCGTCTGTGGTCGTGTTTCCTTCCAGGTGAACAGGCCAGGAACTTCTTCCTCCAGTCCGGCCTGCCCCCTCCCATCCTGGCCCAGATATGGTATGTGTGTACTCTCACACACACGCATGCACACACACACACACACACTTCTGTCTGTCTGTCTGTTTCTCTTGCTGTCTATGTCTCTTGCTCTCTCTGTCTCTCACTCACACACACACACACACACTTCTGTCTGTCTGTCTCTCTTGCTCTCTTTGTCTCTCCCACCCCCACACACACACACACACACACACACACACTCACTCATTCACTCACTCACTCACACACACACTCACTCACTCACACACACACTCTCTCACTCACTCACACACACTCACTCACACACTCACACACAAGCACACAAGCACACACAAGCCGCACATACACACACTACAGCTGCCCTTGGGCTTCTTCAGGATGGAATAGAAAGAAATCCCTGACAAGCTCACTGTAGCCAAAACAAAAGATTTCTGTGTGGCGCTTTTATTTGCATTTAATTCAATTCAATTCTGTTTTCAGACTGCCTTCTAGCTGCCAGGGATTAGACATTGATCCCTCCCCAATCCCCTAACCTAATAATAATAAAAGCTTAATAAAGCAGGTTGAGGGGAGAGGCCACAGAGAAATTCATTGACTGACACACTTAACTCAATCTTCATGCCTATTGGTCAGTGGTCTGACCACTCTCGATTGGCTAAATTGATTAGAAAGATTTAAGCAGTAAATCACGGTCGCTCGTAAACCAACGTGCCAATAGCGCTAGCATCATGGGCTACACAATCTTTATTAAAAATGTATTGTTGCTGGACACCAGTTGTTGCTGAAGCACAGATGTCTTAAACCGCATAGCAGAGGTGACTCTAGGCCCCAGGCAAGCAAAAAAAGAAAACACCACTTTCATCACTGAAAACTGCATTGCCACCGCTTTGCCCTACAAAGCCAAAAGGCAGTAACTATACATTTCGTCAACACTGAGTCTAGACTGTAAATTGATTTTTTAACACCTATTTTGCCTTGTGACTAAATGTCTTGCTTCTTCCCATTAAGAAAGTACTTAAAAGCATCACCACTATTACACTTACACCATATTGGACTGGAGAGTATGATAGCTTTGAATACATTTTCCTCAGTTTCAATGTTTGCGTAGTTACTGCACTTTGCCTTTGTAGGGCAGCGCTGTAGTTTCAAGGTTGTCACCCCTCTGAGACCCTTTGGTGTTCCTGGGGGCCCCGAGCAGTTGTGTTGCCTGCTGGCTAGCTACGGCTCTGCCTTGCACCACCACACGGCTGACCTTTGGCCTTTAATCTTAACAGGCCTCTGGTCGGTAGCAGCACTGTAAACACGTAAACATATCCTGGGTGTGGAGGTGCAGACTAGCGGGCAATTTAAGTGGCAAAGACTGGCAGATTAGCTTGGCTGGACTTAAGTGCCGGATTGATTTGCCGCCACAGAATCTGACCCAGTGGCCTCATGTTAACCTTGTGTGTTTTTCTCTTTTTTTCTGTCACTCATTCCATCTCTCTCTCTCTCTCTCTTTCTATCGCTCCCTCTCTCTTTCTCTCACTCTCAATTTTTTTCTCTCTGTTTATCTCTCTCTCACTCTCTCTCTCGCTCACCATCTTTCTCTTACTCACTCTTTCTCTGTGGCTTGCTCACTCTCTCCATTTCTCACCTACTCACTATCTATCTATCTCTCTCTCTCTCCTTCTCTCTCTTTCTCTCTCCCATCTCTCTCTTACTCTCCCCCTCTCTCTCTCTCTGGCTTACTCACTCTCTGTCTCTCTGTCTCTCTCTCTCTCGTTTGCTTGCTCACTAACTCTCTCTCACTTACTCACTGTCTCTCTCTCTCACACTCTCTCACTTACTCACGCCCCCCCCCTCCCCTACATCTCTCTCTCCCATCTGTGTTGTGCTGCGGTGTGTGCAGGGCCCTGGCCGACCTGAACAGCGATGGGAAGATGGACATGCAGGAGTTCTCCATCGCTATGAAGCTCATCAAGCTGAAGCTGCAGGGCCACCCGCTGCCCTCCTCTCTGCCCCCCTCCATGAAGCAGCCCCCCCTCATGGCCCCACCCCCGCCCTTTGGTGAGAGCGCACACACACACGCACACAAGCACACAGCCATTGGGCTTGTTTGAAATGACTGGCTGGTTGAATGGCTGGCTTAAAGCAGTGCCTTCTGGACTTGAAATAGTGGCATTTTTGGACAATCTTGTCCGAACATTACAGTACCACACCGTACCCACCCCTGTGGTACGGTGACGTTTGGACGAGATTGTCCAGAAACAACCACTATTTTATTTCAAGTCCAGAATGCATTGCTTTAAGCCAGCCAGTCATTTCAAACAAGCCCTGTATGTTGATCTGATACACCGATGCTACTCACAGACATAATCAGACCTCCAGAATTTTCTCTGCCTTTTTCAGGAGATACTGTAGTGACTAAGATGTTCTCGACTATTTTTTGAGCAGTCTTTTAGCTAAAATCCCAGGGGAAACACTAGGAATCTTGCCAAGTTTTGGGTTTTTTTTTCTGTCTGGTATGAGTATGTCTGCCCTTTAGAAAATCCTGGTTTTGCTGATCAAGTGTGAATGGTCAACTGCAACCTCAATTTACAAAGCTTTTCCACAGTCTGTCTAAAAGCAGCTTAGGGTTAAAGGTGTGATTCAGAGCTGGGTGGTTCAGATTCTCTGGAGAGTGGTACAAAAAGGGTAATGCTTGCTGTTAGCTTAAAATGAAGTGTACTCAGTGCGTTTCTAGTGCAATAAAATGTTCGGGGCTTGGGTTGGTCACCCAGGAAGCTGTATGTTACTCCACTGTGGCATAAGAGATTTCCTGTTCATTTAATTATGTGTCGTAGGGCAGAAACAAGACTCTATTTTGGTACCTAACTAATTTGCCGAATTTAATTAGCCAAATGAGACAGAAGAAACAGGAGGAGTGTGTGTGTGTGTGTGTGTGTGTGTGTGTGTGTGTGCAGTGCACTAATGGTTTTGTGTAAGTATTGCTGCTGCTACTATTTCCAAACAGACTAATTGAAATTGTGTGGTGTTTGAATGGAAAGAATTAGACTGAATTAGACCAGCCTACATCCACTGACTCTGTTCATCTAAGTGCATGTGTTTGTGTATGTGCTTATGTTTCTCTCTCTCTCTCTCTCTCTCTCACTCTCTCACTCTCTCACTCACTCACTCACTCACTCACTCACTCTCTCTCTCTCTCTCTCACACACTCTCTCTGTCTGTGTCTCTCTCTCTCTCTCTCTCTCTCACTCACTCTCACTCTCTCTCTCTCTCACTCTCTCTGCCTCTGTCAGTGTCTCTCTCTTTCTCTCTCCCTGTCTCTGACTCTCTCTTTCTCTCTCCCTGCCTCTGACTCTCTCTCTCTGTCTTTTTGTCTTTGTGTGTGTGTGTGTGTGTGTGTGTGTGTGTATGTGTGTGTGTGTGTCTGTGCGTGCGTGTGTGTGTGTGTGTGTGTGTGATTAGCAGGCATGCCACCAATTCCCCCAATGCCCAGCCTGCCCCCTGGGGTGCCTCCAGGAGTGCCGCCCGTGGTGCCCCCCATGCCCATCCCCCCCATTGCCCCCCTGGCAGGGGTGGGCATGTCCCCCCCGCTGGTCTCCTCCGTACCCCCTCCTGTGCCACCCATGGCCAACGGGGCGCCCGCCATGATCCAGCCTATTACGGGGTTCACACACCCAGGTACGTATACGCACACGCATACACACACAAACACACACTCACATACACATACACGAATACAGAAACACATTCATACACACACACACTACAGTTCAATGTAGTCCTTACGAACTTCTCCCCCCCCCCCCCCTCTCTCTCCAATACAAACATAGCCTCAGCACTCAACAAAAGCTCTTCGTTTAACCGTTCCAGTGCCAAGCTTCAGAAGGTCCAGTCTTTTGAGACACCCAGGTAAGCCACACACTTCTGTCCATCCGTTGTCTGCCTGTCTACTGGTCATGCAATTTCTGGCAAATCGTGGCACTTTAAAAACAGTCTGTTCCAGACAAGGAAAGTCAGGAAATTTGCTAATTTTATAGACAAAGTCAGAGAACTTTAGTAATAAATTTCCCCACCCCCCCAGCGCCCCCGCAGCGCCCCCTCCCGCAGACTGGGCCGTGCCACAGTCATCCCGCCTCAAGTACCGCCAGCTCTTCAACAGCCACGACAAGATGATGAGCGGACACCTCACAGGTAATGTCCCACACACACACACACACACACACACTTATCACCCCCACCCACTGTAAACCTCCAATTGATTTTATTTAATCTAGACATTGTACAGTGTTTTGTGATTTTGTTTGGAAAAGTGCTAAACAAAAAAGTGTTGATGATGATGATTATTATTATAATTATTATTATTATGTTGTTGTTATTGTTGTTATCATTATTATATCCTCCAACATCCACACTGCCCCATATGCATTTGCTTTTGGTCAGCATCGCATCACTGCTCCTGTGTCACTTCCTGCTCTTATGTCACTTCCTGTTCCTGTGTGCCACACCCTCTCAGGTCCCCAGGCGCGAACCATCCTCATGCAGTCCAGCCTGCCACAGGCCCAGCTGGCGACCATATGGTGAGGGCCGGCTCTCTTGTAGACCTCATTACACCAGGTCCCCTCAGGACCGCTGTTCTGTCTAAAGGGTTTTATGAAGTATTTTAATCGTCTAGTAGATAAATGAGGACTCCACAAGAACAACAGCCAAACTGCAGAAACTATGAAAATGTCATTTATAAGTTTGATCTTTGATTTGGTTTTATCGGTAAATGCTATGTCATGCTTCTAGCTCCAGAGTATGCTCACTTATTCATAGGATTACTTTTTAAACAGCAAAGGTTTCAGGACCATCGTTCTGTCTGAGGGTATTTAAAGTATTTAAGCATTTCTGCTGCTATAAAATAAGTGTGATTTGAAGAAATTATGCATGAAATGAAGACATGGAGGTTTGATTGGACGTGTTTGAATATAGTTTTTCGATCAGTGCCCAAAACGTCTATCTGCGTCTGACCTTTTGATCTTCCCGTTGCCATAGGAACCTGTCGGACATCGACCAGGACGGGAAGCTGACGGCCGAGGAGTTCATCCTGGCGATGCACCTGATTGACATGGCCATGTCTGGCTTGCCCCTCCCCCCACTGCTCCCACCTGACCTTATCCCTCCCACATTCAGGTGAGACACACACACACACACACACACATACACACACACACACAGAACATGCTCTCACATATAAATATGTGTGAAGCATTCACATATGATGACATTCATACAGGGATGTACCATCAGGCGGGTGCAGTGGGATGATGGTCTTACCATCACTTACACACAAACACACACACACACACACAGGTGATTTAAATCAAGCACTTCAAATAGACAGCCCATTCCTTGCTGTTCCTCATCTTGTCTGTAGGATTAAAATATACTCTCTCTCATACACACACACACACACACACACACACTGGACATTTTGGTTTTGTGGTTGTCAGTATGCAGACACATACATTTGAAGTTCACAACAAACTTGACGTATTGATGGCCATGGACAAATGCAGTATGGTCAGAAACTTGGACTTCTTCATAGTAGTGCGGATATCGGGATGTTCATTCAAAATAAACTGTACAGACCAAACACATCAGAGTAAAATCATAGACAAAGCTGTGGAATAAATATGTCAGATCCCTGTGTGTCTTTGTACATAGCAAGGGAGGAAAATTAACTTTGCAAAATGTGAACCTTTACCAGTAACTGACTGTATAAATGATTAATATTAATTAACAATGAATAATAAATGTAATACATTATTATTTTGTGTCCAAAATCCACCAATATCCATCCCTGGTGCATAGTGTTTTTGTGTATGTATAAATGTGTTGTGGTCGTAGGAGGGTTCGATCAGGCAGTGGGGTCTCTGGTGCATAGTGTGTTTATGTGTGTATAAATGTGTCCGTCTCTGGTGCATAGTCTGTTTATGTCTGTATAAATGTGTCTGTCTCTGGTGCATAGTGTGTTTATGTGTGTATAAATGTGTCCGTCTCTGGTGCATAGTGTGTTTATGTGTGTATAAATGTGTTGTGGTCGTAGGAGGCTCCGATCAGGCAGTGGGGTCTCTGGTGCATAGTGTGTTTATGTGTGTAAAAATGTGTTGTAGTCGTAGGAGGGTCCGATCAGGCAGCGGGGTCTCTAGTGTGTTTGTGTGTGTATAAATGTGTTGTGGTCGTAGGAGGGTTCGATCAGGCAGTGGGGTCTCTGGTGCATAGTGTGTTTATGTGTG
>CM050220.1:8955000-8960000 GCA_027475355.1 Coilia nasus | reverse complement strand
TTCCTTCCTCTGCAGTGAAGCTCGAGGACAAGAAGCGCGAGAACTTCGAGCTCACACACACACTAACTAACAAAAACAAACACACACACACACACACACACACTCATACTCATCACTATCCCTCTTTGTCCCTTCCTCCGCAGTGACGTTCGAGGACAAGAAGCGCGAGAACTTCGAGCGCGGCAACCTGGAGCTGGAGAAGCGTCGGCAGGCCCTGCTGGAGCAGCAGCGGCAGGAGGCGGAGCGCGTGGCGGCGCTGGAGCGCCAGGAGCAGGAACGCCGGGAGCGGGAACGCCAGGAGCAGGAACGCCGACGCCTGCAGGAGCTGGAGAGACAGCTGGAGAAGCAGAGGGAGATGGAGAGGCAGAGAGAGGAAGAGAGACGCAAGGAGATCGAGAGAAGAGAGGTGAGAGAGAGAGAGAGAGTAAGTGTGTGTGAGATAGAGGAGAGGAGTGTGATAGACAGCTGGAGATACAGAGGGAGATGGAGAGGAGGAGAGAGGTGAGAGAAGGATATAGAGAGACATGGTGTGTGTGTGGGGGGGGGGGGGTGAGAGAGAGCAGAGATGTGTAATGATGGAGAGACAGCTGGAGATGGAGAGGCAGAGAGAGGAGGAGAGATGCAAGGAGATCGAGAGAAGAGAGAGAGAGAGTAAGTGTGTGTGAGATAGAGAAGAGGAGTGTGATAGACAGCTGGAGATACAGAGGGAGATGGAGAGGCGGAGAGACGCAAGGAGATCGAGAGAAGAGAGGAGAGAGAGAGAGGATAGAGATGCGGAGAAGTGCGGGGGAGAGAGAGAGGGGGGGGGGAGGGAGAGAAGGAGAGAGCAGAGCAATGTGATGGATGCAGAGTCAGCTGAAGAAGCAGAGGGAGATGGAGAGGAGAGACGCAAGGAGATCGAGAGGTGAGAAAGAGAAAGGGCGAGATGGAGAGGTGCAGAGGAGAGGGAGGGGAGAGGTGTGTGATGGCTGGAGAAGCAGAGGGAGATGGAGAGGCAGAGAGAGGAGGAGAGACGCAAGGAGATCGAGAGGAGAGAGGTGAGAGAGAGAAAGAGATGGAGAGGTGCGGAGGAGGGAGGGAGGGGGAGAGAGAGAGCAGAGGTGTGTGTGAGAGAGAGCAGAGGTGTGTGTGAGAGAGAGAGCAGAGGTGTGTGTGTGAGAGAGAGAGCAGAGGTGTATGAGAGAGAGAGAGAGAGAGCAGAGGTGTGTGAAAGAGAGCAGAGGTGTGTGTGTGAGAGAGAGCAGAGGTGTATGAGAGAGAGCAGAGGTGTGTGTGAGAGAAAGAGCAGAGGTGTGTGAGAGAGAGAGAGCAGAGGTGTGTGTGTGAGAGAGAGCAGAGGTGTGTGTGAGAGAGCAGAGGTGTGTGTGAGAGAGCAGAGGTGTGTGTGAGAGAGAGCAGAGGTGTGTGAGAGAGAGCAGAGGTGTATGTGAGAGAGCAGAGGTGTATGTGAGAGAGCGAGAGAGCAGAGGTGTGTGTGAAAGAGAGCAGAGGTGTGTGTGAGAGAGAGCAGAGGTGTGTGTGAGAGAGAGCAGAGGTGTGTGTGAGAGAGAGCAGAGGTGTATGTGAGAGAGCGAGAGAGCATAGGTGTGTGTGAGAGAGAGCAGAGGTGTGTGTGAGAGAGAGCAGAGGTGTGTGTGAGAGAGAGCAGAGGTGTGTGTGAGAGAGAGCAGAGGTGTGTGTGAGAGAGAGCAGAGGTGTGTGTGAGAGAGAGCAGAGGTGTGTGTGTGAGAGAGCAGAGGTGTATGTGAGAGAGCAGAGGTGTATGTGAGAGAGCAGAGGTGTATGTGAGAGAGCGAGAGAGCAGAGGTGTGTGTGAAAGAGAGCAGAGGTGTGTGTGAGAGAGAGCAGAGGTGTGTGTGAGAGAGAGCAGAGGTGTGTGTGAGAGAGAGCAGAGGTGTGTGTGAGAGAGCAGAGGTGTATGTGAAAGAGAGAGCAGAGGTGTGTGAGAGAGAGCAGAGGTGTGTGTGAGAGAGTAGAGGTGTATGTGAGAGAGCGAGAGAGCAGAGGTGTGTGTGAAAGAGAGCAGAGGTGTGTGTGAGAGAGAGCAGAGGTGTGTGTGAGAGAGAGCAGAGGTGTGTGTGAGAGAGAGCAGAGGTGTGTGTGAGAGAGAGCAGAGGTGTGTGTGTGAGAGAGCAGAGGTGTATGTGAAAGAGAGAGCAGAGGTGTATGTGAAAGAGAGAGGTGTGTAATAGCTGGAGAGGCAGAGAGAGGAGGAAGAGAGGAGAGGGAGAGAACAGAGGTGCAGAGGAGGGAGGGAGAGATTAGGAAGGAGGGAGAGATAGACAGAGCAGAGCTATGTGATAGCTGGAGAAATAGAGAGAGAGGGGACAGAGGTGTGGAGGAGGGAGAGAGAGAGAGAGAGAGGGAGGAGAGGTGTATGATAGATAGTCTGCTGGAGAGACAGAGGGCGATGGAGAGGCAGACAGATTGAGAGGGGAGAGAGAGAGAGAGAGAGAGAGAGAGAAAGAGAGAGAGAAGAGAGGCGGCGCAATGACATCAAAAGGAGAGAGGTGCGGAGGTGAGCGAGCGAGCGAGGGAGACAAAGGAGAAGAGGTGAAACGAGAATGAAGGGAGAGAGAGAGAGAGGGGAAGAGAGGGAGGAATTGAGAGGAGGAGTAATAAGGAGAGACAGGAGGTAGGGAGGGAGCGGAGGTGTGTGTGTGTGTGATGGATTGATGAAGGGAGATGTGTGGAACTGAGGGAGCTGGAGAGGCAGCAGGGGGAGGAGAGGAGAGGGAGGAAGGAGCGGGAGAGAGAAAAAGAGAGAGGGTGTGTGAGACAGGAGAGAGAAGAGAGAGAGCGGTAAGGGAGGAGAGGGAGAGAGAGAGGGTGTATGAGAGAGGAGAGAGAGGGAAAAGCGGGAGAGAGAAAAAGAGAGAGGGTGTGTGAGAGAGGCGAGAGAAGAGAGAGAGGTAAGGGAGGAGAGGGAGAGAGAGAGGGTGTGTGTGTGTGTGTGAGAGAGAGGGTGTGTGAGAGAGGAGAGAGAAGAGAGAGAGGTAAGGGAGGAGAGAAAAAGAGAGAGGGTGTATGAGAGAGGAGAGAGAAGAGAGAGAGGTAAGGGAGGAGAGAAAAAGAGAGAGGGTGTATGAGAGAGGAGAGAGAAGAGAGAGAGGTAAGGGAGGAGAGAAAAAGAGAGAGGGTGTATGAGAGAGGAGAGAGAAGAGAGAGAGGTAAGGGAGGAGAGAAAAAGAGAGAGGGTGTATGAGAGAGGAGAGACAAGAGAGAGGAGAAGATGGAAGGGTGCGTGAGAGAGGAGAGAGGTGTGGAGGGAGCAGGAGAGAAGAGGGGAGGGAGGAGAGGGAGAGAGAGAGTGTGTGTGTGTGTGTGTGAGAGAGAGGGTGTGTGAGGGAGAGAGAAGAGAGAGAGAGGGTGTGTGAAGGAGAGAGAAGAGAGAGAGAGGTAAGGGAGGGAGGAGAGGGAGGGAGAGAGAGAGAGTGTGTGTGTGTGAGAGAGAGGGTGTGTGAGGGAGAGAGAAGAGAGAGAGAGGGTGTGTGAGGGAGAGAGAAGAGAGAGAGAGGGTGTGTGAGGGAGAGAGAAGAGAGAGAGAGGGTGTGTGAGAGAGGAGAGAGAAGAGAGAGAGAGGGTGTGTGAGGGGAGGAGGAGAAGAGAGAGAGGGTGTGTGAGAGAGCTGCGGAGGAGAGGGAAGTACAGAGAGAGAGAGAGAAGATAGTGGATAGACACCACGAACACAAACACATGAACACCAATCCACAGCATTTCAGAACACACCACACCCACACACTAACACAAAACCACTCACACACACAGACTACATACACACATACACACACATAATAAAAATAATAATAAACTTTACTTGTATAGCACAGTTCATACATGCAAGATGCAGCTCAAAGTGCTTTACAGTTTAGCAGGGTTGTTACAAGACAACATTTCTTGCGGTTCAGTGGTGTCGGAGCAGATAAATACAGTAGCAGACTGACTCTTGCATGAACACAGGTAGGCAGTCCTTGTAGGCCCTAGTCAGCAATCTTTGTAGTTCAGTGGCGCTAGAGCTGTGCAACGCCCTGTTAATGTGGGCTCTTATGTGAACATAGGTCGGCAGTCTTTGCAGACCAGTGGCACTAGACGAGGAAAGTTCATTTAGGCGCAGTCGGTTGTTAGTGTCCCCACATGCACACACTCACATGCACACACACACAAACACGCGCGCGCACACACACGCGCGCACACACACACACACACACACACACGCACACACACGCACACACACACACCCCTGTGTTTGTATGTACAAATGCCATAGACACATGTATGCTCTTGTACAAACGCCATAAATACATGTATTGCTCATACTGTATTGTTTGGATGTCATGCTTTGGCAATGCAATGAACTATTTGTCGTGCCAATAAAGTTCACTTGAATTGAATTGAATTGAATTGAAGAGAGAGGTGAGGGAGAGAGAAGAAGAGAGAGAGGGTGTGTGTGAGAGAGAGAGAGGGTGTGTGTGAGAGAGAGAGAGAGAGAGGGTGTGTGTGTGTGAGAGAGAGAGAGAGAGGGTGTGTGAGGGCAGGATCAGAAGAGAGAGGGTGTGTGAGGGGAGGAGAGAAAGAGAGAGAGGGTGTGTGAGGGGAGGAGAGAAAGAGAGAGAGGGTGTGTGAGGGGAGGAGAAGAAGATAGAGAGGGTGTGTGAGGGGAGGAGAAGAGAGAGAGAGAGGGTGTGTGAGGGGAGGAGAAGAGAGAGAGAGGGTGTGTGAGGGCAGGATCAGAAGAGAGAGGTTGTGTGAGGGGAGGAGAAGAAGAGAGAGGGTGTGTGTGAGGGGAGGAGAAGAGAGAGAGAGGGTGTGTGTGAGGGGAGGAGAAGAGAGAGAGAGAGGGTGTGTGAGCGAGGTGTGGAGGAGAGGGAAGTACAGAGAGAGAGAAGAAGGGAGGATGGCTGTGTTTCAGCGAGTCACTAACATGCAGGCTACTAAATAGGCTAGAGATGCAGCCAAGGTGCAGATCAGAGAACAGCTTTCCGCAGTTTCAGAAGTGAAGG
>CM050220.1:8942500-8947500 GCA_027475355.1 Coilia nasus | reverse complement strand
TGTGGTACATTTTGGCGTGTGTGTGTGTAGTTGTAATTGTCTGTGAATGTGTGCGTTTGTGTGTGTGGGACATTTTGCCGTGTGTGTGTGCGTAGTTGTAATTGTCTGTGCATATGTGCGTTTGTGTGTGTGTGTGTGTGTGTGGTAGATTTTGGTGTGTGTGTGTAGTTGTAATTGTCTGTGAATATGTGCGTTTGTGTGTGGTACATTTTGGCGTGTGTGTGTAGTTGTAATTGTCTTTGCATGTGTGCGTTCGTGTGTGTGTGGTACATTTTGGCGTGTGTGTGTGTGTGTAGTTGTAATTGTCTGTGCATGTGTGCATTTGTGTGTGTGTGGTACATTTTGCCGTGTGTGTGTGTGTAGTTGTAATTGTCTGTGCATGTGTTTGTTTGTGTGTGGTACATTTTGGCGTGTGTGTGTCTGTGTGTAGTTGTAATTGTGTGTGCATGTATGCGTTTGTGTGTGTGTGTGGTACATTTTGGTGTTTGTGTGTGTCCCTCGTTTCTGTGTCCATGTGTGTGGGATGGGCTGTGTTAGTCGAGTAGAGACAGAGAGGCTCCCAGCATCAGAGGGCATTCTCTTCTCTTCTCCTCTCCTCTCGCCCCATCTCACTCACTCTCGCTCACTCTTACTCTCACTCTGCCAACCCCCACGCCCACCTCCCACCTGTCCTCTGTGCCCACCTGTCCTGTGTGCCCACCTGTTCTGTGCCCACCTGTCCTCTGTGCCCACCTGTCCTGTGTGCCCACGTGTTCTGTGCCCACCTGTTCTGTGCACACCTGTCCTGTGTGCCCACCTGTTCTGTGCCCACCTGTTCTGTGCCCACCTGTTCTGTGCCCACCTGTCCTGTGTGCCCACCTGTCCTGTGTGCCCACCTGGCCGCCTCCATGTGGCTCCGCTGTGCCCCCCAACCCTGCCCACAAACACCTGCCTGCCCAATTCTGTGCCACACACTCCTTCCTGCTCACATCCTTGCGGCACAACCTCCTTACCTGGAAAAACACAAAATCCCCACCTGCGCCCCCTTTGGCCCCTCCCTGTGTCCCTCCTCCCTCACCTGTGCCCCCTTTGGCCCCTCCCTGTCTCCCTCCTCCCTCCTCCCTCACCTGCGCCAGTCTCTGGGGGGGTTCTACCAGGTGCGCACGTCCCGCATAGAGAGCCTCCACCTGCAGCTGAGCCCGGACGAGCAGAGGGGCAGACAGGTAGTGAGACGCCCGTCTGTGTGCCCTCTGTACCCGCCTGCCTGCCCAAACCCCCCGCCCCCCCCGCCCTCCTTTTCCCCCCTACTTTACCATCCCATCCCTCCCCTCTGCGCCGCCTTCAAAACTCACCGCTTCTCCCTGCAGCTGAGCCCGGACGAGCAGAGGGGCAGACAGGTAGTGAGACGCCCGGACGAGCAGAGGGGCAGACAGGTAGTGAGACGCCTGACTGTGTGCCCTCTCCGCCCTGCCCGGCCGAGCTCACCCACCTGCCTGCCCAAACCCACCCCCCCCCCCCGGCCCGCCCCCCTTTTCCCCCCTACCTTACCATCCCATCCCTCCCCTCTGCGCCGTCTTCAAAACTCACCGCTTCTCCTTTTCTGCATCAGCAGTGCACTCGCTCTCTGCTGCCCCTGTCTGGTTGTTTGAAGTACTGCATCCTGGCTTAAAAAAAAAAAAAAAAGCAAAGCATACACAACTGTCCAGCCTGGTTTGTGGTGAAGTCTGTGCCTCTTGCTAAGGTGGTAGTTTTTCTCCATCTTATAACACTACTCATGCCTAGGGGAGTTATTTGAACTAACACTCACAGACACAGACAGACAAGATGACAAACAGACAGACAGACAGACAAGATGACAGACAGACAGACAGATAATAGGAGAGACAGAGAGAACAGGCCTTTTGACATCTTTGCTATAAGCACAAGATTCACGATGCAGATTTTTTGGGAAAAAAGACTAAAATGATGCAAATTATGTGATTTATTTATCTATTTTTCTGATTTTCTTTCATTGTACAATTGGTGAAACACACTCACTTGCACACCTTACATACAGTCAGGCCTTTGACCACCCACACAAACATACATACAGACAATTGTGTATTGTTACACACACACACACGCACATTACACATACATACCTACATCCAAACAGATGATACACAGAAATGCCCGTGCACACACACACACCCCTCCAGCAGTATGGCAGCAGCATGTCTGACTGGTGCCTTGTCGGGTGTGTGTGTGTGTGTGTGTGTGTATCTCTTGCAGTGCGAGGGCTCGCTGGAGAACGGGGCTCTGCTGGACTGCCTCTCCTCCCTGTCTGCCTGTCTCAGGCGCATAGGGCGCTTCCTCCAGGTCTCCCCTCTGCCCCTACACACACACACACACACACACACACACACACACACGCTTGTCTGCCCCCTGCCACACCTTACACCCATCCCCACACCTCCCTCCCCCCTCCTGGGAAACGCTACGCTACTTTACCCCAACACCCACCACAAATGCCCCCACACCCCAACTTGCTGTAGTTCCCAATGGCTTTTCACCCCCCACTCCCACTAAGATGGTGGGAAAGGCCCCCTCTAGCCTATCCCATCCCCCCCCCCTTTCAACAGGGGGAGCCATAGCTTAGATGCCCTGTAGGCTGTGTGTGTGTTCCTGTCCTGTTCCTGCTTTCTCATCTTCGCATGAACCTGGATGTGGTGAACTTATTTTTTTAGTTATTTATTTGTGGTGGTTTTTGTTTATTTAGCTTGTGGCTAATTTGATTGGATTGAATTCAGTTTCAAGGCCAGAAGTTACGTATTTTTAGCCCTTCTCTTTGTATAACTGTAGCTGAAATGCTTTGTTGTGGCCAGTTTTCCCGTAACTGTTTCCGCATGTTTTGTCAAGTGGTTAGAGTCTTTTGTTCAGTGACACGACAGTTTCTTGTTTATGTAACTGAATAGATGTGTGAGTTCTGTAGATGTTGGGTAGCCTATGTAATGGTAGCCTGTAGTTTCCATCCTGTGTCCTTTTTGCATAGCAACCTCCATAGCAGACAGACTGGCCATAGTTCATTATGTGTAAGTATCTGTGCAGAGATGAGGTCAGGTTTGCCTGAACTAGCTAGGCCTTCACTCACCCACTCATTTGCACAGCTTCCTCAGTGGTGCTGATGATGATGATGATGATGGTAACCAGTCCGGTTCATGAGTTCTAACGGTGTGTGCACCTTTCCAAGTGTGAACCAGCTTTGGTGTGTCAGCTTGGTGTGTGTGTGTGTGTGTGTGTGTAAGGTTGTGTGTGCACTTGAGTGTTAGTGTTTGCGTGCACTCTAATGCTAACTAGTTGGTGCTAGCTCTTCATGGCTGCGGCTTGAGGTGGGCCTTTGATGTGTTGTAGCGGCTGTCTCTGCTGTAGTGTGGCTTTGGGTGTGGGGTGGGGTGGGGGGGGGGGGGGGTTGGCTTGTGTGGGGTGGGGGGATTAGGGGCAGATATCCTCATACTGCGCTAAAAGTATTTGTCTATTCTTATCTCCTTCTCTCTCTCTCTCTCTCTTTCTCTCTCTCTCTTTCTCTCTCTCTCTCTCTCTTTCTCTCTCTCTCTCTCTCTTCTCTCTCTCTCTCTCTCTCTCTCTCTCTCTCTCTCTCTCTCTCTCTCTCTTCTCTCTCTCTTTCTCTCTTTCTCTCTTTCTCTATCTCTCTCTCTCTCTATCTTTCTCTCTCTCTCTCTCTTTCTCTTTCTCTCTCTCTCTTTCTCTCTCTCTCGCTTTCTCTCTCTCTCTTTCTCTCTCTCTCTCTCTTTCTCTCTCTCTCTCTCTTTCTCTCTCTCTCTCTCTCTATCTTTCTCTCTCTCTCTCTCTATCTTTCTCTCTCTCTCTCTCTTTCTCTTTCTCTCTCTCTCTTTCTCTCTCTCTCTCTTTCTCTCTCTCTCTCTCTTTCTCTCTCTCTTTCTCTCTTTCTCTCTTTCTCTATCTTGGTGAAACTCCTCTCAAGCCTAAACTTGGGCAAAAGTCTGGCCCCAGTGTTTTAGAAGTGTACTAGTTGGATGCAGTGTTGATGCTCAGCATGGCTTTCTTAACAAACAGCAGTGTAGTGTGGTGCACCAGTCGCTCATACACTCACACACACACACACACACACACACACACACACACACACACACACACACACACACACTGTAGGCTAACCATCCTGGAGTGATCTCTACCATTGCTTAAGGTGTGAGCTTGGTTTCCGTGACGACAGAGGCTCGCGGGCACCTTCCCAGCAGTCTTTGCTGCGTGAGCTCACCTGTCTGTCACTCCGCGTTCCATGCAAGTGTGTCTCGTAGCACCAAGCAGCGTCCATCCATCCTGCGTCAGTGATTCATACATGCATGCACACACACGTTGGTCACCACCACCATACAAATTCCCCAAATAAAGTACTTGGTGCCATAGCCTGGGAGTGGCTTCGCCACAAATATGTCACAGCAGACACATTTAAACGAGTACATTTGCTCATTTGCTGCATACATTACATTACATGACATTACACTACACTTAGCTGACGCTCTTATCCAGAGCGACTTACAGATATTTACAGGGTTTCAGCATACATTATACCTCACACGTTAGAAATGGATGATAGACCACAACAAATTAACATTTCCAGCTTTGTCAATTTTAAAAGAATACACAAACAGAAGCCCTAGCGTACGCACACACACGCACACACACGCACAAACGCACACACACACACACACACACACACACACAGTAAAAGGCAGTGGAGAAAAGGGTACAAACTGCTATTTTGGGCTTGGGGGAGAGGTGAAGAGAGTGGCGCTTGCAAGGCAACGGCGGAGGGTAGCAGCACGCATTTGTGTGTGCGTGTGCGCGTGTGTGTGTGTGTATGTGTATGTGTGTGTGTGTGATAGAGGTTGTGTGTGTGTATGAGTGTGACATCACCACGAGCAGAAACAGCCCCCCTCCCCCGCCCCTTGCGCTCCCTTCTCCCCCTTGCCTCCCCCCTCACCTGTCCTCCTCTATCC
>CM050220.1:8922500-8937500 GCA_027475355.1 Coilia nasus | reverse complement strand
TGGTGCACTCCAAAGTCTGACGTTTTGCGTTCATCTTCCAGGAACTTTGAGCTGTTTTTTTTTTCCATTTGGAACACACTTCCTACTCAGATCAGTAGGTGAATGGAACACAGTGCATGTGTAAAAATATTATTTATTTATTTATTTGATTTGTTTGTGAATGTGCCTGTATGCATATATTTTGGTTTTATGTGAGTGTCAATGTGTCACATTAAAGCAGCAGACTCAGTTGGGCGGGCTACTGGTGACATAACCATCCATCCATCCATCCATTTGTCCATCCATTTATCCATCCATCCATCCATTTATCCATCCATTTATCCATCCATTTATCCATCCATCCATTTATCCATCCACCCATCCATCCACCCATCCATCCATCCATCCACGCATCCATCCATCCATCCATCCATCCATCCATCCATCCATCCATCCATCCATCCATCCATCCATCCATCCATCCATCCATCCTATGCTGCATGTTATGCCCCCAGAGTCCCCAGTCTCATTTTGAGTTTCTGGCCCGCACAGGTGGACGAGTCCCAGACAGGTGAGCCTGGGTGGCTGGGCGGCGAGCTGAAGGGCAAGACCGGCTGGTTCCCCGCCAACTACGCAGAGAAGATTCCGGAATCCGAGGTGCCGCTCAGCCTACGCGCCACCGCGGCCACCGCCTGCGCCCCCGCCCCCAAGCTGGGCAACGCACAGATGACCACGCCCACATCCGCCCCCACGCCCACCGCCATCCAGCCCCCGCTCCCAGAGGTGACAGCTGTCCAATCAGCAGCTCCGCCACCCCCGGCTGCCCCTCCCGTCGCCGCCGCCATCCCCGCCCCCCCTTCGTCCTCCGCAGGCAGCAACTGGGCCGACTTCAGCACCACGTGAGTGCAGCTGCTCCCTCAGATCACCGTGGTGAACTTTAAAGATAATAATAGCTTTTTTTTTTGCACAGTCCTACAGATGGATCTTTAAGACCCAGTGAAGTGAAAACAATAGGCCACTTTTTTCGGACAATCCTATACTGCCCTACAAAGCCACAACGCAGTGACTACATATTTTGTCAATATCAAGTTTAGACAGGAAATTGAATTTATAACACCTCCTCTGTCTTCTGACTAAACCTTTTGCTTCTTCCTGTTAATTAAGTACATCATCATGTTGGACTTGGCAGTATGACCACTTTAAAGGCATTTTTCTCAGTTTCAGTGTTCATGAAGCTTTGCCTAAGCAGGGCAGTATAGTTGTTTCTGTAGACTATCTGCAGATGCTAAGACCATTAAAAACCATTTGTTGAAATGCTTTCTCTATGTCTTTAAGCTGTGTTCTTGTGTTGTGATGGCTATGTGTATGTGGGTGCGTGTGTGCACGTGCAGGTGGCCCTCCAACTCTGTGGAGAAGCAGGAGAGTGATGGCTGGGACGCGTGGCCCTCTCAGGCGGCCCCTGCGGCGCCACAGCCCAGCCTATCAGTGCCCAGCGGGGGACCCCTTCGCCAGCGCTCCGCCTTCACGCCCGCCACGCTCAGCGGATCATCCCCCTCGCCCGTACTAGGACAGGTAGTACACACACACACGCACACACACACCCTCACTCCCGCCATCCTCAGCAGATCGTCCCCCCTCGCCTGTACTAGGACAGGTACTACACACACACACACACACACACACACACACACACACACACACACACACACACACACACACACACACACACACACACACACACACACACACACACACCTTCACCCCTGTCACACTCATCAGATCCTCTCCCTTGCCCGTACTGGGACAGGTACCCCCAACACGTACACATGCACACGGTCCCGACATGTCTCTCTCTCTTGTGCACTTTGGTTGTCTTGAAAACCGCTATATCAATGTAATGCGGTGGTGTTGCTATTGTTGTTTTACTGTTATTGCTGATGTTGCTGTTGTCCACCAGGGGGAGAAGGTAGAGGGTCTGCAGGCGCAGGCTCTGTACCCGTGGCGGGCCAAGAAGGACAACCACCTGAACTTCAACAAGAACGAGATCATCACGGTGCTGGAGCAGCAGGACATGTGGTGGTTCGGCGAGGTGCAGGGCCAGAGGGGCTGGTTCCCCAAGTCCTACGTCAAGCTCATTTCCGGCCCCGTGCGCAAGTCCGTCAGGTGGGGGCGACGACGACGGCGAGCGTAGAAGGGGAGGGGAGGGGAGGGGAGGGGAGGGGCGGGGCGGGGGGTGTGAACTCTAGACTCTGTAAGGGCCCCAAGCAAAACCCAGCCATTCAAAAACTGCATTGCAGTTGTTGTAGGTTAAAGGTTGTCAGCCCATTAAAGTAGAAAAAACAATTAGATATTAAGGATTTGCGGTAAAGATTTTGAAATCTGTTTAGAGCTTTTATTGACAATTTCAGAGCAGTGTTTTATATTGAAATGTCTTCAACCCATAAAGGTTTAAACAGAGGTGAATTAGGCCAGTGCTTTTACAATGACCTACACGGAGAAGCTCTTGAATTGCAAAGAATGCATTCGAGAGGGAGAGGCAATGATCACTGATCACTGCAATGATGAACACTTTGACAGAGCAAGGATGAAACTAATGTACTGTTATTTCATTGTAGTGTGTGTGTGTGTGTGTGTGTATGTGTGTGTGTGTGTGTGTGTGTGTGTGTGTGTGTTTCCAGTATTGAGTCTGGTTCCTCAGAAAACAGCCCACCCAGTGTGAAGAGACCCAGCCCCACACCTAGCAAACCTCTCGAGCTCGGAGAAGGTTGGAATTCCTGACAAACACTGACACTCACACTTATAAACACACACACACACAGAAACACACACACACACACATACAAACAGAAATATTTTTTTATATTTACAACAGCTTTTATATGCTCTTGGGTATTTGGTGTTTCTCTTGGTATGTACCAGATAAAGCAGATCTGTTCCCCCGTTCTAAAGTACAGTACCTGTGCAAAATTCTTAGGCAGGTGTGAACTTGACTATAATCCTGCAAAATCCCTGACATTGTGTGTACCCCTGTGTGTGTACACTTTGTGTGCACCTGCCTAACACTTGTCAAAAAACAACTTATGCCCATCTTATGCCTTAAATCCTTTCAGCCTTATGGGTGTTTTACCATTAAACATGTGGATGGCTAAAAAGATACAGTACTGTCCAAAGATTTAGGCAGGTGCCTTCAAACCAGCACCAGTTCACACACAGGGGTACACACAAAGTCAGGGATTTTGCAGGATTATAGTCAGGTGTATGATCAACCAATTACACCAAATTGGTTGTATATGTCAGGAAGCACACATCCACAGAAGATCTGTGGTAGTTCTTAAAGATGTTTGTCGCAACCTACCAGCCAAGTTCCTTCAAAAACTCTATGCAATAGACCTAGAAGAATTGATGCTCTTTTAAAGGCAAAGGGTGGCCACACCAAATATTGATTTGATTTAGGTTTCTCTTTTATTCAGTCACTGTATTTTGTTAATTGATGAACATAAATGATTAACACTTTGATTAACATTTTTGAAGGCATTCCTAGTTGACAGCATTTTTTCACACCTGCCTAAAACGTTTGCACAGTACTGTGTGTGTGTGTGTGTGTGTGTGTGTGTGTGTGTGTGTGTGTGTGTGTGTGTGTGTGTGTGTGTGTGTGTGTGTGTGTGTGTGTGTGTGTGTGTTTCTCCTCAGTCAGCAGAGCACATAGCCATGTACACGTATGAAAGCATTAGATACACCTAGATGTTTCTAGATATCTCCGATCTATCCCCAGGTCCTAAAGTATACGTGTGTGTGTGTTTCGCCTCGTTCAGCAGAGTACATAGCCATGTACACGTATGAGAGCACGGAGCAGGGCGACCTGACGTTCCAGCAGGGCGATGTCATCACTGTTACCAAGAAAGAAGGCGATTGGTGGACGGGAGTGGTGGGCGGGAGGACGGGTGTCTTTCCCTCCAATTATGTCAAACCCAAGGACTCTGATGTAAGTGTGTGTATGTGTGTGTGAGAGCATATACGTTGTATCTGCATGTATATGCAGATAGGTCAGGGACATAAAAGATGTGAATGTACTGTAATGTACTGAATGTACTGTTTATTTTTTTCTGACTGTCTTACGGTGAAAAATTAAACAATTACCACAGAGAGAGAGACTTTGTGTGTGTGTGTCTGTATTTGTGTGTGTCTGTATGTGTGTGTGTGTCTGTAAAAGGCAAATAGAACGTCCTTAAGTATCTAATTGTCCTTATTGACTATGTTCTTCCTCTCCAGGGTCTGGGAACAGCAGGGAAGACTGGGAGTCTCGGAAAGAAGCCAGGTACCCGCCAACATGATTACTGCATGCCTGCGTAGAGGGCATTCTCGGTCCAGTAACTTCATAAGGATTGCAGATACGAGGGGAAACAAGCTTCGTTCTTACTTCTTCACCTCTCCACTGTGTTCCTGTGTCATGTATCCGCAATGTATTAATAATAATAATAATAATAATAATAATAATCTTAATTGTATAGCACATTTCATACAAAGGATGTAGCTTAAAATGCTTCAGCAGTTTGGCTAAAGAGTACTGGACAGAGATACACATAGCAAGCTTTGTTATAGTCCAGTAGCACCAGAGAAAAACATATTATTATTGTTATAACCACAACATGTAACCATGTTTTTAACCCCTCCCTGTCTCTCCATACGCTTCCCCACAGAGATTGCACAGGTCATAGCCCCCTACACGGCCACGGGGGCCGAGCAGCTGACCCTCGCCCCCGGACAGCTCATCCTCATCCGCAAGAAGAACCCCGGGGGCTGGTGGGAGGGGGAGCTACAGGTACGTGTGTGTGTGTGTATGTGTGTGTGTGTCCCTACCCTGAGCTGTGTGTTTGAGATAATGTTAAAATGTTTCCCTCCCTACCTTAAGGTAGGTGTGTGTGTGTGTGTGTGTGTGTGTGTGTGTGTGTGTGTGTGTGTGTGTGTGTGTGTGTGTCTACCATGAGCTGTGTGTTTAAGATTATGTTAGAATGTGTGTGTGTTTCCTCCCTACCTTAAGGTGTGTGTGTGTGTGTGTGTATCGGTCCTTACCTTGAGCTGTTTTTTTTTTTAAGATTATGTAATTTTGTGTGTGTGTTTTCCCCCTACCTTGAGATGTGTGTGTGCGCCTTATTGCTTTTTGAAAAAGTAGTTAAAATTGTCATTCTTTGTCTTGTTGCTGTCCACCCAGGCGAGAGGCAAGAAGCGGCAGATTGGTTGGTTCCCGGCCAATTACGTCAAACTGCTGAGCCCGAGCACTAGTAAGACCACGCCCACTGAGCCGACGCCCCCCAAACTACCCACCCCGACCGCAGGTGTGTGTGCTGTGCTGCTGGACTGTGGTCATTGTTGTGTGAACCCAATTTGTTGCCATATGTCTTCAAGACCTCAACACCTTTACTGTCATTGAACTGTTTTCTGTACAACAAAATTAAACAGCATTGTAGAAACGAAGAAAAGACAGGAAGGGAGTATATACTAGTGTATATACTGTATTGTATACAAGGACATATGATGTGTAGGATAGCATGCATGTGCAAAGGGGAACAAAGAAGTAGCAGCACATTTAGTCAATTTGGCGAAAGACACATCTCCAAAGCTGCCTTTGGACTTAACATGTTTTTCAAATCTGAAAGTTTGGTCTAGAGTTTGCCATTCACACTTGGGATGATTTCTTTCTAAGGGGAGGAGGCGAAGCATGTTGATATAGAAAGAAAATCTGGAAAATGAATGTTTAGCAGGTGGGCGGAGTTTTACAGGTCCTGTAGTCTTTGGCAAGAGAACATGGGCAAAAAAAATCAAGAACTTTCTGGAGGTTTTCCCATCTCATGTACAGCACACTTCGGGAAAGACAAAGGATGGGAACATAGAATGGAGTCCAGGGCAGCTAAGTCTGATAGCAGCTCAACACTGGTTAAATAAATGGAAGTTCTGACTTGTGTGTGTGTGTGTGTGTGTGTGTGTGTGTGTGTGTTGTGACTTTCCCCCAGTGTGTCAGGTGATCGGCATGTACGACTACACGGCGCAGAACGACGACGAGCTGCCCTTCGGCAAGGGTCAGATCATCAACGTGCTGAGCAGGGAGGACCCTGATTGGTGGAAGGGCGAGCTGAACGGCTCCGTGGGCCTCTTCCCCTCCAACTACGTGAAGCTCACCACGGACACCGACCCCAGCCAGCAGTGTGAGTACCCCACCTCACCCTCCCTCCCTTCCTACCTCCCCCCTCAATTTCCTCTTTGTACCTCTCTCTCGCTCTCGCTCTCGCTCGTTCGCTTTCTTTCTTTTGCACACACACACTCACACACTAATCCCAGTTTCTCTCTCTGTTGTTTATTTGTTTTGTTTGTTTGTTTTTGTTTTGTTTACTTTGTTTACCTCCTGCATACTGAAATGCAAACGAACGCTCATGCGTGTGTTAAAGACGTAGGACTTGTAGGAGCTACATCAACCAAGATGGAGGCTCCAAGGTCTGCTTGGGTTTTAGGTTAGGTGGGTCAGACAGACAGATAGCCAGCCAGCCCCTTAAGTCAGACCGTCATGTTAAAAGCTATTAGTTATCCCAGCTACCCTTATTCCCAAGTCAGGACCCTGTCTTGTCTTGTCTGGCCCCTTCTCCCCCACCACACTAACAACTCTACTCCTTCATTCCTCCCCCCGCCCCCGCCAACCCCCAAATCACCCCTACTCCACCCCAACCCTCCCCAGTCTTTTTGTGATGCCCCCCACCCCACCCCACCTCACCGCACCCACCCCCTCTTCATACGCAGCATGCCAGAGTCATTGTACTTCAGTGTTGTCACCTCCTTGCCTTGCCTTGCCTTGCATGCTGTGTTGTCATGTTGAACATGTCTGCCAGACCATGTAGCTCCTCTTAGCTTGTCGAGTTGCACCTTGTGTTTTCCCTCGTTCTTTTTTCTCTATCCCTTTTTTTCCCGTTAATTTGTTTACTTTGCATTTACTTTTCCTTTTTTGCCCTCTTTTTCTTTTATTCCGTATATCACCTACCCCACCCCTCCCTTTTTTTTTTTTTTTTTTTTTTTTTCGTGTTGTCTTCAAATCCCTTTTGTTACGCCGTTATTTTTTGGCTTATGTGCTGTGTTCTCCTTTCTCTAGGACTCATTTGTTGCCCATATCCCACTCTACCCTGAAAGTCCTCAAAGAGACCCACTATCCCCTAGTCACTGCCCCGCGGGATGATGGGAGATGCCGCCCCCCCCCTCTGAGGGTCTTGAGACTGCCACCCGCCCTTGTGGCTAGAAGACGAGCACTGCAGACAAAAACAAAAACAAAACAAATGAAAAAAAAAAGCAGCAGTTTTTTTTTTCTTTTTGTATTCAACTCAGTATTCAAACCGTTAGTAGATGCACGCCAAAAACAAATTACCAGGCAGCATTCTCTATGTTAAAGAAACAAAAGAGACTAAAAAAGAAAACAAACAAGAACTCACATTGGAAGGAGTTTGTTTTTCTTGCCTTGAGTATAATTGAATTTCATCTCTTCTTGATTATACGCATGAATGACATGGTGGACTGATGAGGGGCTTGGATAGTGGGTCCTTTTGTGGCTTTCTGTGAACTACCTTTTTTTCGCCGCCATTTCACAAACACACAAATTGTGCTAAATTGACAGATGAGCTTTGAGCACCCTGTCAGATGGCTCTCCATTTCAAAAAATGCCTAGATGTTTTCCCTGTGTCACTTCCCTACCTGATGCCCCGCCTCTGTCCCCGCTCCTTTCTCACGTGACCCCTCCCACAGCTCCACAGAAAGACCCACTATTCGTGCGCCAGACCTCCCAGGGCCTTGGACCACACCAGTTTAATGTCATGGCAGGCCAGCCCCCTAGCCACTCACATGACCAATAGGAAGTCCTGTAAGATGCACTGGGAGCAGTTGATTGGTTAGACTAGGCATGAGTGACATGTAGATACCCCTCCCTCCACCACCTGTCCTCCCCCCATTTCTTCTATCCTGCCACGTTTGCAGAGCACATAGATGCTGCAAAGATAGCGGGCAGGATATAGCTTCTCCATGTACCCAATCACGTGCCTGTCTCCATGTTGTTTCTTTAATTGTGTTTTTTCCCTCCATTTTCATACCAAACATTAAATGAATAGGTGTTCGTGTGTTTTTTTTTTTTTTTTTTCTTTCATTTTTTTGTGCTAAATGTTCTTTTGTAATTATTTCGGTAGAGTTTATGTGTTGGGATGGAGATTGATGTTGTAAAAACCAAATAACTGCACAACTGCCACTGATGTAGGGAACGGTACAAGGAAATAGACTATAAACACACACACACACACATGCACATGAAAAAACACACAGCCACACACACATTTACCTTTCGGTGTATGGAGCTGGAGAGGTATGGGTGGTTCAATACACCTCTCTCTCCCGGTCGTAAGTTTGGTATAGTGATTCCCAAGTGTGGGGACGCTTCACTGGTTGTTCTTCTAACCACAGACTTATTACTCATCAGTGCCCCCTTGTGCCTGGAGAGGGGAATTGCCTTTAATGACTTGACTTGAGTCTGCCGCTAATTACCTGACTTGAGCTAGTCAGAAACTAGGTTTAGCGTGGCTAACGCTTATGTCATTATAATGTAATGATTTGTTTTTTTTTTTTTTTTTTTTTTTCGTTTTCTTTTTTTTCTTCTTCTATCTTTTCTCTTTTGAGGTAGCTGGGCTAGGTCTGTTCTCTCAGTTGTTGAGAAATTCCACTCGTTTACACGGCTCCTACGGTTGTCCTTCTCTGTCTGTCCTTGTCGACATGTTTTACGAAAGTGTTGCATTGGAGTTGGAAGGAGCAATACATATATCCCAGGTCACTTTGCAGTGGCCAGTCTATTTTTATATTGAAAGCAAAAGCAATCTTCATGCCGATAGTGTTTTAATATCTATGGACGTTAATGTACGCCCACCCCCTAAACACACATACATACACACACACACATATTATATATACATGTACACACATGCACACAAACTTTAGGTAGGTCCCATGTAGGCGCAGAGTAGACCAAATCAAAGAGAGGTTTATGGCTTGTGCAGTCATATTGCCTGACTTTTATTTCTTTTCTTGGTCCAGAATATTGTTTTCAAAACTGGGAGAGCCTTAACTACTCCTTTAAGAGAGATTCCTTTCAAAGATTAGCATCATGTTAAAATCAGCATGGAAGTTAAGGAATGTTACTAAAAACAAGCAAAACAATTTTAATACCCTAATCCAATCATATATATATATATCTATATACTCACAAATAAAAATGTTTACAAATAGAAAGCGAACAACTGCAGACTGGTGTGTTCTTGTACAGAGTGTTAACTGAGCATTGAACCAAGTAGGAGCACTCAACTTTGCCTTAGAATTGGAAGATGACTACGAAGAAGCATGGTATTTGGATTTAACATTGGACTTAAGACACATGCGATGTACTGGTACCGTTATTTTCTTTTCCTATGGTTGATTTAATTCTGTTTGGGCTGTTTTTAATCTGTCAGGCCTATCTTTGAGTGTTATGTCATAATGTTCCTTGTTCCTCTCTGAACCCTGACACTCTTGTAGCTGCGCTCAGCCTGTGTTTGTTTTTAATTCTAGCTCTGTGGCTTGCCATATTGGCTCCACAATGTAACAGTATTGGAATTTGCTGCTCACTGATTGGTTGGGTGAACTGTCTGTCATGTCCTTGATCCCAGCCCTTTCCCCACCCAGCATTATAAGAACATGGGGTGTAATGTCACAGATATCTTGGATTTTGAAGAAGCACAAAATGGAACAACGTTGTAAGAGCTTCGTGTTGGGTATCTATTATACTGTGTTAAGACAGAAGACGGAATGCTTTTCTGTTTGAATCTCACAACAAAAATCCAAAACGTATCCATTGCACTCAATTATTGAAGCATTTTATCGTAAATGAATGTAAAAAAAAGCTGAAAATATATACAGACGATTCCTAGCTTTAATAAAGGTGTCATGCCGTCTTTATAGAAAATGACATGTATAACAATTAAAAAGCTCCATGGCAACTATGGACTGGTGTTCCTTTTTTTTCCTCAATGTGGCAACATCAATATCTGGTGTCTGTGAAGATTCTCATTCATCCAGGTCATGGTAGTCAAAGGAGCTAAGTTTTAAGCAATTGTACTTCTTTTTGGAGCTTAAAGACGTTTCACCCTTTTTTTTTATCCATAAGGCTTCTCCAGTTCTGGCATGATGATGGGGAACCAGGAGATATGTGTCTGGACCACTGGAGGTGGAGTTGCAGGTCCTTTTGTCACATGATGAAGGGTGTTGTCTACACCCCCACCTCCAGCGATCCAGAGGTATAGCTTCTGGTTTCCCATCAGGCCAGAACTAAAGAAGCCTTTAGGGTGAAACGTCAAACATCATCAAGCTCCAAAAAGAAGTCCAGTTGCTTACAACTTCGCTCCTTTGATTAATATGTGGTATGTGCTGTCAGTGTCCTAGCATTGTAACAGGATCCCATGACGTGCATGTCAGCAGTGTAAAGTGTGTAATGCATGAAAGAAAATGAGTTTGGATAGCAGAACTGTGAAGCTAGCTGTGTCTCAGAAAGGTACCCCAGGTGTGTGTAGTTACCCCATTTTCCAGGGCCAGTCCCCGTTTTTTGGTGGTCTATTCCAGTAAATCGTGCAAGAACCTATTTTGTTCGTAGCTTTTTGTAGCTAAACCGTTTTAATTATATTTACTGCAGAAATGGGGATATTCCCATTTTTCCTATCTCAGGGTGATGTCTGGTCACCCTGGTGAGAGGAGACCGCAGAGGGAGGGAGAGAAAAACGACAGGAAAAAAGAGTCAATGAGAAACCTGCCTTAAGTAGGGAAGAACATGGCTTTTGTAAAGTCACACACCAGAGGTGGACATTACTTTTGAAAAATGTTAACTTTTACCAGGCAGCCACTGACAAATAAATGATAAGTTTCACCAGCCACTGAATGGCAAATTACTATTTAATGTCAAATATTTTACCAGCCACTTTCATAGTTCACCAGCATTTGAATGGTGGCTGGTGTAAATTTCCATCCCTGTTGGCTAACTAAGGTAGAACTGTACAAAGTCAGGACCAGAACTGAACCAGGCCAGGGGGAGAACCATAGGGACAGGAGCTCCAGGACAGAGTTTTTGGGCAATATTATTTTGTTTCTGTGTGTGTATCAGGTGTGGAAATTAAATTTGCATTTGCAAATGTGAACCACTGACAAATAAATGGTAAAATTAACCAGCTACTCAAGAGTAAATGATGTCAGATATCTACCTGGTGGCTGCTGCGGATTTCCATCCCTGCTGTGTATTTGTGTGCGTGTACTTGTGCAGCCATTCTGAAGTGCCTATCTAAAAGAACCACAGATAGGGTGTATGTTCAGGAGTTGGGGCAGTACCACGACTGCTACAAAATTTGTACCCTGTTTGTGCGTGTGTGTGTTTGTGTGTGTGTGTTTGAGATTGTTTCAGAGAAGCACTGAGTCTGACACTGACTGTTAGTGTGTATCCAATTAAGAGGAGCTTATTGTTAGATATGTGTGTGCTTGTGTGTGTGCATGAGATAAGGTAAGTGGAAATGCTGAACTAAGGATGTGTGTGTGTATATGGGCATGTGAATGATACACGTTGACCTGTGTGTGTGTGTGTGTGTGTGTGTGTGTGTGTGTGTGTGTGTGTATACGTGTGTGTCTGTAGGGTGTGCTGACCTGCACCTGCTAGACATGCTGACGCCGATGGAACGCAAGCGCCAGGGCTACATCCACGAGCTCATCGTCACCGAGGAGAACTACGTCAACGACCTGCAGCTGGTCACCGAGGTAACAGCCCAGAGCAGCATACACACACACACACACACACCTACGCTCTCCTGATGACAGAAGCAATGGGATGGAATGACGAGAGACACAGTGTGGTTGTGAGTGATCCCAATGTTTACGCTAGGGTTTTGTTACAGCGGCGGTGCTGTCGGTCGAAAAAGTTCTTCACCACCTGAATTTCCCCTGGTGGGATAATAAACTTGACCTTGACCTGACCTTGATTCTTGACCTTGATGTGTGGAGGGTGCTGTGGCACAGCTGTCTCCAGCCCTCATGCCATAAGTGAGCAAGTGCCCATGGTGATTCAGGTTTCAATACGACATAGTGGTCATATCTAATCCTACCCCATCTGTCTCTCTCAGACCTGCCCAGAGAGATAGCTGGGCCCCTGACAAGATCCAATTATTAGGCACCCCCTCCCTTCGAAACAAAAAACATATGGTTTTCAATTGACCCCCCCAAAAAATATGGGCAGCACTGCTCTCTCTTACTTACTTCCTGCCCCACTTTTCTCTGTCCTATGCAAATAAATGTATAAAATCCAGATACAGTGGTCCCACGTTATTCGCGGGAGTTACGTTCTAAAAATAACCCGCGATAGGCGAAATCCGCGAAGTAGTCAGCTGTATTTTTTACAATTATTATAGATGTTTTAAGGCTGCAAAACCCCTCACTACACTTATATACTTTTCTCAGACAGGCAAAGTTCACACTTGCAAGCATACAGCACTTCAGAGTCACACAGCTAGCGGTGGAAGATTTATGTAAATTTTACAAGCTGAGCGCATTCTGTACTGTACAGGAGATTGCATGCACTAAAAAAATCCGCGAAACAGCCAGGCCGCGAAAGGTAAACCGCGATATAGCGAGGGACCACTGTATATGAATGCATGTGTGTTTGTGGGGGTCCATGCTCATATGATGTGACCTGGCCAACCCACAGATCTTCCAGAAGCCTCTGCTGGAGTCAGAGCTGCTGACGGAGAAGGAGGTGGCCATGATCTTCGTCAACTGGAAGGAACTGATCATGTGTAACATCAAACTGCTCAAGTATGTCACACACACACAACACACACACACACACGACACACACACAATTGCCATGTTCACATTCTCTTTTCTCATTTTCTGCTCCATCATCTGGACTTTAAAAACGCCATTCAACAACACCATGCCCAATGTCTCTCTGTCCGTTTCTCTTTCTCTCTTCCTTTCTCGCTCTCTCTCTCTTTCAGTCTTAATTTCATTTCATGTCATTTTTTGTCTCTTGGCAGGTTGATGGTCCCTATTAAAAAATGTCTGTCTGTTTCTCTTTCTCTCTCTATTTCTGTCTCTCTCTCTCTCTCTTTCTCTCTCTGTCTCTGTCTCGTTCTCTCTTTCCCTCCCCTCTCCATCCTAATTGCATTTCATGTCATTTTTTGTTGATTGTCTATTAAAGCTTGATTGTCTACTGTTAGGTTGATGGTCTATGAAATAAATAGAAATATCTGTCTGTTTCTCTGTCTCACTCCCCCCCCCCCCCAGAGCGCTGCGCGTGCGGAAGAAGATGTCGGGCGAGCGCATGCCGGTGAAGATGATCGGGGACATCCTGACGGCGCAGCTGCCCCACATGCAGCCTTACATCCGCTTCTGCAGCTGCCAGCTCAACGGCGCCACCCTCATCCAGCACAAGACCGACGAGGCGCCCGACTTCAAGGACTTCGTCAAGGTTTCACCTTTATTCTTTAGTTATTTATTTATTTATTTATTTATTTTTAATAACTTTTTTTTTTTATTAGACTTCAACCAGGAACAAGAATACAACACTCAACAGATGTTTATTGATTTTTGTATAGAATTTTCTTTTAATAACTCTTTATTAGATTTCCACAAGGAACAAGAATGCAAAGCTCAACAGATGTTTATTGATTTTAAAAACAGGAACAGGATATATTAATAAAACATTAAAAGCAATGTAAATATGCCATAAAATAGTTTTTGGCATATTTATATAAAATAAAATGCCATATTTATACAAAAATAAATTGCAATAAAATAGTTTTGGCATACTAAATATGCTAAAAATAGCTTGCCATGTTTGTTCCTTAATACAAAAGGAAATTGTAGATTAAAATGTTTCCAATATGCAAATGAGAGATGATAAAGGGAGAGATCTGTATATATGTGTGTTTAATAAAGGGTTCATGTTTGTGTTTGTGTTCATGTTTGTGTTTATGTTTGTGTTTATGCCAGAGGTTGGCCATGGACCCGCGCTGTAAAGGAATGCCCCTCTCCAGCTTCCTCCTGAAGCCCATGCAGAGGGTCACACGCTACCCCCTCATCATTAAGAACGTACGTGTCCACACACACACACACACACACACTCACACACTGTCTTTACACACTCAAAATTATACTTAGCACAAAGCACACAACACACAATCTCATATAAATATAAATTTCATTTATTTCTCTTTTCAAGCATGTAGTCTATGTGTGTGGGTGTCTTCACATTTATCTATTTGTGTGTGTAATTTTAGCACAACCAGAGGTGTTTGAGTGTATGTATTTAAGTGTGTAGGGTCTGTGTGTGTGTTTTCATTTACCTGTTTCTGTGTGTGTGATTCAGATTCTGGAGAACACTCCGGAAAGCCACCCGGACCACAGCCACCTGCGGCAGGCGCTGGAGAAGGCAGAGGAATTGTGCTCGCAGGTGAACGAGGGCGTGCGCGAGAAGGAGAACTCCGACCGCCTCGAGTGGATACAGGCCCACGTGCAGTGTGAGGGGCTCTCAGAGGTACCAGTACTGCATTTACATAGAGACAGGACACAAACACACACACACACTAACACACACACACAAACACACACACACACACACACACCTACTGTTTGTGGTACCAGTACCACATTTACATAGAGACAGGACAAAAACACACAGACGCACACACACACACACACATACACACACACACACACCTACCTACTGTTTGAGATAGGCCACACATACACACACATTGCATATAGACAGGCCATGTAATTATTATAATTCATGCAATATAAAGGTGTAAAAATCCACAAACTTGTCAGAAATACTAATAAAGTCACCATAAACACACATACACAAACCAATTCCTACACATACAAGTACACATAATTTGCATACACAATTTTTTATTTTTACTAATACAGTAATTCTAATTC
>CM050220.1:8817500-8917500 GCA_027475355.1 Coilia nasus | reverse complement strand
TCGATTTGACGCAGGTTTGAGACCGGGTACAGAAGGAGAATGTAAACAGTGTGGTGGCTAAAAGGTACGGAGTAGGCAGGTGCTCAGCTGAAGTAATTATGGTACATTCAGACCAAGCCTGAGGTGAGAGTATTTCCACAGGCGAGTGGACTTTTTTTTGTGAGCAGTTATGGGCAAGGTGTAGCAATATGTTCAGCCTCCCACAAACACCTCAAGTAAAGAGTGTGAAGTCCCCCCCCCCCCCCCCCCCCCCCCCACACACACACACACACACACACACTAAAATACTCTCCTGTTCACAGCATTCCAGGAAGACTCCTTTGAATATTAAAGCTAACCTTAACACACTCCTTAAGGCGGCCATTTTGTCTAGAGTCTTGTAGTAGTATGAGTTAGTGTGGCATATGAGAGGCAGGAGACGAATATGCAGTGCTGCAGTGGAATTGAGGTTTTGATGCCTAACGTGTGGTACACTTTTGCATTGAATAAATTCATATCCAGCCGATGGGAAACACGTACTGTATATTTGCTAGTTTTGCTGTCATTTTTATTTAGTTGTTTTTTTTTGTTTTGTTTCAAAACATCAAAACAAAAAGGTTCCTATTTAATATAGAGTGCTATATTTATGATGGGTATGAATGACTTTTGGTCATGATTGTGGAGGACCACTTTTGTAAATGTGCATTTTGTTTGATTTTGAAAGAAAAAAAGGTGTTTTCTTTTCAGGTTTTGCGCTTGGGGGATGGGGACGCTAGAGTGGCTAACACTGTACAGTAGTTGTATATGTTTGTAAAAAAAAAAACGGAAAAAAAACACCTGTTCCCAGGTCAGCTTCCCACTTCCTCACTTTTCTCCAATTCGTTGTCATCTGAAAGACAAGTAGCTGACAGATGAGTAGTTGTACTGAGATATGCTGTTAGGAGTCTTTTTAGTACATATGTGACATGATGCTGGAAAAATACGGTCACTTCACAATAAAAAGGAGAAGAAGAATGAAGAGATTGTCAAAAGGGAAATGCTGACTTGCGATGTTGTATTTTTGTGTATCTGGTCTTTCTCACGAGGGGAAAAAAAAGAATATTATGTAGTACCACCTAGGCAGTCTCCTTGAACTGAACAGAGAGGTATTGCTGAACATAAGATCTGGACCAGGGTGAGCTTCAGACACAGACTTGCTCACTGCTCTGCAGAGTGGCCTGCCCGGAGAAAAAGAAGAAAGATGGACTGTGGTTCTGTCTTCTTGTGTAGCAACCGTGTGTGTGTGCGCGTGCGTGTTTGTACGAGCGTGTGGGTATGCGGGCGTGCTCGAGAGCGCATGCGTGAGTATGTATGTGTGCGTGTCCGTGTGTGTGTGTATGAGTCCCTATGGTTACTGAGAGGATTGTGAGCATGTGGGGAGTCACGAGGCCTACCTATGGAAAGTGGGCCCACTGGTAATCACACACCTTTAAGCTGGACGTCCCTGTAAACCCCCTTGGCCCCCAGTGTACCCAGTGCCCTTTGACCTTCGACCCCTCCTGTGGCACTCAGTTCTGTACAATCCAAAGCAGTCAGCTCGCCCATATTTTGTATAAAAATGAAGAATAAAAAAGAAAGAAAAAAAGATCGTCATCTTGAATCATAGTGCAGGAAGTGTCCATGTTACACTGACAGAAGTATAAAATAATACAACTTGAACATGAATTATGTTGATGACAATGTGTTATCAATGTAGGAACAGTGTATTGTCTTAAATGTTACCAATAAATCTCAATTGGACCAAGGTATATGCTTGTGTGGTTTTGGGCAATGTTTTTATACATACACCACATAGCCATGTTTGGAGAAAATGAACAACAACAAGGCCATTTGTTCTAAAGGATGTGTCTCTCAAAGTGTGGTCCGCAAGAAATTAGTGGTCCGCTAGCAGTTGTGTTTTTTTTTTCATGTTTGCACAGTGCACTGTGTGTTTAAATGACGTATATCATCTTCATGCCGATCTATAATTAGGGCTGTGATGCTGCACCAATTCATGTATTTACATAGCCCTGTCAGATGGGGGTGAAGGGGAGTGGTCCTTTAAGTTTTTTTTTAAGGAAGGGAAGTTGTCCTTGGTCTGAAACACTGTTCTGAAGGATGTGTGTGTTTTATTGGCTGCTGTAATAAGGAAATAAGAACCCTTTGTAAGGACTAAAGACTCCATATTTACTTCATTGAGTGATGAGAACGACATGAGGTAACCTGTATTATGAGGGATACTCAACATGCCGCCTTCCCTTCTACTTTTAGTGACATCAGAAAACAAGCACAGTTCACAGTGAAACGTAAAAAGTTAAACGTAATGGGCAAAAAAAGACGTAAGATTATTCTAATTTGTTCTCTACATTGTTTCTTCTCTTGCTAACTTGCATTGGTCATACGAAGCACTGAGTTACATCTGAGGCATTTCCAGATCGCAGTGAACTGTCCACAGTTGACACAAAGCCACGATGAGATGTGGAGCTACAACCTGAAGAAAAGGTGATAGGTTCCACCGAGATTTGAACTCGGATCGCTGGATTCAGAGTCCAGAGTGCTAACCATTACACCATGGAACCACGCCGACCAGTGGAGGGAGAGTCCCAATTACGTCATCGCTAAGAACTTTTCGGCGCGTCTTTTCATCCAAACAATCTTTTGGGTAGCTTTTTGGTCCGGTCAGAGCCATAGAAATGGCTCTGGGTCCGGTTCTAGTCCAAGTATCTCACCATAGACGTGTTCACAGTCAATCATTTATTTGTAAATGGTTTCTAAACGGCTGCCGTAGCTAATCCGACTGTTGAGCGAGGCTATTTAGAAAATTCCCAATCCGACAATAGCGCAGAAGTGAGTCGGTGCAAAGACAACGTGTCATTCTTTTACCCACAATTGGAACAGAAATACAAAACACATTTGAAAAAAAAAATACTAAGAGCTATAATATGTTACAGCTTGACAGCTTTGTTTCCTATGAAGTTATTGTAGGCTACGTTCCTGTTTAATTGACCAGACCTTCCTCTCTCGTCCTCAGTGTACAGCCTGTTTTCTGGTTCAAGTCTGTCAGATTCAGACCTTACCTCACCTTAGGCTACACTGCCCTACAAAGCAAAAACGCAGCATCTGCAAAAATGCCAAACTGAGAAAAAGGCTATTTTGTGTTTTCCTTTCACCAAACCTAACCATGAAATTATATTTAACCACCAAATTTATAGTAGAGGGAAAGGAATTTCCAGCATATTGTATTTTGACATTTAGACAAAATATGTCAGTGAGCAGTGGCGACTCTAGGGGGTGGCCAAGGGTGGCCAGTGCCACCACTGAAATGTCATTGGCCACCCCGATGGCCACCCTAGATCCGATAGGTAATTTATCAAGTTCGTCAACACAACAAACAAGAGAAACACTGTCAAGTCAATGATGCTGCAGAGAGCTGATTTCTGATCAGCGGAAGTTTTTCGAGTGACACCGAGGGGTCAGTAGACACGAGATGAGCACTGCGCGTGTCGCCTGCAGCCCCATGCAGGTCTGGGTGGCAGTCGCTTATTTATCGTTCAAGATCTAGCAACTCTGCGAGATGAACATTGCCTGTCACCTGCAGCTCCCGCGAAACAGCATAGAGACCGCATCCATTAACTGGATACATCGGTATTCAGTCAATAAGGTATGGTAATTTAATGATTTAATGAATAATTATCATGTCGTAATTTGCTCTGAATATGTAGGAAAACTTTATTTAACGAACTTTATGTTAGTAGCAGGAACAGCTAAAAGACGAGATAGCCTACACGAGACAAGACGAAAGCACAAGTTAACTAGTGTAGCGGCTATTTAACTTGTGCTCTACTGTACACTGTACTACACTGTAGCCGCAGCCTGCAAGCCAAGTTAGTAACGTTAACGTCAGTTTCTTTTTTGTTGTTGTTAACAGGATAAATTGAATATGAAACCGTTCAAGACAGGAGTAGCATACATTTCTCGAAAGGGTAGCACATTAGCTACTTTCACGAGTACGATAGGCTACAGACTGCAGTAGTAGAGCCTGTATCTCGAAACCTAGCACATGAAGTGAACTACTGCTTGAAGTAAGCTGGACTCTGAAGTTGTGGTGACTTTGACAGTGAGGAGATTCTTGTCCATTTCTTCAAACCATTTGAAGAAGTAGAGATTAAGTAGTTGGAGTAAATCATTTAAGTCCAGATCACCTCAGCTCCCTTTAGTAACCCACAGCGCTAGTCTACTTCAGAGTGTGACTCCACTCATAGCTAAACTTGCTGTACATATCTGACCACAAATGTATCAATATGTCTTAATCCTGTTGTTCAAACGTAACAAAAATAAATCGTCATGCACACAAACTCATGATACAGCAGTGAGTGCGTTCATAATACAAATTCACGTCATGTGATTTATTTGTTAAAACCATAATGCCACGGCTTTAGAATCTGACACTGTCCACAGCAGTAATATTTATTGTCTTGCAGATCGACGGCGACTCATTTGGAATTATAACATTGTTGGTGATTCATTGAAGTCAAAGTTGTTATCTAAGGGGTCCCAGAACCACAAGAACACCTTAAATTTTTACACTGATTTAAAAATCAACTCGACAATGATCCCTGTTGATATTATAATTACAGCTAAGAAGTTGATTGAATGACTGATTGGTTGCATGATTGAGTGATTGAATTACATTTTATGCAGGGATATTAAGAGAATATGAAGAGAACAAAAGACATTCAGAGCTTCTTTCAAAAAAAAGAAAAGACTCAGAGTCAGCTACAGCTTCTACCAGCAGCAGTGCAGAGGCCGTCACAATGCAGCATAGTGATGATGAGCAGTCCACTCTCCCAATACAAGATGATAAGTTATGTATGGAAAGTTTGAATTACAGTTACATCTGTCTGAAGTACTACACACACAATTTGCTGACAGCTGACAGAAGATGATGAATAACTTAAGATTTGTATGTATGTGTGTGTGTACGCGCCTGCCTGTCTGTCTGTCTGTCTGTCTATTTATCTGTTTATTAAACCATCCTTGTATTCCCACAGTTCACCAGCCACACTTGGAGGAGGAGGAGGAGACTGACTGTGAACCAGTATTGTCTGGAACTCCACCTACTAAGCATGGTATGTCAGGTTCAGAAGTCATTCATGAATGTGTTACTTGAAGTTGTTGTGTACTCTCTCATACTTAGTTATTTTACTGTAAAAAATTGTACAATTGTGTATAATATTTCTTTGTGAATACATATTATTTAACCGGATTACACCGCAGTCTTGATTAAAAGGTGTCAAACAAAAACTGTGATCAATGTATTGAGGAATGTCAGCAGACCGAAAGCTTGGCAAATTAAAAGAAAACAAGGATTTAAGTGTGCATACAGTTTTCTTTCATTTTTGTGAATACATAGAAAATGCCAGACCTAAACATAGAAAATCTCAATGAGGGGGAAAAACAAAATCAGCAAGGGATGAAATACTTATTAGTCTCATTAGTCTCTTTTTTTTTTTTTTTTAAGCAGATAGTGACTCTCCATATTTGGTTAAAATGCAGGAAATTGTGTCTAAGAAATACAAAATTTCTATGTGTATATAATTCCATGGCCACCTCAGACTATAATTGTGTGTCATCTTGGCCACCCCAGTAAAAATGCTCTGGATACGCCACTGTCAGTGAGTGCAGTTACACTCTGGTACTTGCACTTACTGCAAAGAAAAAAAATGCAAATTTTAACAGGATCCCTATAAAACTCTACCAGATTAAAGATCAGATATTACACAAAGAAAATCCAAAAAATGCTGATTCTGCGTTTTTGCTTTGTAGGGCAGTACTCTGTAGCCTGGTAAACCCGCCCCTCGTACTTCATTTCATTTCGTGCAGAGGGTCTGGACCATAGACATCCTATACATGTATAGGATGTCTATGGTCTGGACCGGACGGTCTTGGGGAGCATTTGGCAAGTTCCAGCATAGACATCCTATACATGTATGTGTATAGTATGTCTATGAGTTCCAGCACGACCGCTCCAATCAGCGAACAGAGGGTGTGTTCGTTAGCTTTGACGTTGACCTTGTGTGCTACATTTGAATTGTAGTGCGTAGGGAGGCTAATTGCCAGTGCCGTAGCTCCGCACACGCACACTACGCACAGTGCGTAGGGCACCAAGTGCTTGGGGGGGCACCCATAGACAGTAGAAGAGAAGGGGGCACCACTAGTGATGGGCAAATGAAGTTTTGGTGAAGCACTGAACCAATTCGGCACATTGCTTCAAAAATAGGTTCATTACTTGAAGTTTCAGTAACAGTGACCTCTCCTGGTGAAAAGCCAAAGCTGCAACTAAATTGGCCCAGCTTCATAGTGGCAGGAGGCTTGAACTAGTCTAGAGGAAACACGTCTATTCTAGGGTGAACGTACCAAAACACACACACCACACACACACACACCGTATACGAAGTTTGTGATATTTTTACAAATAAAGATTAATTTATCTTTGTATTGTGTAATTGGGGGTGCTTAGGGAAAGGATGTGCTTGAACTTGGGTAGCCTATTAGGGTGTGAAGGGAAACTATGGGACAAGTTGGGTTGTGTAACCAGGGGAACACTCAAAGATTTGTATTCAAAAACATTGTTTTTTCCACACTTTTTGGACTGAGCCTTTTTCTCACAATTTCTCCACATTTGGAGAACACCCCTTCTGAAGGCACTGATGACAACCGGATTTGTTCGTGTGGCGCAGCGAAACACGCAGGTGATTCTTTCAGCGGATGAACCAGTAGCTGTTTCATGCGTAATATGTCACGTGTTATTTTCCGTACCAAAGCAACCTTCGGAACAGTGGTTTTATGGTTGGTGTAGTTAATGGTTTGAAGCACGTTCCGGCGCGTCTGTCTCAGACTGCCATCACTAGGCACCACCAAAAAATCAGGCTCGTGAAAAAATTATTACAATATGCTACGTACAATATATATAAAATATGTGTAAAACATGTTAATATTTATAAGTAATACAAAAGCAACATACCGGTAGTCCAATTTGCTCCAGAAAAGGTGAATCTCCTTTGCGGCCCTCTGTCCATTATCCTCCTGGTCTGCTCATTGGCTCGTCTTAGTCATAGAAGAAAAATGGTTGTTGAACATATTTTGTCATGTCTCGTCTGACGAAACACTACACTACTACCGTCGGAGGTGCAGTCAACCAATGGTAGCCAAGTTTATTTTGCATGATACTGCATTTCAGGATATCTATAAAGACGCATTTTTATTCAAGTAAATGGTTCTCGTCTATTGACCAATACAGGCTATGTTTTCGTTGGTTTCCAGGTGTATAGGCCAAGGGCGACATCTGGTGGTGAAACTGTAATATGAAAAGAATCTCTCTTACAGTTATGTAGATTTCCCCCCTTAGAATTCATATGAAATAATGTACAGAATTTTTATATTGTCCCATATGACACCTTTATAAATGTAAAATAGAGTTTTGAATTTTGAAATGTACCAGCGATTTACACGTAGGCCTACATACACCTAATTTATATATGCAATTTTTTTGTACTGTGGTTAAAACTGTATTTCAGTAGAATCCCTGAATGTTTTGTCTTTTAATTTTGAATGCAGGGTCAATGCTTAAACATATCCAAGGAGGACCTCAAGGTCAGGAGGAGGAGGAGGATGAACCATCCACCAGCAGTTCATCCCATTTAGATAAACCATCCACCAGCGGTTCAAACCCTGGACATAACCCATCAACAAGTTTAGACTCTGCAACAGTTCCCAGCCCTGACCAGCAACAACCATCAACCTCTAGTTCAGGTACGGGCACAACTAAACACACAACCACCACGACAGTGACACTAGCCTCCAGTTCAAAATTCTTCCCAATGGAGAAAAGGTCCACGGGAGCTGGTTAGTGTACTCTCCACAGAACAATTCTGTGTTCTGCTTTGCATGTAAGCTTTTTAGCACAAAGGATATAAAGCTGAATGCAGAGGGCTACAGTGATTGGTCTAACATCAACACCAGTTTGAGGGGTCATGAGTGTAGCCAAGACCACACACAGTGCATGCTTAAGTGGAGAGAATTGGACACATGGCTAAAGAAGGGTAGATCAACAGGAGTTGACACTACTATAGGCAGAAAGGAGAAGGTGGCGAGAGGTTCTCAAACGCTTGCTCTCAATCACTCTCTCACTGGCTTCAAGAAATTTGTCTTTTAGGGGCTCTTCTGACCGTCTTTATGAGCCAGACAATGGTAACTTCTTGAAGGGAGTAGAACTTATGGCAACATATGACCCTGTAATGGAAAATCACTTGGCCAAAATAAAAGATGAAGGTTCCCACACACATTACTTCAGCCCTGAGACACAAAACGAACTAATTCAGGTCATTTCTTCAGAAACATTGCACACCATTGTGAGACAAATCCAGTTGGCAAAATATTTCTCCATTATACTTGACTGTACTCCTGATGTGAGTCACACGGAACAGTTGTCAGTCATAGTGTGCATTGTCTATTTCCAAATACAACCACACATTAAAGAATACTTTCTGGGATATATTGATGTGGAGCAAACGACTGGCCTTAACCTGTCCAATGTTGTCCTTAACAAGTTAAAGGAGCTTGGCATTCCATTCGAAAATTGTCGAGGACAGGCCTATGACAATGGAGCCAATATGAAGGGGAAGAAGCAAGGTGTTCAGGCTAGACTGCTACAGTTAAACCCAAGAGCATTGTTTGTCCCTTGTGGAGCTCACACTTTGAATCTGGTCATCGCTGATGCTGCCAAGTCCTCTCAAGATGCCACTGGCTACTTTGGTTATTTGCAGAAGCTATTCAATTTCTTCTCAGGTGCCACTCAGCGATGGGCCATTTTGACCAAACATGTCAAATTGACATTGAAATCTTGGAGTGACGTTAGATGGGAAAGCAGGCTTCAGAGTGTAACAGCTGTCCGGAATCAGACAAAAGAAGTGAGAGATGCTCTCCTGGAGACTAGGGAGGCTGTAAGTGATCCAGTGGCAAAGGTGGAGGCTCAAGCACTTGCTGAGGAAGTAGCCTCATTTCGATTTTTGATTTGCTCTGTTGTGTGGTGTGAACTTCTTACCATCACAAACCAGGTGAACAAGCTACTGCAGTCCAGCTCCATGCAGCTTGATATTACTGTCAGCCTCATTGACAGCGCCAAAAGCAACCTGTCCAAATACAGACAATGTGGGTTTGATGAGGCTGTGTCAGCTGCCAAGGAACTTTGTGAGGCCCTGAATATAGAACCACAGCTTAAGGAGAAAAGGCTCAGGAGCACAAAAAAACACACAAAGCATTTGTGCTTAGGGCACCCAAATGTCTAGCAACGGCCCTGCTAATTGCATACGTGACGACCAGGCGTTAGCGATTGGGTAAAGGCAGAGGCACTTTTTTAAAACTTCAGCAGAGTCCACACCTCCAGCAAATTGTTTCTGACGGTTTCTGTTCCAGACCCTCTGCACGAAATGAAATGAAGTACGAGGGGCAGGTTTACCAGGCTAAGTACTCTGTACAACACACGTGAATTCTGCACTGTAATTACAGCTAGCTTACAGTTATGTTTGATACATGGACAACAGGCCAACATCACACAGATAAATAATTATATTTAACACAAAGTATGACACAGTGCAAAAGTCCCCAACAGGCAAGGTAGCCTGCCGGGAGATTTTGAGGCACCAGCAATGATTGTTCTCAAACAGCATGTGACTACAGTAATGTAAGAATCACCTTTTATCATTTTCTGAAAATATTACTTTATAGTGTGTTTATTGTTTAATGTTCCTGTTTAAATGCCAGTTTATTTCTTAACTGCTCTTAATGAAAAACTAATAATCATACATTGTGTTGTTTCAAAGAGGTGTTAAGACTTCTATTCCATTTTAAATAGATTTTGAATGACTAGTCCTTCATACAGTTTCTCATCCTTCAAGGAGACCCCTAATATAGTGTCAACAAATAGGCCTTTAGGTGCAGTTAATTGGTACAGCACACACTGTTATTCCATACAGTAATGTTTTCTTTAGCAGTAGGAGTCCGACACTGTGTGCAGAAATGTGTTTGGATGACAGGTAGAAATCTGCAATGAAGGTCAGACCGCTGTGTCTCTAAGTAGGGTAAGTAAATGCATGTTGAGGGTTATTAGGCAAAGGTTATTAGAGTTAGAGCAGTACCCCTGAAGACTGAGCTTTTGGTCAGCTGTGGGCTAAGGAGGCTTGGCCTCTTTAATATCACTGACAGATTACACCATCACAAATACCAACAACATACATACATAGTAGTGCACATGTGCATCATGATAAAAATAAAAATCTTACAGTCTTGGTATATGAGTGAATATTTCTGAGTACACCATTTGAAAAAGACACGCAGAGATCTGCTTCACTCCTGAGTTTCCCAGTTTATTATCATTTAGATTCAGATATGTCAGGTGTGAAGGGTTTGATGTCAGAGCTGAAGTCAGAGTAGCACAGCCCACTTCTGTTATACTGCAGTAACTAAGACTGGAGAGAGAGAGAGAGAGAGAGAGACTGAGAAACAAAGAGAAACATGTACCTTACGCATACACACACAAGCACAAACATTGGGACTCTCAGACATATACTCACTCACACACAGACACCGCTGTGTCTCTAAGTAGGGTAAGTAAATGCATGTTGAGGGTTATTAGGCAAAGGTTATTAGAGTTAGAGCAGTACCCCTGAAGACTGAGCTTTTGGTCAGCTGTGGGCTAAGGAGGCTTGGCCTCTTTAATATCACTGACAGATTACACCATCACAAATACCAACAACATACATACATAGTAGTGCACATGTGCATCATGATAAAAATAAAAATCTTACAGTCTTGGTATATGAGTGAATATTTCTGAGTACACCATTTGAAAAAGACACATTCCCACAAATAAGTAAATAATATGTAAAGATAAAAAACTGAAGAAAAGAAGAAAAAGAAAATATTTACAGGCCCTATACATATTATCTGAGAACAAAATGAGATGTAAGGTGAAAATGAAAATAAGAACTTAAAGTGTGTGTGTGTGTGTGTGTGTGTGTGTGTGTGTGTGTGTGTGTGTGTGTATTTTCATTGAATTCTAGATGCAAAAAACATCTACTCGTGGTTAGAGTAAGGTAGGCTCTAGAACATTCTGTGGCCTTATCCACCAAATCTAAAGCAAATGGCTGCCATATACAGTAGCTGTGTGACTAGAAGCACTGACAGATGATTCTGTCTGTACTATATCTGTACAATGCAGTGAGCTGAATAGTGTGTATGGTCATCAGGGGTGTCACTCCAGCTGTCTCTGCTTGTGCCTTTGCCACCTGTGGGCTTCTGCTGAGTTGAGACTTCTTCTACTAAATCACCATATTGAATATGGGCGCACGCTGTATGTGAACAAAAAATAAACAATATTTGAACATGTGCTACTTTCAGCTAATGACACACATGAGCACATACACACACAGACACACAATTTCAGTATGTACACCTGAAGGAATCAGGTAACACATAACACACACTCAGATGCACACTCACACACACACACACACCCACCCACACACAAACAGACACATAGAAACACAATTATGGTACACAACCACACACACACTAGAAATCGAAATGGTTGATAGAATATGTAACTCTATAGTTGGATTTCTAGTGCTTTCATTATGACTGTAATGGTGAGTTTAGTATGCTTAATCATACACTCTGTCTCTTTTCTTACCGCAGTTTGTGTAGTTTAGAGTCTGGGTTCCTGAGTAGAGCAGAGATCTGCTTCACTCCTGAGTTTCCCAGTTTATTATCATTTAGATTCAGATATGTCAGGTGTGAAGGGTTTGATGTCAGAGCTGAAGTCAGAGTAGCACAGCCCACTTCTGTTATACTGCAGTAACTAAGACTGGAGAGAGAGAGAGAGAGAGAGACTGAGAAACAAAGAGAAACATGTACCTTACGCATACACACACAAGCACAAACATTGGGACTCTCAGACATATACTCACTCACACACAGACACACAAATACATTTATACATATATACCTACACAGACACACACACACACACACCTGTAAGATAATACACAGGAAGAGATACCCGAGTGCACACATACACACATGCACAGACATACACGCAAAAACACACACACGCCATACACATCCACATGCTCTTGGAAAAATTGCTTCTTGAGCTTCTAGAGTACGTGCAAACACACACATACACACACATCTTCCCTTAGCACCTGCTGGCCATTCAGCATCACTGCTGCATCACTTCCTATGAAAATGCTAAACACAGCACCATGCCACACACACACACTTCTACAGTTTTAGTGTGTGTAACTGTAGATATCAGGAGGCGAGATAGAATAATATGTACGTTTATGATTGGAATTTTATGGTTGGTGTTTCCATGACGACTATAATGGTGTGTTTAGTATGCGTCACCATACACTTTGTCTATTTACTTACTGCAGTTTCTGTAGTTTACAGTTTGGAATCCTGAGTAGATCTGAGATCTGCTTCACTCCTGAGTCTACTAGGTTATTATGACTCAGATGCAGCTCTATCAGGTGTGAAGGGTTTGATGCCAGAGCTGAAGTCAGAGCAGCACAGCCCTCTTCAGTTATACTGCAGGAACTAAGACTAGAGAGAGAGAGAGAGAGAGAGGACACTGAGTAACAGAGAGAAGCATGCATGTACATTACACATACACACACAGAATCAACCATTTAGACACACAGGCATATACTTACTCACAAACAGACATGCACACACACACACACACACACACACATGCGCGCACACACACACACATGCGCGCACACACACACACCTTCCCTCAGGTCCACTGCTGCATGACTCCCTATGTACAGTAGATGCTAAACACAGGGCCATATCAATGCACTAGCTACACACAAGCATGTACACACAAACAAAAGTGTGCATATACACACATCCTTTTAGTTTCCATGATGACTATAATGGTGTGTTTAGTATGTTTCATCACACACTTTTGTGTCTCTTTACTTACTACAGTTTCTGTAGTTTACAGTCTGGGTTCCTAAGTACAGCAGAGATCTGCGTCACTCCTGAGTCTCCTAGTTCATTCACACTCAGATTCAGCTCTATCAGGTGTGAGGGATTTAATGACAGAGCTGAAGTCAGAGCAGCACAGCCTGCTTCTTTTATGCTGCAGGAACTAAGACTAGAGAGAGAGACAGTGAGAGAGAGAGCAGGACACTAAGTAACACAGAAACATTCAAGTACATTATACATACATAAACATACAAGCATATACTCCCTCACACACATACATACATACATACAAACAAACATACATACATACATAAACTAATACATATAGACATACATACATACTGTACATACACATCATAACATCGTAGACAGAAAGAGGTACTTGTACAAACACACACACATATCCGTATGTGTATAGAAAAATGTCATTCTTGGGTGCCTGCAAACTCTCTCTCACAAACACACTCTCTCTCTCTCTCTCACACACACACTGTAACGACAACCCTCCGCCCCCCTTAGTCCTGGAGTGGCAGTGCAGAAGCTGGGGTGGTAGCAGGGTGGGATTACTGGTTAATTGAGCACACCTACATGGGTGTGCAGAGCTCATGCCTTTCTCCCTGGCTCTCATTCTCACAGGCACACATTTTCACCTGCACACAACCTTTTATTTGTCCTGTCTGATCCTTTGTTTGATGATTTAACCCCTAGACATCGTCTTTCCTGTTGTGTCTAATACATTTTAGTTATTTAAAAACGGTAAGTTGTCTGCCTCCATTTTATGCCGCTGTCTCACGAGCACACACACACACACACAGAGCTTTACTCAGCACTCACTGGCCACCCAGCAGCGCAGCTGCATGCCCCCGTATGTGGATGCTGAACAAAGGGCCATATCAATGCACTAGCTACACACACATACATACTGTATGCATTGCACGCTGCATGAGCACACACGCATACAAACACACTCTTTGTGCGCGACTATAGAACTCAGCAGGCTTGATGGAATATGAAACTCCATAGTTGGAATTTCTAGTGTTTCCATGATGATTGTTATGGTGTGTTTAGTATGTTCCCTCACACACTCTGTGTCTCTTTACTTACCGCAGTTCCTGTAGTTTACAGTCTGAGTTCCTGAGTAGAGCAGAGATCTGCTTCACCCCCGAATTTCCTAGTTCATTCCCACTCAGATTTAGCTGTATTAGATGTGAGGGGTTTGATGTCAGAGCTGAAGTCAGAGCAGCACAGCCCTCTTCTGTTATACTGCAGTAACTAAGACTGTAGAGAGAGAGAGTAGGACACTGAGTTACACAGAGAAACATACATGTAGAGTCACTCTCTCCCTCTCTCTCGCTCGCACATACACAGACACACACACTGTCTGTCTCTCTCTCTCTCTCTCTAACCTCTCTCTCCCTCTCTCTCTTTTATACACACACCCACACACTGTGTCACTATATGGATTACTCTCTTACACACACACACACACACACACACACGCACACACACACACTCTTTATGTATATATCTCTCTGACTCTCTCTCTCTCACAGACACACACTCTCACAAACTCACAGACAGTATTTCTGACTGTCTGTCTGTCTCCCTCTCTCTCTCTCGCACACACACACACACAGCCCGGGTGGAACCATACACCCAACTAATGTTGTTCATCAGTTAAAGCTACTCTCAAAAACATTTCAGCAAGCCCTTTCTCCACAGAAATGCAGTCTAGTTTACTATTATGCCCTTAATTCAGATTTTTCCTATAGAATAAATTAAAACACTAACTTGAGACTTTTGAGTTTGCAGTGTGAGTCCTCCAGTAGAGCACAGAACTTCTTCACTTCTGAGTCTCCTGGTTTCTTCTCACTCAGATCCAGCTCTGTCAGGAGTAAGGGGTTACTGCCTAGCACTGAAGTCAGATATGCACAGGCTTCGTCTGCAGCGTCACTCTTCAACAGCCTACAGAGACAGGAAGCACAATTTACTTATCGACTTTGTTATCATTGCAGTTTACCGTCCCTAGCAAGCTGTGGCTAGCAGTATTGTTAACATTAGCTGGCTGTCAGTCAAGTTGCAAATGATCTTTCATTTGCATTGTTTTGTTACAATAACATTGTTTTATGATTCTACACTGTGCACTTCTCGCTGAAAAAAATGGACTGAAAAAAGTCTAACAGATTTATCACAAATGAGATGTTCGAGAGGTCTGGATGCCATGTTGTCTCAGTTTGCATGGTGTGATCTGATTGGCTGACCTCTGCACTGGCACTTGAAGAGTTAAAATGTTCTCAACTTTTGAAGCGAGCAACGCTTTTAACGGACCCATAATATCCTTTCAGCATTGTTTGATGTCAGCCAATTTTAAAGTTAACTAGATGTACCGCATAGCGGTACATGGTATGACCGCCGCAGTATATTGAAATGTGGGAACTGTTGGTATGATGAGTGTGTGGTAGAGCAGTGTTGTGAGGTGAGAATTTCTGTGGAAATGATTTCCTGGAAGTGGGCATGGATGTGGGTTTTGAATGAATGACATTGTGTGTGTTTGTGTAGTGTGTAGGAGTGATTTGTCAAGGCAAGGAATAGGCAAAATGAGATTTTGTACAATTACAGCGCCCCCTATGGACCCCCTATAGAAGGTCTTTGTGCTGATCGTGCATAACGTATTTTGTGCAGTTCCCACTTTCTCGGTCCAAGATATTGGCAGTTCAAAATCCCAATTTTTGCATTTACCCTTATCACTAGGTGGCGCTATGCTTCAAGTGAGTGTTTATGGGCTGGGTCGATACGCCTCTGTAACACCAGTGTACTAACACAAAATCGCTGTCTTGGGCAAAATTGTTGACGAGTTATTTAACAAAAACTGTTTTTTGACACCTAGCTTCGCCAATAAACATCGCCCCCATGACGAAATATCACAAAATTTAGTACACATGAAAAGAAAGCAGTTTAGAGCTGGCATGTCAACTTTGACCAAATTTGAGCAATTAAAAGCCAAGATATGACCATTTGAAGAATTTTAAGCTATGTGTTAAATGTTCATTGACATGTAACTTCGGAACAGTTTATCTCAAGATAAATCCTTTGATAACTTTTTATCAGCATTGTCTGTAGATGACATATACCAAATTTGGTGAGATTCACATGAACGGCCTATGACGAGTTCGTTCAGATTCGTTTTCGCAATATTAAACTTTCACGGAAATTGTTCTCGTTGGAAGTGGGCGTCGACCAGTGTTTTCAATGCGTGAGGGTCAATAGATTTCACGATAAAAAAAAATTGTTTTAAACGTAAGCATTCTCTAGATAATAGGCAAAATGACATTTTCTACAATTACAGTGCCCTCTATGGACCAAATTTTATGGCATGTTCTGTGGTGTTAGAGGTCTTTGTGGTGAACGTGCATGACGTATTTTGCGCAGTTCCCACCTTTTCGGTCCAAGATATTGGCAACTCAAAATCCCAATTTTTGCATTTACCCATATCACTAGGTGGCGCTATGTTTCAAGTGAGCGTTTTTGGGCTTGGTCGATACGTCTCTGTAACACCGACATATCACAAAAATGTCATGTTGTTGGGTGAAACGTTCATTGAGTTATTCAGCAAAAACTTTTGCTGGTCTCCCCCTCTTTAACGGACACTGGCACAGCGGGGGGGTGGGCCTGGGGGACCAAAAGGCATTATTCGCTCACAAACTTCTTGGGCTACATGCCTACAAACATTCATGTCTCCCCGAGTTTCAGTGTCCCGGGAATCGTTGACGAAAAATCGGTGAAAAAAAAAAAAAATTTAAAAAAGGGAATAATTTTGCAGCAACTCCAATATGACCGCTTTCGCTCGCTTCGCTAGCGGCGGTCATAATGATAGGCATTAATGCTGGAAAGCAGTGTAGACATAGTCTAACAGATGTTTCTGCAGAGGCATTGCTAGAAGTTTGGAAAAATACAACAGCCATCTGTTAATGCTGGGTGCTGTTAAAAACATTTGGATCCTATTGAAGAATACAAGAGTCCTCCCCCTGTCAATGATGGCCCTTAGAATTGTTCCTACGTCCCCTCCAGCTGTCCCCCTTCGTTTAGGGTGGAAATTAAGAACAGCAACTTACTTCGAAGCTGCAAGTTGCTTTATCTAGGCTACAGACATGCAGTCCTCACAGGTCATGAATCTGTTCGATCTACAACAGGTTTATTATTGTGTTTTACTTAGCAAGCTAATCTGAGGAGAGAATCAATAGGATTTTTAACTGTCATATCAAACAACAAAATTTAAAGACACCTCATTTAAAATAGTAGAGTAGTAAAGTAGTATAGATACTTTATTGATCCCGAAAGAAATTAAGGTGTCCAGTAGCTTATACACATCATATACATATCTATACATATATCACATAAAATAGCATTTGTTGATTTTCTTACCTCACTCTTCTCAGTTTACAGTCAGGATCTTGTAGTAAATCAGTGAGGAGCCTCACTTCAGTGTGTCCAGCGTTGTTTCCTCTCAGGTCCAGCTCCTCCAGGTGTGATGGGTTTGATTTCAGAGCTGAGGCCAGGGCAGCACATCCATATCCTGTTAGTCCACAGTCTGACAGTCTAGAACAGAATAGTTGTGACTTTAGTCTATTTAGGTTGCGGCAAAAGGTCTAGCAAAGTCAGTTCATTATGCTAGCGAAGCTCATTAATACACACATATTACAAATTCTGTGACATGTCGTCACGGTTACCCATCGGAGCTGGAAGTCGGACACTGGTTTATGCTAAATAACTTGCCAAACATTTTACCCAGGACAGTGTTTTCTTAGTACCCCGCCCATACCATACCATACAACATTTATTTGTGTAGTGTAGTGCCACTTAGTGAAATCTGTAAATATAAAACTATTTATGAATTGTTTTAGGAATTATGAATTGCCAATATCTCAAACCAAATAAGCAGAAACTACACAAAATGTGTTATGTACAATCCAGGATAACCTCTGAAAACATGCCAAGTACCATGAAATTTTGCATCAGTATTAATAATTTCCATTCATTAATTACTGCAATGTAAATCTTCCTTTCCGGTTTCACACACATTCATTAAATGACTGCTACCTCAAGCTGCACACGTAGGCTACAAGGGCTTTGATTGGATATCAGCAAAAACGGTTTAATACATGTGGCCGCTTAGCAAAATCATACGAGGTTTTATTATTATATGCCTTTGACCATGCTCTAAAATTTGACAATGAAAAAAAAAAATCTTACATACTTTATTAAGACTTTTACACAGTAGCGGCTCCTGAACATAAATATTGGTGGGGCAGACACTGACTCCGATGCCTGAATCACTACCATGACCAAATACAATGATGTATACTGATAGATTAAAAACCTTATTAATGTAGTAATTTGATGTGAAGCACTTTACCGAACTAGCAAAAAAAAGCACACTCTCAAGCAAAGCACATTTACAGTGTGCTAGGTCAAGTTAATATCGCAGCACACCTCGACGAGGGCTATCATGTAAGCATTCGAAATCAGTTAGAGAGGCAAAATGTGTCGTTGTGCTTACTATATTATATGAAGCTGTTGCATTGTTGCATTTGTTCATATTTAAAAAAAGAACTCTGAAACGCCTGCTTTATGGTGCTGCTTGAAGACAGATTTATTTTAGACCTGCTTAGCCAAATTACTACATTAATAATGTTTTTAATCTATCAATCTATTTAATCTATCTAACAGTCATTTGATGAATGTGTGTGAAACCGGAAAGGAAGATTTACATTGCAGTAATTAATGAATGGAAATTATTAATACTGATGCAAAATTTCATGGTACTTGGCATGTTTTCAGAGGTTATCCTGGATTGTACATAACACATTTTGTGTAGTTTCTGCTTATTTGGTTTGAGATATTGGCAATTCATAATTCCTAAAACAATTCATAAATAGTTTTATATTTACAGATTTCACAAAGTGGCACTACACTACAAATAAATGTTGTATGGTATGGGCGGGGTACTAAGAAAACACTGTCCTGGGTAAAATGTTTGGCAAGTTATTTAGCATAAACCAGTGTCCGACTTCCAGCTCCGATGGGTAACCGTGACGACATGACACCAACTCCTGTGATCCTATGTCCCCTTGTCCTAAGCATGATCTGAACAGTAGACATGGAAAGCAAGATACTGTATTCCTTGCGGAGCAACCACACAGCCATTTCATTTTCATCATAGCATGTTCGCGAAAATGTTCGGTTGAATATATCTTCCATTTGTCCTTAGTTTTCTGTGTTATACTGACATCTGGTCTGTCTGGGCCAAGCTGCTTGATCACTAACTTATCTTCTCATTTCAGTCCATCAAATGGATTTTTAACAGAAAGTCCACGCTGTTGGACAAGACAGGTTCTGTGCTGCAGGCCATCGCTGCATTTGACACGATTGGGTCTAACGTTACTAGAGGAGTACTGATCTGTGGTCGCTGACCAATCCTGCCCCATAACTGCAATCAACAAAAGTATTTGAGATTAAATTCCACAGTGGTAAATAAATAGAAAAAGGTTACACACTAACCCAAAAAAACGAGTATTGCAGAATGCTGAAGTGTTAATACCTGAGTGTCTCCAGTGTACAGTTTGGGCTCTTCAGTTCACTACACAGTTCCTGGACTCCAACATCTCCAATACTGTTATCACCGAGATCAAGTTTTCTCAGCTTTGAGGATGCGTTGCAGAGGACAGATGCCAGTGTTGTACAGCTCCTTTCAGTGAGCATACAGCTTTCAAGCCTTGAGGGGAAAACAGGCACCAGTGATTACAATCTCCAGGAAAAGGACCCTACTGCTGTCTGTATATTGCAACTGTGGCTTAGTGGTTAGGGAGTTGGTCTTGCAGTCGGAAGGTTGCCGGTTCGAATCCCACCCCTACCCATGGTTGAGATGTCCTTGAGCAAGGCATCTAACCCCACACTGCTCCAGGGACTGTAACTGAAACCCTGTAAATATCTGTAAGTCGCTCTGGATAAGAGCGTCAGCTTAGTGTAACGTAATGTAATGTAAATGTAATGTGCATAACAGATATTGTTCAGCAGTCTTTAATAATTGGAACTTTTATGTTTTAATGATGCACAAAACATTTTTTATGTAGTGTTTGTCCTAAAATGTACTTAAGAAGACTTTTCTGCTGTAATGATTTCCTTGAGCTTTCATCACTAAAACCAAGAATATACGAATATGTACATGAGTCAGAAATTTTACACTACAAATTGTACTTATGATATACAGTTTGCTGTTATACTGTATAGTTTTTATCTAAAAAAAAGTACACATTAACCTAAAGCAACTTATGATTGAAGAATGCAAAATTGTCAATAAGTCTTGCCTGAGTGTCTCCAGTGTACAGTTTGGGCTCTTCAGTCCACTACACAGTTCCTGGACTCCAACATCTCCAATACCGTTGTCACTGAGATCAAGTCTGCTCAGTTTTGAAGATGATTTGCAGAGGATCGATGCCAGTGTTGTACAGCTCCTTTCTGAGAGTCTACAGTTATCGAGCCTAAAGGGGCAAATCACGGACTATAATCTCTATAAAAATGACCCTTCTGCTGTCTGTATATTAGTGCATGCTCCGATTCACATGAATAGAGATGTCAAGTGATTAGTGATTCAAATGACTGCAACATTTTTACATTTAAAATGGGCATAATTCACACTGTTCCTTAATCTAGTAATTGGGTCATTTTTAAAAAATATATACAGGATGGGCTGAAAAACCTGGCCACTTTTGAAATGACAATATCTTCTGAATGTGAGACTACCACAATGTTCAACCATTCAAATTTACGCGCATGCAGTGCTCTTTCCAGTGATATGATGGTTTATGACCATGCAAGCAATTGTATGACCACCATGGCCATTCAAAAAAACTACCGATGAAATGCTAATTGGTTTTGACTTTATAACCTGATCATTTTCCTTGTTTTCCAACTCACCACATCACTGAAAATGAGTAAACAAGGCAAGAGTGACTCTTTTTTTCCAAAAAAGAAGGGGGTGGCAAAACAAAACGTGAACATCCAGCCAACTAAGGGCACCAGCATTCTTTACCTGCAGCTTGGGAGGCTAATTTAACCTTTCTGGTTAAAAAAAAGAGTTGCATGTGAAAGGATTTTTTTAACTAGTTAGCTTCCCTTTGCTTAGTGATAATATCATTGTGAAAAGGGTGAAGGACACATTAAACACCTTAAACCCATAAAACAAAAAAAAAATGTTTAGAACATGATCTGAATTTGTCACTTTCAGAAAACTGGCAGACTTAAAATGCAAATGTGAGAAAGCACACGGCAATTGTTTTTCAGGGGTAATATTATTCAAATGGTCGTAGTGGACATCCCCTTGCTTTTTCTGGTCATAAATCATAATATCACTGGAAAGAGAATTGAATGAGCTTTAAATTACATTGATTTAATTTGTGGTATAAATGATTGAAGACTTTAAAAAATTAAAAAGTGGTCCAATATTTTATGTTATAAAAATAAATAGAACAGTGTGCTTGAGCCCACATAAATTATTACTGAATACTGAAGTGTCAAAATGTCTTACCTGAGTATCTCCAGTGCACTGTTTGGGTTCCTTAGTAAACTGCAGAATTTCTGGACTCCAACATCTCCAATACTGTTGTCACTTACATCCAGTTTTCTCAGTTTTGAAGAAGGTTTGCAAAGGATAGATGCCAGTGTTGTACAGCTCCTTTCAGTGAGCATACAGTTATCAAGCCTGTAGGGGATTATAATCACCAGTGACTATAATCTCTATGAAAAGAATCTTGTGGCTGTACAGTCCCCTGAGTCAAATTTAAAAATCAAATATTTCACCATGTAACAGTGTCATTAACCACTCTTCTTTACAGAATAACACTGCCATCGTACTTACAGAAGAGTTTGGGATTCCTCCGCTACTGGCTTCAGCCTCAGGAGACCTTCGTCAGATCTGCTGTACTTCTTTAAGTCAAACACATCCAGCCTCTGGTCTGATGTCATCAGCACAAACACTAGAGCTGACCATTGGCCAGGCGAGAGTTTGGTTTCGGAAAGTTTTCCTGCACTCAGGAAGCTCTGGATCTCCTCTACTAAGGAGTGGTCATTGAGTTCATTCAGACAGTGGAAAAGGTTGATCATTCTCTCTGATGAAGGGGCCTCCCTGATCTTGTTCTTAATGTAGCTGATTGTTTCATCATTGCCTAAATGATTTTGTCCTCTTTGTAGTAGGCCATGAAGGAGAGTCTGATTAGACTCCAAAGACAGGCCAAGAAGGAAACGGAGGAAGAGATCAAAGCGTCCATCTTCATACTTCAAAGCTATGTCAACAGCACTCTTGTGTAAGATGATCATGGGATCTTCCTTTGGAGGAGCTAGGCGTTCAGATACCACGCATTTCCTTTCAGTTGCCATCGTCATAAGTGCATACAAAGCTGCCAGATACTCCTGGATACTCAGATGCACAAAGCAGAATACTGATCCATGAAATATCCCTGATTCTTCTTGAAAGACCTCTTTAAAGACGCCAGAGCGTACAGTTGCATCTCTGACATCAATGCCACACTCTCTCAGGTCTTCTTCATAAAAGATCAGATTGCCCTTCTTTAACTGCTCATAGGCCAGCTTTCCAAGTGCAAGGACAAGTTTGTGGTCCCACTGTGGTTGAAGGTCATACACATTGTCAAACTTGAGGTTTTTCTGTTTGGCTTGAAAAATCAGGAAATATGTGTACATCTCTGTCAAAGTCTTTGGAATCTGTTTGCCTCTCAAAGAGCCAAAAATCACTGCAAGAACAGTTGCAGTTATCCAGCAAAATACTGGAATGTGGCACATAATGTAGAGACTCCTTGATGCTTTAATGTGAAAAAAGATTCTGTCTGCAAGACTCTCATCACTGATCCTCCTTCTGAAGTACTCCTCCTTCTGTGCATCATTAAACCCTTGCGCTTCTGTGACCAGGTCAACACACTCAGGAGGAATCTGATTGGCTGCTGCTGGTCGAGAGGTTATCCAAAGTAGAGCAGAGGGGAGCAGATTACCTTTGATTAGGTTTGTCAAGAGCAGATCCAGTGAAGTGATGACTGTCACATCAGTCACACTTTCATTTTTCTGAAAGTTTAGTTGGAGTCGACATTCATCCAGACCATCAAAGACAAACAACAATTTATACTTCTCCTGGCTGGCGAAACTAAACTGCTTTAGCTCCGGAAAGAAGTGGTGAAGAAGATCCATCAGAGAGTGCTGTTTGTCTTTCATGAGGTTGAGCTCCCGAAATGACATTGGGAATATGAAGTGGATTTCTTTGTTGTCATTGCCCTTAGCCCAGTCCAGGATGTACTTCTGAACAGAGATAGTTTTCCCAATGCCTGCTACCCCCTTTGTCATAACTATTCTGATTGGTTTGTCTTCACCAGGTAAGGGTTTAAAGAGGTCACTGCATTTGATTGATTTCTCCAGTCCAGCAGATCGCTTAGCTCTGGATTCAATCTGCCTGACTTCATGCTCCTCATTTACTTTGCAACTTTCTCCCTCTATGATGTAGATCTCTGTGAAGATGTTGTCTAGCAGGGCAGATCCTCCTTGCATGGGCATTCCTTCAGGTACTCTCTGGTACTTCAACTTTAGATTTTTTTTCAGTTCAGTCTGACAAACAACATCCAACTCACCTAATTCACAAACCAATGAAACAAAGATGTGTTTTGCATTAAGATCATTAACACAGAAAACAAATAGATTTCCTTATTTCTCTAACACAGCTATTTAAAGAAATTTCCTGCAAATGGCAATACAAAAAGATTTCTTACTTTCTTTTAATTTGTCTGCAAGATCCTTCTGGTCCCTCCTGCAAAGGAAATGCAGTGCCATTTTGAGAGCCCCTTCTCTGGCATTACTCTCACCCTCCTCTTTTATCTCAAAGTTCTCCTGGTAATCTGGAGTTAGAACCCTCTTAAATCTCTTCAGTTCATTCTTCACAAAGGTGATGATGTCCTCCTCAACCATCTGAAGCATAGCACACAAGTCTTTCTTTAAACATGGCACAGCAGCACATAGCAGCAACAGCAACATCGGAACAAAGGAAGAAACTAGATGTACCGCATAGCGGTACATGGTATGACCGCCGCAGCGTATTGAAATGTGGGAACTGTTGGTATTATGAATGTGTGGTAGAGCAGTGTTGTGAGGTGAGAAATTGTGTGGAAATCATTTCCTGGAAGTGGGTATGGGTGTGGGTTTTGAATGAATGAGATTGTGTGTGTTTGTGTAGTGTGTAGGAGTGATTTGTGAAATACATAGGCAAAATGAGATTTTGTACAATTACAGCGCCCCCTATGGGCCAAATTGTATGCCATGTGCTGTGCTTTTAGAGGTCTTTGTGCTGGTCGTGCATGACGTAGCTTCAACGATCGTCCCCTGTGACAAAATGTCACAAAATTTAGTACACATGAAAAGAAAGCGGTTTAGAGTTGGCATGTCAACTTTGACCAAATTTGAGCCATTAGAAGCCAAGATATGGACGTTTGAAGAATTTTAAGCTATGTGGTAAATGTTCATTGACATGTAACTTCGAAACGGTTTATCTCAAGATAAATCCTTTGATAACATTCTTTCAGCTAACTTTGCGGCCTCTGGGCCTCCTCCAGGCAACTCTTGCATTCAGACAAGGAAATACAAGTAAAACTACGTTAAAAACCCTTTATTTTAGTTGGGGCATAAGGTAGCTCTAAAAACGCCAACCGGTTTCAACCCACATAGGGTCTTCGTCAGGGCGTAATAGGGAGGAGTTCAACTTGGTGATCTATTCATCAGTTCAGAAGGTCACATGGTTGATGAACTTATATCAACGAAGCACATAGATTGTTAATGTATAACATATGTTCTAAATAGGCCTCTATACACTGTTGCCTTTACAGTAACATAGAAAAGAAAATGAATACATCACAATAATAACAGCAATAATAATAATGAAGATTACAGCTGGTGGTAAAATAGCAGGGGTAGGAAAATAAATACGTACTAATGTTTCTACACAGTTTAGTATCAGCATTTATAATTACATCCAGTTTATTTAGCAGGATAACCACTTTTATAAGAATGGTCTAAAATCTATTTCCTCGTTAAGACCTGGATAAGTCAGTGCGTCTAATGTATGTATCCAGAATGTTTCCCTTTGTAAAAGTTTCTTAAGACGATCGCCCCCTCTAGGGGGCATCTGTACATGTTCCAACGCCTCTAATTTTACTTAGCAGGTTATCCTGCTAAATAAACTGGATGTAATTATAAATGCTGATACTAAACTATGTGTAGAAACATTAGTACGTATTTATATATGGAGTTTACTAAACAAAGAAACAAGAGCGCTCAGCTTGCTTCCCCTCCTAAACATTCTTTCAGCATTGTCTGTAGATGACATATACCAAATTTGGTGAGATTCACATTAACGGCCTATGACGAGTTTGTTTGGATTCGTTTTCGCAGTGTTGAAATGTTATGGATTTTTTTTTGTTGGAAGTGGGCATCGATCAAGGTTTTCAATGGGTGAGGGTCAATATATTCCACATGACATTTTGTGCAGTTCCCACCTTCTCGGTCCAAGATATTGGCAATACAAAATCCCAATTTTTCATGTTCTTGGGTGAAATGTTCATTGAGTTATTCAGCAAAAACTTTTGGGCGTCTCCCCCTCTTTGATGGACACTGGCACAGCGGGGGGGTGGCCCTTGGGGGCTAAAAGCTTCTAGTCGCTCAAAAAGTTCTAGGGCTACATGCCTACAAAGATTCATGTCCCCCCAGACTTCTAGTTCTAATTCTAGCAATCGCTGACAGAAAATCAGGGGGAAAAAAAAGTTGCGACAACACTATAATGACCGCTTTCGGCGGTCAAAATAAAGCGTGGGAAACCATTCACCGATGGCGAGTACATGAATGACTTAAAAAACAAAACTGAGATAATCCAGAAAATTAAAGACATGCCTCTCTCCGCAAAGACAGTGAAGGAAAGGGCCATTAAAATGGCAAATAACCTCGGCGATCGGCAAATCAAGGACATCAATTCAGCTTACTCAATTGCCTGTGATGAGTCGAGCCTTCATATTAGGCTTATATAAGGATATATGTCATTTACAGACAATGCTGACGAAAAGTTATCAAAGGATTTATCTTGAGATAAACCGTTTAGAAGTTACATGTCAATGAACATTTACCAAATAGCTTAAAATTCTTCAAAAGTCCATATCTTGGCTTCTAATTGCTCAAATTTGGTCAAAGTTGACATGCCAACTCTAAACAGCTTTCTTTTGTTTATCATCGAAGCTAGGTGTCAAAAAACAGTTTTTGTTAAATAACTCAACAATTTTGCCCAAAACAACGATTTTGTGTTAGTATGTCGGTGTTACAGAGGCGTATCAACCCAGCCCGTAAACACTCACTTGAAGCATAGCGCCACCTAGTGATATGGGTAAATTCAAAAATTGGGATTTTGAGTTGCCAATATCTTGGACCGAGAAGGTGGGAACTGCACAAAATACGTCATGCGCGATCAGCACAAAAACCTCTAAAAGCACACCACGTGCCATCAAATTTGGTCTATAGGGGGCACTATAATTGTACAAAAAGTAATATGGGTAAATGCAAAAATTGGGATTTTGAATTGCCAATATCTTGGACAGGGGCGTCGCCAGACATTTTACTGGGGCACATGCCCCAGTATTGGTCTGTAGTGCTCCAGTATAAATTTCAACTGTAAAAAAATCACTAGAGTTTTAGGTCTACATGGCATAATCTACAGAATGCGCACACAGCTACTCAATATGGCAACTCATTGCTACTTTATTCACTCCATACACAATGTACACATGGCTCCTTAACTCATTCAGTGCCAGCCATTTTCAAAGTTGGTCACGTCCCAGTGCCAGGATTTTTTGAACATTTCAGTGTTTTTTCAAGACCCACAGAAAATTTAGTTCTATGTCTGTGTCAACAAAAAACATACCAAAAGAAACTCCAGACTTTCCTTTATCATCAGAAAAAAAACATTTGTTTGTATTTTAAATTCTTTCTCTTTCCATTCCTTAGCAATTGTCTGGAGAACATGGGTGGGTGTAACTAAAAATGCTGATTTCTGACCAAAATACTGAGAAAAACGGCTTTTTGTAACGAGCAACATTTCAAGCAGAAAATGTCTTTGATTACAATTGTTTTTGCTTCAGAGACATCTCAAACATTATGAAAAGTGATCCCATTGTATACTGCACCAAAAATAACGCTGGCAACATTATTTAGCAGCTATTTATGTACAGCACACTATGTTATACTGTAACTGTAGTGCTTCTAGCTCTCCCCCTGTGTGTGCGCGCGTGTGTATGCATGTGTGTGTACAGCAGAGAAGACCTATAAACACGATCTAAAATACCGGTCCAGGATTTATTTTGATCAAGCTAGCAGTGTGCAAAACTGTGAGCAATTGAGCAAGCCAGGTCCAGTGTCTCTTCTTTGAGACAATGTTAGATGATCACATATCCACACTGATACTGGTACTACCCACAGAATGGGTTCCCTTGTAATTACAACTTTGATTTTTGTACACAAGCTAGATCAGATGATTACCCCACCTCCCCTGTACACAAACACACACAATCTCATTCACCCACATCCATGCCCACTTCCAGGAAATCATTTCCACACAATTTCTCACCTCACAACACTGCTCTACCACACATTCATCATACCAACAGTTCCCACATTTCAATACACTGCGACGGTCATACTATGTACCGGTATACGGTACATCTACTCATTATTATTATTGTAATTATTATTATTATTATGACCACCACTAGCGAAGCTAGAGAAAGCGGTCATATTAGTGTTTCTGTGACTTTTTTCCCTTTTTTTTTGTCACCGATTTTCCGTCAACGATTGCTCCTTTGACTGCATATAATATTGTGCAGCTGGTCTTATAAATACTTAAAACAAATCAGCATTACTATGGCATATACATTATTAGACACAACTGTAGCATTCACAATCACATACCTGAAAAATATGAGTTAGATCCTCTTGCTTCTGTTGACCATGGGTATCTAGCTCAAATCTTCTCAAGTGTGCTCTGACAATAAATGCAGTAAAGGAATGACATTTGTCATTTACACAGCCACGTTTCAGCATTAACCATCATAGATTGAATCATTTGGGACCAGTTGGGGAAGGACATAACAACTAGCATTGTCAGTTTTTTGCACTGCATTATCTGACACAATATCATTGCACTGGATAAAGTGTGATGCAATGACTGTGGTAAGGTTATCTTGTATCTTGGTAAGGGTTTAAAGAGGTCACTGCATTTGATTGATTTCTCCAGTCCAGTAAATTGTATGAGTAAGCAGAAGTGCAATTTATGTGTGCCTCTGAATAGATCCTGCAGAAAAGCTGCTCTTAAAGGATAACTTTGGTGTAAAATGAAAATTGGCATGTTAAAACATCATACTGAGTTGGTATGTGTACTGAGGAGCAAAATTGATTTAGCCTGTTGCATTCAGAGGTTAACTATTTTTTATCGTTTGTCCCAGAAGGCTAACAATGGAAGTGGTAGGTGCCCTTAGACGAAGCATGATGACTACGCTATTTTTAAACCATTAACACAGCTCGAAGAAACTCCACACTCCATTGGTAGTACAACAAAGTCTCTGGCATTCAAAACAAAGCACTAAGAATATTGTAAATGTACACGTTTATTTAAAAAAACTGTTCTTACATGCAGTAGTTTGCAGTTGTTTCTCATAGATAAAAAATAGTTAACCTCTGAACCTCCCCAACAAAAAAAATCCAGTTCATATGTTATTCTTGGACTATTCTCCAAAACATATATTGCTTGTAGGATTTCAGAATTATAGCATTTCTTTTTTATTTACATTTAACTGAATGTCCCAACTTCATCTAAACTGGGGTTGTAGATATACATACATACTAGATGTATATTTACTTATTTTAAGTGTTTGTGCTATTGTTGCATTGCAGTGCACTAAGAAGACCAACATTAGCAAGTTTTTACATTCATTTTGGGATAAGATTGCTGTAGGAGCTTAATATACCTTTGGTCAAAGGGCGGTGTTGGTTTCTGTGTCCTCCTGAAGTTGGGTGTGTGGAGTCCTTTTGAGTCATCACTCCTCATGGACACACTGCTGTGTGTGAGTGATCCTGGTCTGACGCTAAGGAGCAGAAAAAAAACAGAGGAAGATCACCAGATCATTTGGAAAATCCTGTATTTCAGGGTTTTTTTTTAATTATTACTTTTTTTATTAGTGCACGCAAGATAGCTATTTGTTTGGCCTAGACCCATGTCTTTAAATAAAAGCACCTGTCTACATTTTTGTTTTACACATAATATGAAACCCACATCATAAAGCAGGGTGTGAAATTACCCTAGCAAGCATGTACATTAACTTGGCAATTAAATTGCTGAAGGTGCTCCATATACCTCTGCTCAGGGGGCGGCAATGACTCGCTGAAGTTGGGTGGGTGGAGTCCTTTTGAGTCATCACTCCTCATGGACACACTGCTGTGTGCGGGTGACACTGATCTCCCCTTCATGACACTAAGAAGCAGAAACAACAGTCTGAGGGCCACAGCATGTTGTAGTGGACATACTTAAACCTCCACAGAATAAATTCACCACCCCACATTTTTACAGTAATATCATTATGTTGGATTCATTTTAGAAAGAATAGTGAGTACAGGGACCTAAAAGTCAGTTTATATGAATGTTGATGAATCTTTGCAAAGAGGGGGAAAAACTACAGCACTAGGTTCTTGCACAAACTCCAAAGAGGTACAGAGAAGAGGAACCTTTCAGAGGTAGACAGTCGCACATCAGATTAAGCAGAATTCTGATAAAATAAAGTTAAGATGAAAACCGAATAAATACATTAATATTATATTGTGATATAAGCATGTACGCTTTCAAATGTGTCAACAACATGATTCTATATAAAATAATCCATTTCTATTTCGAATGTATTGACAGTTCAGTCAGACTTAGATCAAACCAAGTAAGTATGTCCATTCAGTTGAGGTTGAGATTGTAGAAGGCGCTCCATATACCTCTGCTCAGGGGGCGGCAATGACTCGCTGAAGTTGGGTGGGTGGAGTCCTTTTGAGTCATCACTCCTCATGGACACACTGCTGTGTGCGGGTGACACTGATCTCCCCTTCATGACACTAAGTAGCAGAGAAAACACTCTGAGGGCCACAGTATGTTGTAGAGGACATGGTTGAACCTCCACAGAGGAAAATAACCACACCACATTTTTACAAGTAATATCATTATGATGGATTCATTTTAGAGAGAGGAGTGAGTACAGGGACCTACAAGTCAGTATGAATCTTTACGAATCTTTGCAAAGAGGGAAATAACAACTGTACTATACCCAACTAGCCCCTTTACATACAGTCCTTTCCGGTTTGGTGTTGGTCACCATGAGCACCCCTTTTTACAGTATGTTTTCTAATGTGTCAACAACATGGTTACATATAAAATCATCCATTTTTGTCTAGAATGTATTGACAGTGCAGTCAGAATTAGACCAAAGGTAGTAAGAATGTACCTCAATGTCAAATATTAGGAGGCACTTAATATACCTTTGGTCAGAGGGCAGACTTGGTTTCTGTGTCCATCTGAAGTTGGGTGGGTGGAGTCCCTTTGAGTCATCAGTCCTCATGGACACACTGCTCGGTGTGGGTGATCCTGGTCTCCCCATGACACTAAGAAACAGAAAGAACAGTGTAAGGGCCACAGCATGTTGTAGTGGACATACTTAAACCTCCACAAAGGAAGAGTATGACGCCACAATTTTTTAGAGAGTAGTGAGTGCAGGGACCTTAAAGTCAGTTAGTATGAATCTTTATGAATCTTTGCAAAGAGGGGGAATAATAACAGCACTAGGTTCTTGCACAAACTCCAAAGAGGTACAGAGAAGAGGAACCCTTTACAGGTAGACAGTCACACATCAGCTCAAGCAGAATTCTGATCTATGCCCTTTTATCCTCCTTGTGGTAAAGACACACCAGACAGTGACAGTTGACTGACTGACTGAGATCATTTAGAAAGTTGTTTCAACTTGTGTTCAAGTCTAGCTGATCTTCTTTTAATCAGTACTTCTAAGTACTGATTGAAGTACTGATTGATTGGAGTCCCTTTAAGTTGTCACTCCTGGTGGACACATAGCTTTTTAGAGATGCCAATGAGCTCCTCCTCATGGCACTAAGAAGCAGAAAAGACCGTCTGAGGGCCACCGCATACTTAAAGACATACTTAATTCTCCACAGAATAAGATCACCACCCCACATTTTTACAAGTAATATCATTATGTTGGATTAATTTTAGAGAGAGTAGTGAGTGCAGGGACCTACAAGTCAGTTAGTATGAATCTTTACAAATCTTTGCAAAGAGGGGGAATAACCACAGCACTAGGTTCTTGCACAAACTCCAAAGAGGTACAGAGAAGAGGAACCTTTTACAGGTAGACAGTCACACATCAGCTCAAGCAGAATTCTGATAAAATGATGTCAGGATGCAAACCAAATAAATACATTAATATTATATTGTGATATATTGTAAACATGTACACTTTCTAATGTGTCAACAACATTATTCTATATAAAATAATCAATTTCCAGTCCTCTTTTTGTAAGTCGCTTTGGATAAAAGCGTCTGCTAAGTGTAATGTAATGTAATTTTTATTTCGAATGTATTGACAGTTCAGTCAGACGTAGACCAAACCAAGTAAGTATGTCCATTCAGATGAGGTTGAGATTTTAGAAGGCGCTCCATATACCTCTGCTCAGGGGGCGGCAATGACTCGCTGAAGTTGGGTGGGTGGAGTCCTTTTGAGTCATCACTCCTCATGGACACACTGCTGTGTGCGGGTGACACTGATCTCCCCTTCATGACACTAAGTAGCAGAGAAAACACTCTGAGGGCCACAGCATGTTGTAGTGGACATAGTTGAACCTCCACAGAGGAACATCACCACACCACATTTTTACAGTAATATCATTATGTTGGATTCATTTTGGAGAGAAGAGTGAGTACAGGGAGCTACAAGTCAGTATGAATCTTTACGAATCTTTGCAAAGAGGGAAATAACAACTGTACTACACCCAACTAGCCCCTTTACATACAGTCCTTTCCGGTTTGGTGTTGGTCACCATGAGCACCCCTTTTTACAGTATGTTTTCTAATGTGTCAACAACATGGTTACATATAAAATCATCCATTTTTGTCTAGAATGTATTGACAGTGCAGTCAGAATTAGACCAAAGGTAGTAAGAATGTACCTCATTTTAGGGTCAAATTTTAGGAGGCACTTAATATACCTTTGGTCAGAGGGCAGACTTGGTTTCTGTGTCCATCTGAAGTTGGGTGGGTGGAGTCCCTTTGAGTCATCAGTCCTCATGGACACACTGCTCGGTGTGGGTGACCCTGGTCTGACGCTAAGGAGCAGACAAAAGAGTCTGAGGTCTACAGTCAGTTGTAGTGGACATACTTGAACCTCCACACATCACTTTAACATCCCACATTTCAGAGATTTATGTTTATTATTACTTTTTTATTCGTGCATACAAGATAGCTGCTTGTTTGGCCAAGGCTCGTGTCTTTAAATAAAAGCAATTGTTACCGTTTTTGTTTTACAGTTAATATGAGACCCACATCATAAATCAGGATGTGAAATTAACTACCCTAGCAAGTATGTACATTAACTTGGGTATTAGAAGGAGCTTAACATACCTGTGCTCAGGCGGCAGCCTTGCCTCCGTGAAGTTGGGTGTGTGGAGTTCCTTTGAGTGATCACTCCTCATGGACACACTGCTCGGTGTGGGTGACCCTGATCTCCCCATGACACTAAGAAACAGAAAGAACAGTGTAAGGGCCACAGCATGTTGTAGTGGACATACTTAAACCTCCACAGAATAAGTTCACCACCCCACATTTTTACAAGTAATATCATTATGTTGGATTAATTTTAGAGAGTAGTGAGTGCAGGGACCTACAAGTCAGTTAGTATGAATCTTTACAAATCTTTGCAAAGAGGGAATAATAACAGCACTAGGTTCTTGCACAAACTCCAAAGAGGTACAGAGAAGAGGAACCTTTTACAGGTAGACAGTCACACATCAGCTCAAGCTGAATTCTGATAAAATGATGTCAGGATGCAAACCAAATAAATACATTAATATGTTATTGTGATATATTGTAAACATGTACACTTTCTAATGTGTCAACAACATGATTCTATATACAATAATTCACTCCTCATGGACACACTGCTGTGTGCGGGTGACACTGATCTCCCCTTCATGACACTAAGTAGCAGAGAAAACACTCTGAGGGCCACAGCATGTTGTAGTGTACCTCCACAGAGTAAGTTCACCACCCCACATTTTTACAGTAATATCATTATGTTGGATTCATTTTAGAAAGAATAGTGAGCACAGGGACCTACAAGTCAGTTAGTATTAATCTTTACGAATCTTTGGAGTTTGTGCAAGGACCTAGTGTTATTTTCTCTCTTTGCAAAGAGGTTCAGAGAAGAGGAACCTTTTAGAGGTAGACAGTTCACACAGAAGCATAATTCTGATCTATGTCCTTTTCTTTTGGTGAAGACACACCAGACAGTGACAGTTGACTGAATGACTGAGATCATTTCGAAAGTTGTTTCAACTTGTTTTAAGTTCTACCAACATATTCTTTCAGTATAGTACTTCTAAGATCATAGTGCATTCTGCACACATACATATAATCTTCCATGATGCAAAAACACAATAAACCACATTATTTAAATTGTCTGGGGTAATGAGTGGCTTTTCAGGACTAAGAGTTTCACTGTTTATGTCATATGCTGTTGTTATGTCAGGTTGCCATAACAAATACATCGTCAGCCATGTTAACTTTGTGTTTAAAATTACTGTGAAGCTGAAATTTTGCTTAGAGTGGTGCCAACCTGAGCCGATGTTTTCTTACTTGAGTGTTAGGTTTCTTTAAGCGTGGGAAACATTGTAGTTATATACATATATATACATATGTCATATACAACCAATTTGGTGTATCATACACCTGGCTATAATCCTGCAAAATCCCTGACTTTGTGTGTACCCCTGTGTGTGAACTGATGCTGGTTTGAAGGCACCGGCCTAAATCTTTGGACAGTACTGTATCTTTTTAGCCATCCACATATTTACTGTTAAAACACACATAAGGCTGAAAGAACTTAAGACATAAGATGGGCATAAGTTGTTTTTTGACAAGTGTTAGGCAGGTGCACACAAAGTGTACACACACAGGGGTACACACAATGGGGTACACAACAGGGATTTTGCAGGATTATAGTCAAGTGTATGATCAACCAATTACACCAAATTGGTTGTATATGTCAGGAAGCATACATCCACAGAAGATCTGTGGTAGTTCTTCAAGATGTTTGGCGCAACCTACCAGCCAAGTTCCTTCTAAGTCTATGCAATAGACCTAGAAAAAATGACGCTCTTTTAAAGGCAAAGGGTGATCACACCAAATATTGATTTGATTTAGGTTTCTCTTTTGTTCAGTCACTACATTTTGTTAATTGATGAACATAAATGATTAACACTTCCATTTTTGAAGGCATTCCTAGTTGACAGCATTTTTTCACACCTGCCTAAGACTTTTGCACAGTACTGTATAACATATATAGTCCTACAGACCCTTCATGATGCTGAGTGTCATAGCATGGTTATGACAGTGTCACATCTGTGTTGTACACACTCATTTAAATAAAGATCATTTGACATGATTAAATCATGTTAGGATGTAAACTGAATAAATAAATTCATATTATATTGTGATATAAGCATGTACACTTTCTGGTGTATCAGCAACATGTTTCCATTTAAAATAATCTGTTTCTGTAGATTGTTGTATTGACAATGCAGTCAGAATTACACCAAAGGAAGGAGCTTAATGTACCTTTGGTAAGGGGGCTGTTTTGTTGTCTTGATGTTGGGTGTGAGGAGTCCTTTTGAGTCAGCAGTTTTCCTGTCCTTCCAGCCCTGAAATTCCTTCATGAACCTACTGTAAGGAGCAGAAAGAACACTCTGAGGACCACAGCATGTTGTAGTAGACATACTTGAACCTCCACAGAGGAACATCACCACCCAGTTGTACAGTTTTTCTCAATTGTTTACACACATTTTCTGAAAGCATGCCTCAGAAGCATACTCTCAGAACTCTACACACAAAATCAAAAAACACACAATGTGGGCAAAACTTTTCAATTCTCCCCCAAAATTAAACTTTACATTCAAAACAATGTTATTTCTTCTCAAACGGCTATTTTGTTGTCAAATGACACACACAAACTATCATATGAATAGACATTTATAAGAACCAGTTCAACACCGATGTGCTTATTAAGCACTGCTTAATGTATAAAACTATGATGAATGGAAAAAACCTCTTCTCCGTTCATCATAATGACTTAGGCATTTTTTGTTCAGTGCTACACTACAGATAGTGCATACATAAGTGTGTTGTAAAATATTTTAGAATATTGTTTTTTATACTCAACACACAAATACAAGGTAACAAATGTATTTTACAGTTTTTTACAATTGTTTACAGTTTTTTACGATTGCTTAAGCTCAATTTAAAAAACTAGGCCCATTTTGTCAAAACTCTACACACAGTTAGGACAACCATACACCAAATGAGCAGAACACCCTAGATCTATTGCAACGTGTTATTCTTCTTTCAAAACTATACACTTATTTGTAAAAATGCTATTTTGTTACCAAATCGCACACACATGATTCATATGATCTGAATATGATCATATTTCTGTTTGAATGAGTTACACACAATGGTAATCAATTCTAAACACTTTTGTAACATTCTGACTTTTCTAATGGCACAATCTGGGTTTCATTTTTTCAGAAATATTGACAAATGACATGAATACATTCACGAAACACAACACATGACTAATACTAAATATATTTGAACTGATAAAAAATTGTACTTGCAATGCAAAATCAGACAGTGTGGTCAAGTGTTTGATTGTGTATGGTTGCATATTCAAAATTGAAACACAACCATTTCTACAAAGAACCATGTATGTAGTAAGCAACGTAAAAAACACAGTAAAAAAAAAAAGCTAGTAGGCATCATCGCTTTCTATTTTCAAGGGATGTCTCAACCTATTGTTTTCAAGGCAGTCAAGTTAACTTTGTCAAGTCATTTGTTTGTTCAGTTTGTTAACAGTCAAGTCATTTGTTAACTTTGAGTGGTGCGGTGAATAAAGGCTCTCCAGTCACCGACAACTTTTCATCTCAATTGGTCTCCTTTGGTTAGGGATTCAGAGTGCCATTTTTACAAAGTTTTATTCAATTTTAGTTTTTTGCCTGGCCAAGTAGAGGGTAAAATATCGCCTAGCATGGAGAATCAATCTATGAAAAGCATCAATGGCTATATCTCCACATGCATCTCCCATAGTTCTGACTGATAATTGTAAAACTGTGTGACAGGTGTTTGCCCATGTGATGAGTCAGAATACATAGTAGGAAAATTGACTTTAGAATTTTGAATGACAGTGTCTTCCTTGTGACAACAAGAGATTTTCTTCATGAAAATTGTGCCAAATGCAGAGAACTGTGTGTAGTGTTTTGAAAAAAAGTGTGTTTTAGGAAGGAATTGTGCTTGTAGTTCAGCAGAATTGGTTCAGGGGGTTGGTGCATGAGTTACATGTCGTGGTCATTGTCAAGTACAAGGATTTATGTGTAAACAATTGAAAAAAACTGTAAGCTGTAACAACACAAGGAATTGACAGGTAAACTTGTCTAGGATAATGCCAGGCTTTCAGAACTAAGACTTTGACTGTTTATGTTTTATGCTGTTATAATGTCTAATGCCAATGTATAAGGTTGTCATAACAAATACATTGTCAGTCATGTTGACTTTGTATTTAAAATTACCAAGTGACACCCGGTGACCACAGTCCTGAAGACCCCTTCATGTTAATGAGTGCCAGCATGGTTATGACAGTGTCACCTCTGTGTTGTGCACTATGTGTAGGGTTTGGCAAAAAGTGTGAGACTGAAATTGTGCTTAGAGTGGTGACAACCTGACCCGATGGTTTCTTATTTCAGTGTTAGGTTTAGGTAAGTGTAGGAAATGTTATACTGAATTTTAGTGTGTAAGACAACATAAAAAGCTGTAAAATACCTTCGGTCAGGGGGCGGTCTTGTCCCACTAAAGTTGGGTGTGTCGGGTCCCACTGAGTAATCACTCCTCATGGAACCACAGCTCACTGATCTCTTCATGGCACTAAGGAGCAGAAAAACAGTCTGAGGGTCACAGCATGTTGTAGTGCACATACTTGAACCTCCACAGAGTAAGATCATTTTTGCCCAACTTTTTGCCCAACATCTATCACTCTAAATAAAAGGAATTGCAATTCCAATTCCACTCACTTTTAACATTGTTTTTGTCATCACATACACATCTGAAGCAATAAAAACATTGCAGCTTAAAGGCACACTAGGCAACATTTTCCAGTTAGTTAATAATCTTCGTAAGTCGGTAGATGGTTAAATGACTTATGACAGGGCGAATGAAGGTTGTCTCTGCCGGCCCAGTGGTCTGTAGGGGAAAAACCATGCTTGCAAGTTCAGGGTTGCACCCAAGGCATAGTACAGAAGCTACCGACAGTGAACATTTAATCACAGCATGTAGGGAGAGCCTCGTAAGGAAACCAAAATGTTGCCTAGTGTTACTTTACAATGACATCAAAAACTGATTGATACATGTTGACAACAGTCAAGAAAACATCTTCATGATTGTGACAGGTTTCATGTCCTGTCCTGTGGTTATGACAGTGTCATGTGACCAAAATATTATGACATGGAAATATTTTGTGACTATTGTATTAGCTATGAAGTCAGTATGAGACCCATTGTATCAGGTACATAATTGGGGATGGAACTGTAGAAGGATCTTATTATACCTTTGCTCAGAGGGCAGCCTTAACCCCCTTAATTTGTGTGTGTGGAGTCCTTTTGAGTCATCACTACTTATGGGCACATGGCTCTGTAATTCCTGGTAACTTTTTGCAGGTCCCCATGAGCTCCTCTTCATGGCACTAAGAATCAGAAAAAAACAGTCTGTGGGTCACAGCATGTTGCAGTGGACATACTTGAACCTCCACAGAGTAAGTTCACCACCCCACATTTTTACAGTAATATCATTATGTTGGATTAATTTTAGAGAGAATAGTGAGTAAAGGGGCCTACAAGTCAGTTAGTATGAATCTTTACAAATCTTTGCAAAGAGGGGGAATAACAACAGCACTAGGTTCTTGCACAAATGCCAACGAGGTACAGAGAAGAGGGAACCTTTTACATGTAGACAGTCACATATCAGCTCAAGCATAATTCTGATCTATGTCCCTTTATTCTTCTTGTGGTAAAGACACACCAGACGGTGACATTTGACTGACTGACTGACTGAATGAGATCATTTCGGAAGCTGTTTCAACTTCATTAAAATTCTAGCAACATCTTCTGTCAGTCAGTACTTCTAAGATCACTGTTTATTCGGCCCACATACATAAAATCTTTATTAATGCAAAAATACAATAAACCACGTTATTTAAGTATTTAAGATAATGACAGGCTTTCAGGATTAAGACTTTGACTGTTTATGTTATATGCTGTTATAATGTCAGGTTGCCATAAACAAATACATCGTCAGCCATGTTGACTTTGTATTTAAAATTACAAAGTGACACCCGGTGACCACAGTCCTGAAGACCCCTTCATGTTAATGAGTGCCAGCATGGTTATGACAGTGTCACCTCTGTGTTGTGCACACCCATTTAAATAAAGGTTATTTGATGTGATTAAATCATGTTAGGATGTAAACCAAATTAATTAATTCATATTACATCGTGATATAAACATGTACACTTTATAATGTGTCAACATGTTTCCATACTGACAATGCAGCATGAATTAGACCAAACATAGTAAGAATGTTAATTGATTTGAGGATTAGATTTTAGGAGGAGCTTATACTTTTGGTCAGGGGTCAGTCTTCTCCTTCTGAAGTCGGGTGTGCTGAATCCTTTTGAGTCATCACTCTTCATGCACTCAAAGTTCTGTACTCTCTCCATGACACTAAGGAGCAGAAAGAACAGTCTGAGGGCGACACAGTGGACATACTTGAAGCTCACCAGAGGAAGATCACCACACCACTTAAACATCTCAATTTCACTGGTATTGGTATTGTTTTTTGCCCAAAATCCAGCATTTTAAATAAAATGTCTTGTCTTGTTTCCCCATTTGCTCTTATTGTCACAATGCTATCTGACCAACCAAAAGCAACTGAGAGGTATTCCAGGGTGTCAAGGAAGAAGTGACACACCCGTGACAATATTTGGACTTCCTTATGATGGACTTGATCAGCCTGGCTATAAGCCTACCTACGCACTACAATTTAAATTTAGCACATTTTAATCCAACAACCATGTCAATGGAACCACAGCCACACTCTCTGTACGAAATGAAATGAAGTACAAGGGAGCTGGTTTACCAGGCTAGCTCTGATCTACCTCTCACCTTTTCGTGTCAGGAGGCTTCCTGGAGTGACTCATGTCAGACACAGTGCTTCTCCCCAAGGAGTCTTCAGGTCAGCACTGATGCACACCTTTATTTGGAGGTGAGAGAGAGTTGCAATTAATATGCAATTAATCCTTTGCCAAAAGATAACCTTCTGCAAAGCACATGTAGGCCTGTCTGATTAAGTCATATTCAGTATAGTTTATATGTGACTCGATCAGGCAAAATGAGTCACAGTGACCCAAAATTCAGATTTGACATTTTGGTACCAGTGAAAAGACAAGACGATACACTTTAATATGATTTCTTGGTCAGAGACACAACGTTAACAGTTGTTAAGATATAGTGATTTTACATATGACATACCACCATCTTTTTAAAATTAAAACCTAAGAAAACCACATTTATTTTGGACATTTTGGTAATATTTCAATGGTGCAATTAATAGGGAATATGACAAGTAAAACAACTATCGCTGCAATTTAGAAAACTATAAATCCTACAGCAACTAGCTGGTTGCTAGTACGATATAGGGCTCTGCTTTAGACAATCTGCATTACTGCCAACATCTGTATAGGATAGCTTACACGAATTAACACAAGGATAATTTCTGCAGTTTCATTTACTTACAAATATCAGGTTTCCTTTTTGTGCTTTATTTTACAGAAACTATTACACGTACTACACTGCATTTTGTACAGAGGGTCTTGCTGTGCTTTCATGGTTATATTATGTAGAATCTTGCCTGACCAATCAGCGAACAATTTCTTCCTGGAGGTGTAGACTCTGCTGAAGTTTGTGCTGCTGATTTGTGCCGTATAACATACAGAAAATCAGAAAATCAACATGCAGCGCAACTTCTGGTTCAGGCCATGGTTATCTCCCGCCTGGATTACTGCAACTCCCTCCTTGCTGGCCTACCTGCTTGTGCAATAAAACCACTGCAGAATGCAGCAGCACGTTTGGTATTCACTCAACCCAAAAGGGCCCATGTTACTCCTCTATTTATCCAGCTGCACTGGCTACCTGTGGCTGCCTGGATCAAGCACAAGGCCCTGACCCTTGCCTACAAAACCATCTCAGGATCAGCCCCAGCTTATCTGAAGGAAATACTAAGGCTGTTTGTTCCTGCCAGAGAGCTGTGCTCCTCCAACACAAACCGACTAGCCGTGCCCCCTGCTCGCTCTAAGCGATACCAGGCAAAACTGTTTTCTGTAATTGTCCCTCAGTGGTGGAACAAACTTCCAGAAGCATCAAGACGAGCATCATCTCTCTAAACCACGACTATTTACTGCACTAATGCCTGAGCTGGCCCAGACCCGGGATAGACTCTTAGGCATGTTGTGCGTTGTGTGTGTGCTTGACCCTTTGCTAATGTAATTTAAAAAAAAAAAAAACCACTAACCCCAGTTGGCATTTGCACCTATCGCTCTGTATATCTCCTGTGCACTCTGTATCTGCAAGTGTTGTATGCTGTGATTATGTCCTCTATTGTAAGTCACTTTGGATAAAAGCGTCTGCCAAGTGTAATGTAATGTACTGTAATGTAATGAAGTTCAAAACAATTGGATCTGCTTTTACCCAATGCAATTAGCCTGCCTATAAGCCTGCCTATGCACTACAGTTTAAATGTAACACAACGTTGACGCCATCGCTCCCTCTGTTCGCTGATTGGTCAGGCAAGATGTATGTCAATAAAAACACAGCCAGACCTTCTGTACGAAATGCAGTGTAGTACGAGGCACCGGTTTTGCCAGACTAGTGTTACCCACACCTGAAAATGTTTCTCCAGATTATGAAATATAATCTTAAAGTAGTCTGAGTTTAGGTTAAAGCATGTAGCTTCTTTCGTCTCATAAAATGTCTTCCATTTTCTAAAATGGAGTCTGTAAAGTGACCTTTGATTATTTTTGCCCTTTCTCAGATGTGCGAGGCGATTATATGATTATGGCAGGCAAATCTGACCAAAGTACAATAACGAATTGCCTGCCTTCTTATTTTAACTCTTCCCTGTCAGTGGCTCTGAGAGTGTTTAAACGTTTAGTTACCTTAACATCATGCTGTGCTATAAATGACTCGTCTGACGCTAAACATCTGAATATGTATAATATGTATACATGTAATGTGTAATATGTATATGTATAATATTTGCAGACACCTTTTAATCCTTTCATCTTCTATGTTTTTTATATTAGATTTTGCTTTTTAACCTTTCATTTTTTTGTGTTGTTTGCTATTTGGCATTTTTTACTTCACTTTTACTCCTTTTTTTGTACTCATATGTATAAAAGTCAAATGTGCAAGTTCAAACTTGTCTTGTTTCAGATCAATTTATTATATTTCACATTATTTTAAGTTTTATGTATTTTTGTTTTACAATGGTGTATGACTGAGCAATCACACTGATCTTGAGCAATCACACCAACCTTAAGAAATGCTATCACATACAAGTCTGTTGAGCAACCAACCAAGGAATCAATAAACATTTTGAAAGAGTGCGTTTTTTCATTACGTTTTTTATTCTAAACACAATATATAATTGTAAAGTTTAGTAGTGTAATATAGAGTTTGGTGGTGTAAAAAAAAAGAATAGGCCTAACTCACCATATGTCCAGGAGTTACTACGGCGCCATTCTGTAGGAATCAGCCCACTGGTGAAGCACCTTTACTGTGTTGCACACACCTGAACATATTTCCAGATTACACTCTCATGGTCCTATGACATATGATCCTAAAGTTGTTTGAGTTTAGGTTAAGAAATACAACTTATTTTGTCCTCTCAAATGAAGTCTTCCGTCCTCTAAAATGGAGTCTGTTAAATGACCTTTGATTATTTTTGCCCTTCCTTCAGATGTATAAAGAGGAGGTGTCTAAAGTGTACAATGACACAATTATAGCAGGCAAAGTCCAAGAACAAATTGTCTGCCTTCTTATTTTAACTCTTCCCTGCCAGTAGAGCATAGAATGGGCTATTTTTCCCTCCACATTTTAACCAACATGTCAGCAACACCAAGCATTGCTGGCATTAATACACACAGGCAGATGGACTGTGGTGAAAATGTAGTAATGTTCATCACTTCACTCACAGTCTGGGCCAGTAGCCTGCTGTATCAGAATTCCACTGAACACATCTGAGTTGGCAGACAATCTGGATGGATTGGGGGATATCACAGTTAAGGAAATGCTTTTTACTGTTCTCCACATAGTCACTCTGTGCCTACAACAAACCTAGCACTATGCACATATTTAGATAAAATGTATAGATTTGCATGCATGTACGGTTATTCATAACTGTGTTATGCATAAAGGTGTTTATAAGCTTAAATAAAAATGAGGGGTGTTAATAGTCATCACATGAATACAGTTAGCCAATTACCAGTACCAGTTATTATGACCTCTGACTTGACCTGAGCATATTTTAGCCAAGACACAGCTTTGTAAGATCTGGATATGGTGCGCACTTGTTAAATGTGTCAACAGTGTCAAATGTGGACTCATTCAAGTTTCTGGGATCCATCATCTCCCAGGATCTAAAGTGAGTCCAACATCAACACCATCGTCAAGAAGGCTCAGCAGAGGATATACTTTCTATGGCAACTGCGGAAGCATGGTCTACCACAAGGGCTGTTGGTCACCTTCTACACTGCTGTCATAGAATCGATCCTCTGCTCATCCATCACTGTTTGGTTTGGAGCTGCCACAAAACAGGACAAACACAGACTACAGCATACAATTCGGACAGCGGAGAAAATTATTGGTGCCCCCCTGCCCTCCCACCAGGACTTGTACAATGGAAGGACCAGGAAGCAGACAGAGAATATCATCAAAGACCCCTCTCACCCTGCACACACTCTCTTTGACCTACTTCCCTTTGGTGGGCACTACAGATACTACCAGACACAGGAACAGCTTTTTCCCCATTGCTATGACTCTCCTGAACAACTGAACTCCACTGACCCTTACCCTTATCAGTACCCTTACTTTTACAGTCCCATAATTTACCTGGTAACAACATGGTAACTCGATAAAATTACATTGTACCAACACAGGTAAAAACTAAGGTAACTACTGAGCAGATAGAAAGAAATTACAAAGGAATTACCTAGAAATACCTCAACTATTTCCAAAAAACTATATTGTATTAATGGGTAATATATATCTGTAATATATATGATAAATCTGGTTAAAATTATCAAAATGAGCAACAAGGAGGAAGCCTGTTTGCTGTGGTTGTAGTAAGATATAAGATATTGTACGCCAGAGCTTTATATAATTAAAAAAGCGCAGCATACATCACAATGCAGACTTTGCATACACATGCAAGACGTGGGTGTGCACTATAGTGAGAGCTTTCACAAGCCAGCATAGCATAGATAATGTATCATAATGTATGTCAGTGTAAGGGTCATTGGTTGGGAGTTGTATGATGTGGTTGAGTTTTTACCTATCTAGTTATATGTCCAAGATTAAATGAATTGATTAACTAATATGTGCAAACAAAGGTGCTTTTTGCCTCACACGGACACCTAAAGCAGCAAACATAACTAAATGAATGAATAGATGATCCTTATAATGTGTGCAAAATAAAGTGGTATTTGTACCACAGGGATAAATGCAAATATGACAGAATGAATTAATTAACACCATGCCAAAGAGAAAAGAGAGAGTTACATTTTATTTTTTAATAATACTAATGTTCCCTCTAATGTCCCCTGTAAATGCTGGCCTTTTAGAATCATCCTAACTCCATCCAACTCCCTACACAACACTTTTAACAGACCAAGGAGCATGTTCAGTGTTGCAGACTCGGTATACAGACAGGCTGAAGAAGTCCTTTTCTCCCTGGGCCACCTAGCTCTTCAGTGCAGCCCAGAAGTGGTTGGAAGAAAGTGGCTTTTGGTAATGATACTGGGGCCAGCCCTGTGATTGCAAAATACTATTGAAAGAAGCTTCTCTCGAGTATCATAAATTCATGGAATAATTACTTATCAGCATTAGAGAATTATAACCACCAAAGTGGACAACGGCGATTGAGGCAAGCACCAGACTGTATTTATTACATACATAGTACATACCAAAAAATACTGGTCAGTGCATTAACATCATATTACAACCAGATACAAAAACAGCTTCTTTCCCACTGCCATCACTTTACTGAACTACTGATTAGTCAATTTTGCAATACTACTATACTTGCATTCCCACTCCCATTCCACGTGTATATTGTTTTGTATTACTGCCTTCGTACATTACATTTATAGCACCCAGTATTTATATTAGGTGACTTGCAAATTGTTGTCCCTGTTGTAGGCTTTACAGTTAGTCTTATACATCACGTTTGTCTATTAAATTCTATTAACATCTGCCAGAATCAAATCCCTTATGTATGTAAGTATACTTCACCAATAAATCTGATTCTGATTCTGATCAATGATATTTAATTTTTTTTCTGAAGCAAACCTTGCAGCAAAATAACCTGATTGTATAAAACACAGTGCCCATAAAGCCAAATATAACAGCAAGCAAGAACACAGCTACATCCAGGGAGTGGTAGGAGTACCAGGGCATCTTGTAGGACTCTGTGCGCAGGTGAGCAGCACCTTTGTGTCTCATCACAAACTCGATCCAGAAGATGGCTCGGTCCATGGGCGTCATGGGCTGGTCCCTGTGCAACCTGGAGAGCCTCTGCATGTTCTCCCTGTAGGACGGCTCATGGAGCACTGCCCGCAGAGCCTGGAGGACGTTAGCCTTGTCGACAGTGGCGACAGAGAGAATCCTCGCACCTCCCTTTTCCTTCAGGCGAAGCAGGTTGTCGAACTGGTCGTAGAACAGGGGAATGCCTACCACTGGAACGCCATGGTAGATGGCCTCCTGAACTCCGTTTGTCCCCCCGTGGGCCACAAAGGCCCTGGTTTTGGGGTGTCCCAGGAGGTCCTTCTGGGGCATCCACTTCACCAGGAGGGTGTTGTTGCCCAGCGAGGACGGCCTTTCCCCAGCATGCTTCCAAACGACTTTCTGAGGTAACTCGGCAAACGCAGCCGCTACACTCTCTGCAAAGTCCCTGGGGACGTCACCCACAAAAGTGCCTAAGGACATGACGATGACTCCGTGTTCCCCAGAACTCTGTACAAAGTCCTCCAGGTCTTGGGAAAGGGGCTCTGCTGGCTTACACTGGAACCCCCCCACGTAGACAACATTGGGCATGGTCGGCCGGGGAAACTCAAACACGAAGTCGACTCTCATCAGCCAAATGTCAGCTGCTTGCACGAGTTCATAAAAATCTACTTTAGGTTCAAAGTACCTATCGCAGACGGCCTGGTACAGTGGTCCAAGTATGAATCTTCTCCGAAACTGTGACATGAGGTGTAAGAGTGTGTTTTTCACCCGTTGCAAGAAGGTCATTTGGTCAGACAGATGTGACCCCAGCATTGGTACGTATGATGTCGGTGAGGGTGCGAGGAATAGGTGTCCATCTGCACCCAGTGCCCATCGTACGTTGTAGACAAGGGGAACTTTAAGGTAGTGTGCCAGCAGAATGCCATGCCCTAATACAGGGTCAGTGAGAAGCACATCAAACTGGCTCTCATTGAGACGTTGCATTAGGGCTCGGTCTTCAAACATCGCAGACACCACTTGACATGTGACTGCATGGATATTTTGCAAGGTAGATATGAACTGCAGAGGAGTGAAATTAAGCAAGGAAGCACTGCCCTTCTCAACTTCAATCAGTGTCCCAATGAATGCTGTGAGAAATTCTTTGCTGAACAGTGCTTTGGTGTGTTGGACTGTGATGGAGTTGTAGTAGGGAGACTCCTCTTCCATAAACCAGCTGTCGGCGGACCGCATTACGGTGACGGTGTGTCCACGGGCGTGCAGCTCCCTGATCAGGAGGACTGTGTTCACCCAGCGGCTTCCCTCAATAGGCATCACCAGGATCTTCCCTCCGTCGCAGTCAGGGGGACACGAGATGAGGAGGGACAGCAGTAGAGGATATGACATAAGACCAGGCAGGAGAAGCTTTGCCATCATGCTGCAGAAGAAAGCCATCACTAAGCAAACAACTATCTCTGCAAAGGCGCAGAAGGCTTCATGTGAGGTGGCATATTTAATTGGTATAAACTGGCCACAGAGCTGGAACAAGTGCCATGTCCTATTGCATCTCCCGCAAACTCCCAAAATACACTAGCTCAGAGACTGCGTTCAGTTTTGTTTTCGCTTGTGATTTGGTAATAAAATACACTAGCTCAGAGACTGCGTGAGTTTGGTAATAAAATACACTAGCTCAGAGACTGCGTTCAGTTTTGTTTTCGCTCGTGAGTTTGGTAATAAAATACACTAGCTCAGAGACTGTGTTTAGTCGCTCGTGAGTTTGGTAATAAAATACACTAGCTCAGAGACTGCTCGTGAGTTTGGTAATAAAATACACTAGCTCGGAGACTGCTCGTGAGTTTGGTAATAAAATACACTCGCTCAGAGACTGCTCGTGAGTTTGGTAATAAAATACACTCGCTCAGAGACTGCTCGTGAGTTTGGTAATAAAATACACTCGCTCAGAGACTGCTCGTGAGTTTGGTAATAAAATACACTCGCTCAGAGACTGCTCGTGAGTTTGGTAATAAAATACACTAGCTCAGAGACTGTGTTTAGTTTTGTTTTTGCTCTGCTGCCCTTCATATAAAACAGCCACATTAATACTGGGGGTCGCGGTCTGAAATGTTTGGGAACCCCTGATTTACACAGTACATTTCATACACAGAGATGCTTTAATTTCCTCTGAACATATACATACAAAACAAACATATTGGAAACATCTACAACAAACAATCTGGAAACATAACAAAAAGACCACAAACACTTTAATTAAAAGAAAGTATTATCCTAAATAATTTTAAATGAAAAAAATTAGTTTAATGTAGGCTAATTTATCCATTAACTAATTAATTATTAATTTGTAGGAGTCAAAAGTTCAGTATTACTGTTTTATTACACTAACTAGCTGTGTATCACTGAGCCTATTGTGTCCATGCTGTAGTTATGTTATAAGTATCTATGCATTTCTACTCTGTAGCTTTAAATTTAGTACATAGAAAATACATTTTAAGTAAAGTGATAAAAAACTAATTCAATTCTGCCACAGCATTTAAGGTTAGTATCAAAACAATAATAAAGCGTTCTTACAAGAAGCAAGAAGCATTCTGTCATTAATCTCACCTGATTTAAATGACCAGCAGGCTCTGATATCCTTTAGTTGTGCAGTGATTAAAATGGGATTCCTTTTATGCAGGTCTCCTGAAAGGTATTAGTCCATCTCATTCACCTGTGCTTATATAGTGTTGTGTATTTTCTTTGTAGTCAAATTACAGGCAAAAAAACCCTTTTCAACCTATAGAGTCTACAGTTGATTGGGTCTGGTGATCAGACAATGCTACAAACAAGACTTGGAGAAGGACCGCACTGAATAAAATAACTTAATATGGCCTTTTTACATACAACCATTTCTTACCCCGCTGGTTTGAACCTGATTTTGTATTTTGCCTCAGGAAAGGAACAATGTCTTTACAGTGTATCACATCAATGTTTAATCAATGCTCCCCTTAATGACAGGTCAGTGAAACAACTGGTTTAATGTGATGTACTTTCAGGTTTACTATGTTCTGAAAGAAGAAGAACATCTTCTGTAAAGAGTAAATCGATACATTATGCGCTACAAGAGGTGGCCATGATAGCATGATTTAGTGTTGTGCAATCTTTCTAGAGGAGCATGATAGTCCCAGCAGTGTAATGTGTCGGGATCTGTTTCTCTCTGCCTGAGATTGCATTAAAGGAGAACTTCGGTGTAAAATGAAAATTGGCATGTTAAAACATCATACCGAGTTGGTATGTGTACTGAGGAGCAAATTTGATTTAGCCTGTTGCATTCAGAGTTTACCCATTTTTTATCGTTTGTCCCAGAAGGAGCTTCGTCTAAGGGCACCTACCACTTACATTGTTAGCCTTCTGGGACAAACGATAAAAAATAGTTAAACTCTGAGATGCGCTCCCCCTTAGTGACACCCCTGTACCTGGGACTTTATCTGGGTAATAACCAGCACTGGACAACACATACAAATGCGCTTTAGCAGACTGTGACTGTCAGTGTTTTTTTTTTTTTTTGTGCTGTGGTGTGACTGGGAGGTGTTTAGTGACCTCACTTGGAAGCCTTGGTGTCAGTGAGGCAGATTGTGCTTTATTGGAAGATTGCACAACACTAATTACTATAATTCAAGCTATCACGGCCACCTCTAGTAGCCAAAGGCGCGTTTCCACTACAGTGAGTTCCGGGTAATTTTTCGGCCTTCTCACGGTTGGCGCGTGTCTCCACTATCGGGAAGTTCCGGAATGGGCGATCTCCCGGAACTTTTACAGGGACCAACGGAGTACCTAAAGGGATTAGGTACTCCGTTCGGCCCTGAAAAAGTTCAGCTTGTAGCCTGTGGTAAACTCGATGCTGATAGGCTGTTGTTACACTACCAGCCATAGGTGATCTAAAAATCACTATGCCATACGAAAATATTTTTTCTAAACAGACAAAATGAATTTCTCACAACAGAGTTCATTACAAACAGTTGTCCATGTAACTATATTTTCTCTAATCTTAAAGGTTAGTTTGAAGACAGACTCGTATTATTTTTAGATTAGCAAACTAATTTTGCATGCTAGCAGACTACGCTTCCTATGGAGTATTGTCCTATGCCTGTTTTTGACCGTTTCCACGATAAAGCATTTAACTACTTGCTATGTAGTGCACAACGATTTCCTCGGGCAATTAATTACCTTCTTAAAACGTGTTTGAAAAAATAAGGACTCGTTATTTAAACATTGTTACTATTGTTGCTAAAGAAGACATAAAAATAAAAACAATAGCAACTTGTATTACACAGGTATCACAGAAAGAAAAGAATTGTATTTTCCCGACCACAGAGAAGGAAAGTGAGACGAACCGAATTGAGACGAGCTTGAGAAAGTAGTCTCCAGCGTCGTCTCATTTTAAAGTGAGACAACTCAATGAATGACCACTTTTTGAACGCTATTTAAAGAGCAATCTTCTCTATGTAGTATCTCGCCAATCCTCGTTAGTATAGTGGTGAGTATCCCCGCCTGTCACGCGGGAGACCGGGGTTCGATTCCCCGACGGGGAGGCAAATTTGTTTTTCCTTATTTTCTTTACTTTGTCAAGTAATTACATGGTATTTTAGACACCGTATTTATTGTGGGAACTTGTTTCAGGTAGCCTGTACATAAAAACTTGAACTAAATGCTTTAGATATAATTAGATGAATACTTTAATAATTCTAAAGGGAAATTGTAGCTAGCCTGGCTTATAGACTACAACACTCAAATACATACATAACATTTCCAATGCAGAATAAAATAATATTTACAATAAATCATTATGAATAGCCTAAATATTAAAAATATATTTAATATTTTAAATATATTCAAGATACTTCATGTGAGCTCGCCCTCTGGTGGCTGTTTTGTAAAGTGGCTATGGACGGCTCAGCGGGCTACACTAAGTACATTGCAAGACACACTTGGGCTATGTACATGTAGAAATTAAGACTATCGACTACAAAGATTTACAGGACTCGAGATTAATTTCAGAGTTAAACTGAGCTGGCTAACGTATCCAAAAAGGAATTTTAAATAATTTGTACCCGTGAGAATTAATGCGCGACTTCACAAATGGGAAGAAGGACAGTGGGATGATGGATATAGGGCTATTTTGTCATTCATCATGAACGTTAAAAAGGTGCAAATGAAGGTAGACTTATCTCTGCATTATAACTGTAATTATGCAGATCATTTACCACATTACTTACACATGTTTACCCATTCACACCAAACCACCAAACAAAATATTGGTTAATTCTGAATGAAATATTGGTAGTAGTGGACTAAACATTTAACATAAATGTCTTAAATGTAAAATAAGAAGTGTTTGTATTGCAGACTGGAAACACAAGATGCTGAGTTTGCTTAGCTGGCAAGCAAAATGATGCTAATATCATTTTAAGATGGGAATGACAATTATGTTCCCAGACTCCTGTATGTTTCCATGGTCCTTTGTTTCTAGTGTCCTATGTTACTAAAAGTTACAAAAGTGGAGATATGTTTTTTTTAATTTTATTCCTATATATATAATGATATAATGCTGTCCAACAATTAACATGCAAAGCCAACAGGCCCCCAAATCAGATACATAGGCCCCCAACTAATACCCCAAGTGTGCCTTGCAATGTATCTGAGCCGTCCATAGCTATTTTAAAAAACAGCCACCAGAGGGCGGGCTCACATTAAAGATCTTGAATATATATGTTTTTTTTTTATATTAAGCTATTCATACTGATTTATTGCAAGAATTATTTTTTTATTCTGCATTGGCAATGTTATGTATGTATTTGAGTGTCGTAGTCTATAAGCCAGGCTAAGCATAGTTCTCTTTAGAATTATTCAAGCATTTAATTCATAGCATAGGCTATATTTTTATCCAAACCATTTGATTAACTTTGATTTACGGGCTACCTCAAACAAGTTTCCACAATGTCACGGTGTTTAAAATAGCATCCAATTACTTGACAAAGTCAAGAAAAAACAAATTTGCCTCCCCGTCGGGGAATCGAACCCCGGTCTCCCGCGTGACAGGCGGGGATACTCACCACTATACTAACGAGGATTGGCGAGATACTACACAGAGAAGATTGCTCTTGAAATAGCGTCTAAAAAGTGGTCATTCATTGCGTTCACTTTAAAATGAGACGACGCTAGAGACTACTTTGTCAAGCTCGTCTCAATTCGGTTCGTCTCACTTTACTTCTCTGTGGTCGGGAAAATACAATTCCTTTCTTTCTGTGATATCTGTGTAATATAAATTGCTATTATTTTCATTTTAATGTCTTCTTTAGCACCTTTATCCGACGTAACAACGTTTAAATAACTAGTCCTTATTTACATTTCAAACACAATGGGTGAAACCAGATCATTTGGGACATCAGGTAAAATGAGATAGAAAAGTGGTCATTCATTGCGCTGTCTCACTCTGAAATGAGACGATGCTGGAGACTACTTTCACAAGCTTGTCTCAATTTGGTTCGCTTTAGAATGCTCTGTGGTCAGGGAAACACAATTCCTATCAGTGATTGCCCAATGCAGGTATTGTTTGTATTTTCACGTCTTTTTTGACAGTTTTATCAAAAGTGACAACATTTAAATAAGTCCTTACATTTTAAACGCATGGGTGAAACCACTTTGTCTGGTACATGAGGTAAAATGACACAAACAGCAGCAGATCACAAATTATGGTTTCTACAAATACCTTTACTTTTGATTGGTCTTTGGATAACATAATTTGAAGGAAGATTTAAGATTTAAAAATAAAAATAAATAAATAAATAAATAAAAAGCGAACCTAGAACTTGCAAGGTGAGCCCCTGGCATGTTGAATTGCCTTCATATGGCATCTAAAAATGCATAATATTATGACAATATGACACAAAATATCAGAAGATCAATACCACATTTGCATCTTGCATGTTCAGTTGTGGAGGTCTCATTATAACAAGTAGAACAGCAAGACTGGGGCAAAACAAGTTGACAACCAGGTATTAAAGCAAAATAAGTTCACCATGTAGCTCACACACAAACACACACATGCACTCTCTCTCTCTCTCATCCACACACACTCATTTATTCACCCATTTCTCCTCTGTGGTAATTATTTGGTGTGCTAAACAAAAAACAAAGTTGTTACAAGATAATGCTAAACAAAACAGAAGAGTTACAATAAGGTTTGTAGATCTAACCTAAGGCCAGCAAAGCAAAAGTGCTGTCATACAGAAATTAGAAACATACACGCACATACACAGGAAATAAGAGAGATGCAAGCATGCGCACACACTCACACAGGTGAAAAGATCAGAGACACTGAATTAAAAATAATACGGGACTTTTCTTTAAGTTAATTGAAAATGTTAAAAATGGGTTGTGGAAATGAAATGTGGGTTGCTAAAGATCAAGTATGAGTGGTTGGAAATAGCCTAATAAGCACACTTTGATTTCTTGGGGAAAGTACACAGTGGAACTGCTATTAATACACTACGGGGGCTGTAAGAGGGCCTTAAAAGTAGAGACTCAGAACAGCATGGAGAGACTCATCTAGGAGGCACACCTGGGAGATTCTTCTGGGATGCTTCTTAGATCACTCTCCGGGACTTGATCAACTCTTTGTGGCAGCTGTTGCGGTGGGTTCACTCTGTTATGCATTGGTTGTATTGTTTTGACAATGGTCTGCATGCTTCTAGGCAAACTTAGTGAATAAAGTCTTTGTAAACAACCAAGTTCAACTGTTTTGTACTAAAATAACTATAAATTGAAAGACTAGAAGGGTTTTCCACGAGACCTCTCAATTGGGTCTGTCACGTGAATTTACTGAAAGGCTGATTTGTCTACTAGGCTATATACTACTATTTGATCAGCTGGTTCAAAAATGCAGGATGAAATGTGGCAGGGTTTTTAACAGTCTGAAGCTGGGATCTTTACATCAGTTTTTAGGTCCTAGGATATTGTAGGACATTTCCATCTGAAAATGAAATGAAAGATTCTGCCTTTGCCTTTAAAGCACATCCGGCCAGATATTGACAGATCTTTTCTGATTATGCCTATGGCTGGCCATCACATTTGACTTGTACACTATGTGATTATGCTTTTCAGAGCGGCCAGTAACTCGAATCGCTCGGTGTACTGATGTCAGGTGCGTGTAAACATTCTCTTATCTCATGAGAGACACGAGATGGTCGCAGAAATCGTAGGTGTCTGAAGGACTAAACCATAGACTGTATATGGTCTAAACTTACAGAGGCATTTGCGCGACACCTTTGACGAAGGACCCGACTTCCGGTTGTACTCTGCTCTGAATTTAAGACGAATATACACCATAGACGCACTGTCTTTGCTATAAACATCAAGTCCATTCCAAGCTTAGGACTTCTTGTGTTAATTGGACCGACTGTAAACGCTTCCATCACATTTAAATAGTTTAAGTCCAGTCATGTTAATAAGGATAAAAGACAGCGCTGCTGATAGAAAATATTTTACAGTAGCTATCCCGAATGTTTTCCCCTAGCCTATTCTTTGTAACCGTGAGGGGGAATCAGTTTCATCACTGAAAAGATAAGAAAACACAGACTTTCAGTAAGTTTACAGGTCAAAGATAATTTTCTGTTAAACAAATCAGCTACAGTGTAACCCTCGTGATGTCAGTGAGTGTAGGCAGTCTTGGCGAGCGCCTGACGAAATTTTGTTTGGTTTGTCAATGAGTGTTTCTCTGTGTTGCATGTCCTTCAGTCTGGTATCAGGCTTATCATTTGTGTATCACTGATTTCACTTCGGAATTAAAGTCACCATCTGCTGCTTGTCACGCAGCTCGCGACATCCAAGACCGCGAGGGATTTGGGTGGCTCCTGGAGGACATCTGGACAACTTTATGCACGAGATGGAATGCAGAGTGTTGTCGATCCAGAGTCATGTCGTGAGGGGGTATGTGGGGAACAAATCGGCATCATTTCCACTACAGGTAAAAACGTTTAACTGAGACCTGCCACTGTCGCATATGTATATTAGTAATTGGTTTATGGTCAGTCCTTGGGGTTTAACAGGAGTATCACAAGGAAACGTGAATGCGTGCAGGTAGGGTAAGTAGCTAAAGGTCACATGGTAAAAATATCCCTGGTAACTCCGTCTGCAGACTGGACGCACGCTTTGGGTTTCTTCAAGTGTTATTAAGCGTTCAAATCATATATTTATCACAGTCGAATTGAGACACTGCGTGACATTATCCGTGTAAGAGAGTGTTCATGTCATGTGCCCTGTGTTGCAGTCCGTTAGATTGCACTTGTCCTGTATTTATCTTCATTCATTCGGTCGTCGGGATGCAGCTGTATAGGGTATGAATTGAAATGAATTACTGGAGATCTTTGAAATAAACGTGGCTAGGAGGTTAGGGCTTCTTGGCAGTCATCACTGTCGTGCAGTGAACTTCGGCTATCACCACTATAGTGTCTATCATCGTCACCACCACAACCATCCAAACCAAACCAAACCATAATTTGTCCGTCATCTCCAACAGTCTGGGATATATTTATGTGGTGGCGTCAACAAATGGAAACCGGCGACCAGTTCATTTTTACAGCAGTATTGGATAGTGAATATACAGTCGTGATGAATGAAACCTTCTAACATTAGTTCAGTCAGGGGGCGGGAATATCAGCCTGTAGTAGAGATATTCCCCTCGAAGCGCCCCAGTGGGCTTATTGGAACAGCTCGAGTGCTGCATCCCTGACAATTTTGAGCGCCTGTCAGTTTCCCCACTGACGTCACATCAGGAGGGTGCGATTCTGGCTGCATCGTGACACATTCTACCTCACCATCACCGTGGCTAGCATCGTTCAAACCAGCGAGTCATCCTGACGCCCACCAGGATTCGTGTTGTGGTACCACAGTCGGCATTTTCAAGATGTTTGTTTTGACACTTGCTGTTTGTGACTCAGTATAGCCTATGGGGAAATGAAAGAACCCCGAGTTAGGACACGTACGCTAATTTTGTGCCAAAATTATTATGTCAGTTAGTATAAAGTGTTAAATGGCATTGACTCCTCTGTACAAATTTCTGAAAGATTCCAACCAAGACTTCAGCACTTGCAAGACAGTTATCACCTCCCTCGCCCACTGATACTGTCAGAGTGTTAAGACACAGTGTCACATTGTGAACCCCCCCGCCTTCCCCCAAACCCGCACACACACCCCTCTGAAATTAACAACATGCTGCGTAACAGTAGCACAATAAAGCCTTGTAATTACCATGTAAATCTTGTGTAATACATGTGTTGTGAATTTAAACTGTTCAGCAGGCTGTTTTGCATCTTGTGGAAAAGCTCTGTCATTAACATGGCATGGGGATACATTCAAATCAGGGCAGAGAATTGTGTTAAGCTCAAATTTACCTAAGGTCTGAGTAGTGTTTAACAGTGCTTATACCGTGTGTGTGTGTGTGTCCGTGTGTGATTCATGGTGACTGTTCCCAAAGTTAGAGGTCAGTGTGTGGTGAGTATGCATAGCTAATATGGCCCCTGCTCTGTTGTACAGGTCCTGGGCTTTGAGGTGGACTCCATCAACTCAGTGCAATTTTCCAACCACACAGGTAAGAAGCATTGAACTCAGTGCATTTTTCCAACCACACATGTAAGAAGCATTGAACTCAGTGCAATTTAGTAGCCACATTGCTAAGAAGTGTTGAACGTTGTAACATTTTCCAACCACACAATTAAGAAGTGTCAAACTCGGTGCAGTTTTTCAACCACACAGGCAAGGCAACCCAGTGCAGCTTTGTAGCCACATGTGCAGGAAGTTTTAAACTGAGTCAGTGAGGTTTGTTGTTCAGGTAGTGGGTCATCACCAATGTTATATACACACGTGGAGGTGACACACACTGACATAGACTTCGCTGAACTTTGACCACTGTATACTTAGGGCATGCTGCCGTGCTTAGAACATTAACTACCATAGACCAAAGGTTCTACAGTGCTACGCTCCATTCTAGAACTTTCGCTGTAGACCCTGGACTTGTTTACAAAAATCTGTAGACCTAGGGCATGTTACTGTGTTGTTTAGACAATTAACTACCATAGACCCAGGGCATATTAGGTTGTGTAGAAAAGTGGTTTCTCAAACTTTAGTAGGAGACAAGTACCTCTGAGGGTCCTTTGATCAATTGTGGCGGGTATGGTAGGTAAAATTAGTTCTGTGAATGGGTTCTCAGCTCTCACCAGTATGAAGATAAAGTTCAGGTGCAGAGTGTACATAGAAGAAGATCTTGCAGTGAAACTATCCCCAATACAACTTAACTGCCCCTTTACTATTATGTAGACTATCGTATAATATGTGTTCACATTTTGCTCATGCAGAAATATTCATAACAAGCTGTCTGTGGTGTAGGAGGTACTGTAGGCCATATATTGTCTTGGGGAAATGTGGTAGTTAAAGGTTGGAAAACTACTGGTTTAGAACATTAAGCACTATAAATCCAAGGCTTGTTACTGTGCTTAGAACATTAACTACTGTTGGCTCAAGGCATGTCGATGTGTTTGGAACAATTTCACAGATTTAGAGCACCCTGGTGTGTTAAGAGCATTGCTGTAAACACAGGGCATGTTGTTGTGTTTAGAACATTGACCACTGTACAACAGGGAGTATTTTACCAGAACCCAGCTCTTGTAGCTTGGATACTCTCTAGGATATCATGTGATGTCATAAGGTCAGGGAGCACCATGTTAGACGGGTTGTGGTACAGGTATAGTCATGCTTCTCTGTCTGTCATTGTAGCTAACAAAATGGCTGCATAAAAGAGTCAGGTTCTCTGATACAAACACAAACTACTAATCCCCACTTTGTCTACCTCAGAATAATATGGAACTAGATGCCCAAAATGGAATTTTATCAGATTCATGTTTATTGCCAAGTCTGCACAAACAAACAGGACATTTGTGTCGATATCACTGTGCGACATAGTAAATAAATCGAGCAGGTACCAATTGCAGTGAAACAACAACATAAGTGATAAAATAGTAATAAAACAAGAAATGTTTCGATGAATCAAATCAGACATGTCAAAAAGCCCTAATTGTGTGCCATTTGTGTGGTATGTTTGCGAGTGGATTTGTGGAAACGCAACCTGAATGAAGCAGTGATTAAAGGAGAACTTCAGTGTGAATCAATCAATTGCCCTGTTGTTCGAGGTCATAGAGTGCTGTTGAGAGGAAAAAGAACAAGAAAATTTGATGCAACATAGACCGAATAATGAACTATGAACTGGTAGCGAACACTGACTGAATGGGGCATAGGAAAATGAAACTGAAAGTGTCTATGCCCCGTTCAGTTAGTTTCCGTTACCAGTTTATGGTTTGGGTTGCATGAAATTTTCCCATTTTGTTTCCTACCAACAACACTTGAACAACAAGGCTATGAATTGATTCACATCAAACTTCTCCTTTAAACCAATAGTGTTTGAATATGGGCTGCCATCTGTCTGTGGTACGCCGTCCTGGAATCGTAGCTGAAATCCGTCACAGCTGACCGCCAATCATGCCTGCTGCAGGCTATGGCCTGACCGCTACCCTTAGCCACTATACACATGTGGCGGTGTTGGTGTGTGACAGTGTATGAGTGCTCAGTGTCAGTCTTCCTGTAAGATTTGCCAAAGGCATTTTTAGCTTTTGTGCACCTTAGGGTTCAGTTCATACTGTTGGTCCAAATTTAGTTGACAGTGTCCAATTAGAATCTGATCTCCCACAATGTATACTGCAAGAGACTCAATCTGAGTTTTTGCAAGTGGACCAGAATTTGTAAACGAACCCACCTGGGTGCTAACGTTGTTCAACCATAAATGTATGAGGGGCTTGGCCTTACCGGAACCGGATTGGTTCAAAGCAGGCCTAATGGTTTTAAAATTCACACAAAGTATCCTCCCACCCGCAAGTAAATGTCTGCCTATGGAGAGTAGTCTGATTCTTTGCATGAAGTGAAATAGTCTGGCTTATAAAGGTACTACTCAGAAAATTAGAATATAATGTAAAAGTTGTTTTATTCAGGCAATCCAACATAAAAGGTGAAACCAATACATTTTATAGATTCATTACATGCATAGTGAGATATCTCAAGCTTTTTGTTGTTGTAATTTTGCTGATTATGATTTACAGCTTATTAAAACCTCAAACCCAAAAACTCAGAAAATGAGAATACTGTGAAAATCTTCAGTATTGTAGGCTCAAAGTGTCATACACTAATCAGGTAAGTAATGCAAAACACTTGCAAAAGGGTCCTGAGCCTTTAAACGTTTCATCTTTAAAGTTGAGTTACAACTGAAATGCATGCACTGTTTCAGGATATTCTAATCTTCCGAGTAGTACCTGCATGAGTCTGCTCCCAAATAGCCAAAATGGCAGCATGGTTCCTTGGAGTTCCGCCATCTTGCCTATCCTCTAGCTTGGGTGTTTTGCCTACATGACTACATTTGCGCCCACGCTTTTGGTTTCTTCTTGTTCGGTTTTCAACCTCCTAGTGACTTAAGGCGTAGCGTAGTATGTTTTGGACTGCACATTGCAAAATTCTGGTGGAAGTAGTAGCAAGCCATCTGGGTATCCTTCACCTTCTACTAAAAGCTTACTCATCTGTTCGGATGTACTACATTGTGGCTTCCTGCTTTTTGCCTGTAATCAAAGTTCTTTGTGGGCTGTCACATTCACAGAACTTGTATCTCAAATATACGTGAAACACTACATGTGTAACTACACATGTGTACATGTATAACTATATAAGTAGGCCTATAATTATATCTCAAGAAATCATTTTGTAAATGCCCCTTAGAAAGTACATTTAGAAGCACAGCCTAAAAATGCACTTATGAGCGTAATGCAACACCAGTCTATTAGTAAAACACTAGTGTACTCTGTAAACAATCTCTCATGCCCCGTCATCCTCTTCTGGGTTTGTGTTCATTGTGAGTGTGTGTGTCCATGTTCTGTGTGTCCATGGTGTGTGTGTGTGTGTGTGTGTCCATGTGTCCATGCGCCATGTGTGTACACGGTCTGTGTATGTGTGGGTGTGTGTGTGTGTTTCCATAGTCTGTGTGTGTGTGTGTGTGTGTTTTAATGGTGTGTGTGTGTTTCTTCGCTTTCATCCTGACTCTGTAGTCGTGGCCTGAGGTGGTCACAGCTCGTCAGGATTCCTCTCTCCTGTACATCACCAGCACCCGCTCAGCTAAAAATAGCCTTCATTCTACACACACACACACACACACACACACACACACACACACACACACACACTGCAGATACAGATACACACACACACACACACACACACACTCTATCTCTCTCCCTCTCTCTCTCCCTCTCTCTTTCTTTCTCTCTCTTTGTCTCTCACCCTCTCTTTCTCTTTCTCTTTCTCTCTCTTTCCCTCTCTCTCTCCCTCCAGTGAATAGACACACACTCATAAAGCACAGAGAGAAACGCCAATATTCATTCATATACTCATATAGCAGGTCTCTCTGTCTCCCTCTTATTTTGCTCTCTCTCTTTTTCTTCATCCTTCTCTTTCTTCCTCCCTTCTCTGTCTCTCTTTCCATCAGTCTCTCCAAACCTCATTTATTCTTTTATCAGGCCCTGTTACATCTCACTGCATACGCAGCCCCCCTCGCTCGCTCAAACACACACACACACACACACACACACACACACACACACACACACACACACACACACACACACACACACACACACACACACACACACAGGCAATGACTCTGAACAGACCCTGGCCCTGAGGCTTTATTCTGTCCTGTTGCTTAGCAACAAGCCCCACACCATGTGACCGGGCTGATGACTCACCTGAAGTGTGACGTCACGCTTCCCGCAGCAGTGACACAAGCTGCTGACGACACGGGCTGTGTGCTGATGTGTGTGTGTGCGTGTGTGTGTGTGGGTGGGTGCGTGTGGGTGGCAGAGAGAGAGAGAGAGAGAGGCTGAAAACAGAGCATCTATCACGCTAATGTGTGGGTGTGTGTGTGCGAACAAGATGTTGACAACAGAGCTGTGCTGATGTGTATGTAGAGCTGGTAATGATACAGCCTTTGTACTATTGTGTGTGTGTGGGTGAGAGAGAGAGTTTGAGAGAGTGTGAGAGTGTGTGTGTGTGTGCGCGCGCGCGAGTGAATAAGAGTGTGTGTGTTAGAGTGAGAGTATGACAACAGGGCCTCTGAGGGCTGACAGAATTTGAACAGCAGCAGTGGCAATACATTAAATTACAGTACAGTACAGTACACTTAGCAGATAAGCTTGAGATACGTAGCTACAACTTTAAATTAGGATTCTTTGCTTGGGGCCCCAACAGATTTTAGGGCCTCAACAGACGTAGCTGCCATGATAGACGGGGGAACCCTTGATAGACAGGGGTTCACTCTGACAAGTAAACAAATAAACAAATGGCCGCTGGTAACCATGACGCCTGGTCTTGTGTTGCCCAGGGTACTCCCACTGGAAGGGCCAGGTCCTGACGGCAGACGAGCTGCACGTGCTCTATGAAGGCATCAAGCTCAACAATGTCAATCACTACGACTACGTCCTAACAGGTGAGACACTGCTCTGTCATGGTTACTTACCATGGAAACACCACCAGAGGTGAGATCCCCATCAGTTACTGTGGCTACACCATCAGTTACTATGGCGTCACCATCAGTTACTATGACTACACTTATCAGAGGTGAGGCATTAGCCGGTCCCCTATGTACTGAATAACGGCCGCTGAGATCACCTGTTTTGTGGAAATAAGGGCGAGGTGGGGGTTGGGATGTCTTCTCTGCCGAATCATTATTTACACGGAACAGGTCGCCTCGAAGGCTGGTATTCCCGCTTCTCTCCTGCTTGCTAGAAAAAAAATTGCTCTACAATTTCCATTACATTTAGAGAAGGTTATATATAAACTACTGGAATAACTGGTTGATTTGGTACTTTATAGCATCATTAGGAAAAAGTAGAGTGTACAATAGACTAGTCATAGAATAGTCATTCAACCTTTATTTAGGCTAATGCAGTTGTTATGGTTACCATTCATAAGCACATTGATGTGAAACAGCGATTGAACTTTTTTTTTGAGATCTACGTCAAAGGTAGCCTGTTCGTGGACAGTTCATGCCCACCTCATGCCCACCTCATCAGCCAGTCAGAAAATAGAATGCCATTGCTGAGAATAATAAGATTACATTACCCCAGAGGTGAGACCCTATCAGTTACTATGGCTACATGACTACCTCACAGCTAAGAATGCTGTCCACATCCCAATTCTCTCCTCTGCTTGCTCTCTCTCTCTCTTTCTCTCTCTCTTTCTTTCTTTCTTTCTTTCTTTCTTTCTTTCTTTCTCTCTCTCTCTCTCTCTCTCTCTCTCTCTCTCTCTCTCTCTCTTTCTTTCTTTCTTTCTTTCTTTCTTTCTTTCTCTCTCTCTCTCTCTCTCTCTCTCTCTCTCTCTCTCTCTCTCTCTCTCTCTCTCTCTCCTTCTCTCTTTCGCTGTCTCTGTTCTCATGTTCTGTTTCTCTCTTTTTGTCCTCCAGGCTACACCAGAGACACCTCCTTCCTGGAGATGGTGGTTGATATTGTACAGGAGCTGAAGAGGGCCAATCCTAACCTTGTGTACGGTGTGTGTGTTCTGCTCTGTCTTTCTCATGGTTGTATGTAGGTGTGTGTGTGTGTGCTGGAAAATTAAATAAGGGCCCTTCATAGTAGTAGCAGGGACTTTCTAAATATATGTGTGTGTTTTAGCATTTGTTAGTAGATCATTAGGCTGTTAGAATAAAGACATTTGTTTAGTTGTGGCTTCAAGATTTACAGAGATTGCTGAAATGATCAAACTGCTGAGGTTGTATTCTCAGATTTGTTCAATAATCCTTCGATAATCCCCCTTAGAAGTGTATCACAGAAGTATACGGCAGCTTTCTTGTGAAGGCTTAATCCTGCATTAGCCAAGGTCGTAATCACACCTCCAGTGTTTCATGGAGAATGGAATGTGATTGGATGAAACTCCTCTCACTTTCACTGTTTGGCCATTCTGAATGAAGGAGGTGTAGGACTTGATCTGGATAACCAGAGAAAGAACAGGAAAGCAAACCTGCATATCTTATTATTCCATTTTGAATATGGTTTGGCCCATAGAAAAGGCCTGGCACACTTTGTAAGTCTGTCACTACTCAGTGTAGGCTACTTACTTATCTAGAACATCAAGTAACCCTTTCAATGTAAGCAGAACAACCTGGAGTCTAGATGTTAGCATGACGACCCTAATTCTAGAACACATTAGGGCATTGGGTTAAGGATCTGTAGAGATAAGTTGAGTAAAGACACAAAAAAGGGAGGGTTGTGTCTGTGTGTGTGTGTGTGTGTGTGTGTGTGTGTGTGTGTGTGTGTGTGTGTGTGTGTGTGTGTTAGGTACTGACTGGTGTTGTTTGTTTTGCAGTGTGTGATCCAGTTCTTGGGGATCATGGCTCCATGGTGAGTTTGGAATTTCTGCTGCTCAGTTGGACCTCTGCTTCTTACTGGCAAACCACTGTGTGTGTGAAATTGAGGCATATCGTGTGATAAGGCAACAGCAACTTTCACAGCGCTGAAGCGTTGCCCTGCCTATTAAAAGGCAATCTCTATTTTTCCGATGAAAGTGACGTTTTCAGATTTATCCTCGCATAAATCTTTGAAAAGGGTGAAGGGAGTATAACAGCTATAGATATAGGGTCTAGGTTAAGTATACAGGTTTAGGGATAGGACTAAGTATACAGATGTAAAATAAGGTTAAGCTTACAGGTACAGGGATATAGGTAAGTACACAGGTATAACAAACACACAGAACCCATTTGTCATTGTGATTACACTGCACACCATAGTAGACAGTGTAAACAACGAAATTGACTCCATGACAATGGCAGCCATGACAACGGCACCCGGGGATACACATATGAGGTTAGGTAGTCACGTGGGTTTGATTGTCCTGCACAGGTAGCCTGGTAAACCAGCCCCTCCTACTACACTGCATTTCGTACAGAGGGTCTGGCAGTGCTGCATTGAGAAATGCATTGCTGCATGGAGGTGTAGACTCTGCTGAAGTTAAAAATGATTGAAGATCTTTGTTGTGACAGTATCCATAATGCGCATTGGACCCATTACCACCTCAAACATGCATTAACATCTGACATTCGAATTCCATGCTGTCAGTTATCCCTAATGTAATTATTAAGTTGTTTCGCCATAGTAGAGGCCATGTGTTAATGTGTTACTATATATCCCACTGAGGTATGCCTGGTGAGTTCAGGAGCCCGGCACTGAGGTGTTAATGTACTGTCATGAACTCCACCTGGAACATTCCTTGTGGAGCAGAACTGAGCTACTGGACCCAACATGTCCAAAAATTGCATGTTAGCCTCAATTTGCCTCATAGAGAATATTTATTTAAGACTGTGTTTCCGTGTGTGTGTGTGTGTGTGTGTGTGTGTGTTTGTCTGTGTGTGTTTGTCTGTGTATTCCAGTATGTTCCACAGAACCTGCACCCTGTCTACAAAAACAAGGTGGTTCCTGTCGCTGACATCATCACCCCCAATCAGTTTGAGGCTGAGTGAGTATCAGTTTACTTGTTGGTTACCTGTCAATCACCTGTCAGCATACCTGTTAAACACTCGCTAATCACCAGGGTCTTACTTCGCACGCATACTTAACACACTCTACACCTCACACACACACACTTTACACATCCCACCCCTCACATAGACACCCCATATGCACAAACAACTCACACACACATTTTACCCGCATCGCATACTCAACTCAGGCCCGCCATACTCTCTGCACTCACCCCTCATTTAGCTTTAAAACACACACCCACACACACTTGTCAGTTATTTTTACTTCAAAACATTAACCTGAGTGAATACATAGATTGAAAGGAATCTAGCCTTAATGCCGAAAACCTGCTACTCTCATAAAGACTGTCTTAACCATTCCCCAGTCTCATAAACACTAGCCAGGCACCCTCTGACTTGTCTGTGTGCTGGCTCCCCCTGGTGGTCTTGTAGAGAAGTGCAGCTCTGAATGCTGCAGGTGTTTTCAAACTTGTAAAAGGTTAATTTATTTCCTGTGCAAAGAGGAGGGCTGCAGCTCGCAGTTGGCTATCAACTTTAAGCAGGGTGTATAATAGTGCATGCAGTGTGTGTGTGTGTGTGTGTGTGTTTGTGTGTGTGTGTGTGTGTGTGTGTGTGTGTGTGTGTGTGTGTGTGTGTGTGTGTGTGTGTGTGTAAAAGAAAAAGAGAGGCCCAGACTGATCTCTATTTTTCACAGGTTGCTGACCGGGAAAAACATCAGCACAGAGAAGGATGCAGTGGAGGTAAACAACTCTCTTTCTTACACACACACACACACACACACACACACACACACACACACACACACACACACACTCTCTCTCTCCTTGACATCAATATACAACAATAAAGCATGCAGAAACTCTATTGGCTGACAATGGGCGAATGAGAGGTGTGTGTTTGTTGGTTATTGTGTGCTATTGGTGGCTGTGCATATGGGGTATGGATAAATGTGAATGTGTGTGTGAGTGTGTGTGTGTTACTACAGCTAATGGATAGGTGTGTGCGTTAATACAGGTGACTGATACATGTGAGTGTGTGTGTTTGTTACTATAGGTGATGGATAGGTGTGTGTGTGTTAATGCAGGTGATTGATAGATGTGTGTGTGTGTGTGTGTGTGTCCACAGGTGATGGATCTGCTGCATCAGATGGGTCCGGATACGGTGGTCATCACCAGCTCAGACCTGCCATCGCGTCTAGGCGACCGCTTCCTCGTTTCCCTGGGCAGCCAGAGAATCGGTGTGTGTGTTTGTGTGTCCCTGGCAAACCACAGCATCTGTGAGACTGGGTGTGTCTGTCTACATGTGTGTGTGTACACACACACACACACAGAATTGGTGTGTGTGTGTGTCCCTGAGAAACCACAGCATCTGTGAGACTGTGTTTGTATGTATGTGTGTGTGTGTATGTGTATGTATACATATGTGTGTACACACACACACATCCGGTGTGTGTGTGTCTGAGAAACCACAGCATCTGTGAGACTTTGTGTGTATGTGTGTGTGTGTGTTTATGTATACAGTGGTCCCTATATCGCGGTTTACCTTTCGCGGCCTCGCTATTTCGTGGCCTCGCTGTTTCGCGGATTTTTTTAGTGCATGCAATCTCCTGTACAGTACAGAATGCGCTCAGCTTGTAAAATTTACATATATCTTCCACCGCTAGCTGTGTGACTCTGAAGTGCTGTATGTTTGCAAGTGTGAACTTTGCCTGTCTGAGAAAAGTGTATATGTGTAGTGAGGGGTTTTACAGCCTTAAAACATCTATAACAATTGTAAAAAATAAAGCTGACTACTTTGAAAATTTTGCCTATCGCGGGTTATTTTTAGAACGGAACTCCTGCGAATAACGAGGGACCACTGTACATACATATGCATGTACACACGCACACACACACACCAGGGATGGAAATTGGCACCAGCCACCAGCCAAATGCTGGTAAAATATGATAGTTCCTGGCAGATTTCCAACCAAAAATAATGATTAACTGTTGAGTGGCTGGTGAAGTTTACCATTTATTTGTCAGTGGTTGGTAAAGGTTGAGATTTTGAAAAGTTAATTTCCACCCCGGGCACACACACAAAAACATGTATACACACATTTGTATTCATAAGTTTGCAGGCCCAGCCACAACACATACATAGACACACACACACACACACAAACACATGTATACACACATTTGTATTCATACGTTTGCGGGCCCAGCCCTATCTATTATCATCATTTATTCCCTCTGACTGATGTCCACGTGCACGTGTGCAGTGATGCCGGACGGCACCCGGAAGACGCAGCGCATCCGTATGGAGGTGCCGAAGGTGGACGCCGTGTTTGTGGGCACCGGAGACCTGTTTGCCGCCATGCTGCTGGCCTGGACACACCACTACCCCACTGACCTGAAGGTGAGTGCAGCTACCAGCAGAGGGTGCCACCACCCACTGGTCTCACCTGAGGAATATACTGTAGAGCAGTAGTTTTTTTCTCTGTTCTGGATTAAGTATTATTTTAGGAATATTTTTATAGGGGGCCTCTCTGTATTGACGTTGAATATTTAAGAAGTGTTTCCTTTCTGTTCTAGATTGAGTCTGATTTCAGAAATGACTTCAGGGTTGTTTTAGTAGTTTTTCTTTCTGTATTACATTAAGTCTGGAATAACTAAGTTATTTGTTTTCCCTGTGTTAAACTGACTCTGACTTCAGGAATAACTAAAGTGGAGTTTGTATTAAGGCATATTTCAGTAGCATTTCTCTCTGTTCTGGATCAAGTCTCATTTCTCTATTCTAGGTCTGAGTCTGACTTCAAGAAAAATTCAGTAGTGTGTTTTCTGTGTTTAGTTGTAGTCTGTCTGACTTCAGAAATATTTCAGTGGTGTGTTCTCTGTGTTCCAGACGGCCTGTGAAAAGACCTTCTCTGTCATGCACCACGTCATCCAGAGGACCATCTCCTACGCCCACAGTAAGCACTCGCCAGGGCCACATGCCACACACACTCGAAGGTTGACTTTTTCTGTCCTCCTGCTAGAAAACGTGCTATAAAGTCCCATGCCCAGCATAACCAAACCAGTGTGAAAATTACACCTCCATAATTTGGGGGTGCTACCTTTTACGGGGGTACTACGTTTTACATTGTACATTACGTACACTAATATGTCAGTACCCTATCCTGGTAAACCAGCCCCTCGTACTTCATTTCATTTTGTACAGAGGGTCTGGAACAAAGACCGTCAGAAACGATTTGTTGGAGGTGTGGACTCTGCTGAAGTTTAAAAAAAGTGCCTCTGCCTTTACCCAATCGCTAATGCCTGGTCGTCACGTATGCAATTAGCCTACCTACGCACTACAATTCAAATGTAGCACACAAGGTCAACGTCACGGGTAACGAACACACCCTCTGTTCGCTGATTGGATTGGTCTTGCTGGGGCCGACTAAATGACCCTCAAGAGATTCCGGTCCAGACCCTCTGTACAAAATGAAATGAAGTACGAGGGGCGGGTTTACCAGGCTATCAGTTCCCCCCAACCCTGCTGTTTTTGTCCCAGTACCCCTTGTGATTCGAACTCGAACTATGCCTTGAACTATGCCTCTTGCGGAAAAACTCTTAAAAGCTTAGCAGCAATAATGTCACATTGTTACTAGCCAGGGCTTACTGCGTGAGTTAATATGACGCCTGACTGGGCTCATGTACCCAGTGGTTGGACCCACCTGACTGGAGTCAGCAGAGCACATGAATGTACATTCATGATGGAAATAAAAGCATCTCTGACAGATGCTGTGATACCTCCTAAAGTAATGATAGGATCATAGCGGATGAAGTATCTGCTACAGCAGCCTCAAGGTTTTGTAACTAGATTGACAAATTTAGAGGCACAAGGAATTTTCCTCATATTGTTAAACTCAAAAGGCTGATTCACGTCAAAACCCCAAAAACATTATCCGCAGCCAGTTACTGTTTGCAATAAATTGCCCCAAACCTTTGTAAGGCAACTGCAGTTTACCACAGTATTTGCAACAAATGGCTTGCAATGAGTTGCAGCAGTTACTTTCCCAAAGTGCAACTCACCCCTACAATCCTCTACAATGACACTGTCTCATCTGAAATTGGTTACAGTCTTTGAGCACTGTTTGCCCTTCACCCACTCATGGGGTCGAGGTTATGGCTTGTTGGAGTCGTGATCTATTGGGTCCATTAGTGTTAATCTTTATGCTCAGAGTCAGAATGGATGTATGATTGTATGGATTCTATGTTGTAAACATTATTCATACATATTCATTCATGTTTGCACTGGAGAAGGGGTTGTTTTCAATCTCATTGTACATGTGTACAGTGACAGTAAAAGGCATTCTATTCTATTCTGTTCTATTGAAGTCGATTCACCCTCGTGCTTATTTCTCTCCTTCTCTCTCAGTGCGCTTACATGGGAGTGTAATGATTCGAATCATTGGCTTAATTTGACTAAGATCGAGTTACTGTTTTCATGTAAACACCTTAATTCGACTAGAAATCGGACAACCATAGTCGAGTTAACACCCCGAGATAACTCAATTGTTAATCGAATCAGGGCTGCATGTATACGGTCAACCGGACTGGGATTAGACTTTGCGTTCTGCGCATGCTTGTGACCCCTGCCTGTATCATTTGTCGGCCTCTTTCCTCAGCAATTAGCAAAACTGAAGGTCTGTTCACATTGGCGTTTTTTTTTTCACAGATGCGGGTGGATTATATTCCTATGATACAGGGTGTGTCTGAAAAAAGGTCTCTACTCTCCAAGAAAATGCGTCCTACGTCAAGTGCTTTTTTCACAGCTGACCAATAAAGGAGAGTTTGTGTCACATTGAAAACTCGGAAGTTCTTCATACAGACAAAACGGGAATGTTCGTTGCCATCCTCGTCAGCATCTAATGCCAAAACAAGGGCTAATTTTCTCATCCTCGACATTGTAAAAAGCTGCTAGTTAACACTGATAGAAGTTAGCGTAGCCTCTTTGATTCTGCAACGTACTTGTGTTTCAGAACGAACTGTTGTCATGGGGATAAAAAAACGTTCGGTGCTTTTTTTGAGGGAAAAACCCTGCCTGCTTTTTGTCTTTTAAAAAAACGCTCTGGTCAAGTGGTTTCTGCAATTTAAAAGCTGCCTATCGTACCGGGCTAGCAGGTGCTTTCGGCCAATGATTTGAATTACTCACTGCCATGTATACTCGGACAATTGCAGTTGCCCCCCTTAATAGGATAGTCGGATTAAAGTTATAATCGAGTTATTTGCCATCATGTAACCGCACTCTCTGTTTCTCTTCTGCCACCCCCCCCCCCCACCCCCCCCCCCTTACCCCAGAGATGGCGGGCCCAGGGAGAAGGCCCACCCCGGCCCAGTTGGAGCTGAGGATGGTGCAGAGCAAAGCGGACATTGAGGACCCAGCTATTGTTCTGGAGGCCACAGTGCTATAAGCCCCGCCTCCACACACCCACCCACCCACACACACACATACACACTCACACACACTCCACCCCCCCACCACAACCGCACAATGTATAGATGTTGTACATTATGATGTGTATTGTGACATTAGCCCAGGGGTTAGGGCTGGGGTTGAGCCTAGGCTTGGTTGAACCCAGGTTAGCCCACACCCTAACCCTGACCCATTTGCCTTAGGATCTTACAGCACAACATTTCCATTCAGGAAAGGTGGCAGGGTACCGGACATGGGAAGGAAGAGAGAGGATCTGGGCGAGAGGGAGATTATTTTTCTTTCTCTCTCTTTCCTCATCCCTCTCTCTATTTATCTCTCTCTTCTTTCTTTCTTTTTTTCTTTCTTTCTTTCTTTCTTTCTTTCTTTCTTTCTTTCTCTCTTTCTTTTTCTTTCTTTTCTTCCTTCCTTCCTCTCTCTATATCTCTCTCTCTCACACACTTTCTATTTCTTTCTCTCTCTCTCTCTCTCTCTCTCTTTCTCTCTCTCTCTCTCTGTCCTCCTGTGTCTGTATGTCTCCTTCTCTCTGTGTTTCTCCTGGTCCCCCCCACCACAGGTAACCCTGGTAGACCAAGCCCTGACCAGAGCCATATAAGACAGACCCGTCTCGGCAGGCAGGCAGGCAGGCGGGCCTACCATCCACATACAGCCTTAGTCGGCTGCTCCTGTGGGCACAGAGGCTCAGCCACTCCTGATGCTCCTCCTAGGAACCCTACTTTTGGGTTTTGGGGAACCCTAGTCCTAACCCTAGGCCTAGACCTTTGGCTCTGAGGGCTAGAAGAACCGCACCCTTGGCCTGTGGGGTAAGGGGAACCCCACACCTCGGGCTGTGGAATTAGGGGGTTCCCTAGACCTTGGCCCGTTTCGGGTTACAGGAAGCCTACACCTTGGGCTATGGTATTAGCGGAACACTAGACCTTGGCCTGTGGTCTGGGAGAACCCCAGACCTTGGACTGTTGAGTAAGGTAAACCTAGACGTTGGGCTGTAGGTTTGGGGGAACCCTATACCTTGGGTTGTGGGATTGGGGGAACCCTAAACCTTGGGTTTTGGGCTTAGGGAAACTGGGGGAACCCCAACACATGGGCTCCATCTTCACAGCCCTGGAAAAAAACAAACAAACAGCATGGGCAGGATGCTCAGTGATTGGTGGGGAAATCAACATGTCTGGGAGCTCTCCCACCAATCAGATTACGGGCATCATTGGCGCCTGATCCACCACCGTAGGAGGGCTTTGGACCTTGTTGCCTAGCGAAGGAAAACTTCACGTGTACATCTCTCACCTGTGAACTGTCGTGGCAATCATGACCGGCATCGCCACGGTAACATGATTGAACCGTACTAATGTCTTTAAACAGGTGTCACCACTTCTCGCTTGTGTCTTAATTCCATTTCTACCTTCATGTTCTTTGGTCCGATTTCATTTTGTGGTTGTGAATTCCTCACGAATCTGACTGATTCTGGAATATCTGATACATTTCTCAACGTCTGATCAGACTTAAAAAAAAAAAAAAAAAAAGTCATTTCATGTTTTTTTTATGTTTTTTATTCATTGTATTTGCAATGATAATCTATAATGTGTATATAGTAAACATAAGAAATGCATACTAATCATAAACAATTTTTTTATTTGATGATATTTTTCATATCGTAGAGATTTAATGTTGACATGCTGAGGCCGAGGGAGTCATTTGGCCTCAGTTAGCTGTATCTGTGCTATAGCTGTGCCAAAGCAGTAGAGGGCGCTCTCTGGTCTCAAAGCAAGTTCGAGTACAAGATTAGGGCAGCAGCTAACTCACCTGAGCATACTACCTTCAACCAAACATTACATACTAACCCCAGACCTACGCACTACACTTTTCACCTTAACAGAGTATAGTAGACCCAACCAGATCCAACACACTACATCCAACGCGATACATTGCACTGAACAAAAAACCCATCTCAATGCTCTACACTAACTTCAGCCCAAAACTGCCCTGAGCTCAGTCCAACACAGAATTAAGTCCAACACCCTATAGTAAACCCAACCCATACAGTGCACAGAGTCAACATAGTATGCTGAAGCCAACCCAACACATTGGGCTGAACCCAACACAGTATCCTAAACCCAACCCTCTGCACTGAATCGAACACTGTATACTAAACCCAGCCCAAAAGAGTTTACTAAGCCCAACCCAACACGTTGCACAGAACCCAGCACTGTTTACTTAATCCTGACTGGCACACTACAGCACCGGGTGCAGAGCTTATTCAGAGGCGTAGATGACCTGAAAGAATAATATATTTCAAAAGAATTCGCTGAGTAATATATTTGTAAGAACTCACTCTGATTATGTCTAGTAATATGAGAGCCTAAATACGTGCCAGTCTGGAATGATTTCCTCCCTGAGGGGGTCACGCACCACCTCTGTAGCTGTTTTCAGACCGGCCAGCCCAGTGTCGGGGCCGGTTCCCGCACCAGTTACACTGGGAACCGAAGTGCTTTACCTGTGACTGTCCCGCGTTCATACCATTATCTGAGCCCATGACGTGTCATCGACAGAGGGTGTTGCTTTGCCACCAAAAAAAGAGTCACAGTTTGCTTGGAAAAACCAAGTTTTACTTGGTGCCCGTTGGGAACCAAATTTTCGGTTCCCGAACGCTCTGATTTTGGGTGTGAACACGGTGTTGGCTGGTTCGAGATTAGGTGCGGGAATCGGCACCGACACGGTTCTCTGTCAGTCTGAAAAAGCCTTATCTGTCCCTGACGTACCCTATGTTTCTCACTGCCCTTCCTAGCTTTTTATGTGATGAAAGCCAGAGGTGTTCAGAGAGTAAACACCCTGTCATGTATTCTTTCTGCCTCTGCACCAAACACACTAATTAGCTTCACTAATTGGCTAATTTACGCCTGTGATTGGCTGATTTGTGTGTTCGTTAGGATGCGCCTGTTCACAAAATGGTTGGATCAAATACGTGGCAGGATTTTTACTTTCTGAAGCCGGAAAATGACACTTCTGATAAAAGCACGAGATCTGGTGAACTGTACATGCTGGGTGTTGCTGACCAGAGACAGCAGTAGGGTGGGTGGTTTTGGGTTTGTTGCTCAGGTTCAGAGTGAAACAAGCATTGTGGCCAGATGATAATGCTGATTCATACATTTCAAGGCCTGTTTTTGTATATTCTGTGTTGTAACATTTCTACAGTGTAGCTACTGTTTAGGCCTTTACCGGCTCAGCTCATACAAAAATACTGTAAGGGTAATATCATTAAACACACACACAAACTTGATCATTTTTACCATTTCTACTGTGACGACCATTTTGTCCCTTCAGTTGTGAAGTACATGCCAACCATCTCATGGCCAGTATCTCTTTAGGACCATGGAGTGGCATACCTGCAGAAAAGTCTCCACCCAATCACAGTGCTGCCATGGCAACCAGTTTCCAATAACTCTCATTGGCTGAGTGACCTTGGGCGGAGCTGATGAAGGGATATTGCTGCTGTTAGTGTGTGTGTGTATGTGTGTGTGTGTGTGTATGTGTGTGAGAGAGAAAGTGGACCAAAGGGTGGATATTTTCAAAGAGAGCTATCCGATGATTATTGTGGAGAAATACTTGAAGACGGCTTTGGCCAGTAAACGAGAGGCCAGCTCATAGCAGCTCTGTAGCGAAGGGTTGGCCAGTGCCACTCAGACTTCTTGACTGAGGCTAAGGCCCTGAGCTCTTGGAATATGAATATTAGCACTGCCAGTGTAGGATTGTGTGTGTGTGTGTGTGTGTATCCGTAGGATCTGGCAAAGAGGTGTGTGTCCAGGGAAGGGCTGAAGAGGCTTTGTGTGGAACCTGGTCCTGTGTCCTTCAGTGTTTTTTGGATCAGGTTCCCTCTAAGTGTGTTTGGGTCTTTCTAGGCCCGAGTGGTCAGGTCTCTGGGTGCGATTACATTGGTCTTACAGCTTGGATGGTCAGGTCCATCTGAGTGCACTCTGGGCTCGGCTGGTTAGGCCTACCGGCTGCTATCCATGGCGGACAATGCCAAGTGTAACTGATCTAAGTAGTTTTGCGTGTAATTGCCCAGGTTCTTTTGAGCGTATGCATCACGGTCTTGCAAAAGTGATGGATGGTTGTGAGCGCTCTTGGTCTGGGCATAGTGAATGTGCTTGAAGGCAGAATTCTGACTGTTACCATGGTAACAAATTACTTGATTAGCGGAGTATGGTGGAGAGCGCCCCCTGGGGGCTAAACGTGGAGTGTACGCTTCAGTCCCATGACGACCTGCGGTTTGTTCTGCCATTGTCTCACAGGCTGCTTCTGTTCAAGGCATCTGGAGTGGGGCCTATTTGAGTACTTGTGTGTGTCAGTCATCGAATGTGTTTGATGTGGTCTGTTGGTGTATAAGGAGTGGGACCAAACTGTTGACGGGATGGCTCCCTCTGCAGGTGACTCTGTGAAATGATCCCCCCCCTCCCCTCCTCAATCCCTATGTGAAATGCTCAGGCCATAGAGAGAGGGAGAGAGGATTAACAAGCGAAACAGAATTATATTATAAATAAGAATACTTTAACAGTCATTCAACTTGAAAATACTAGGATGTAGATAGAGATTATTTTTGTGTCCCTTGGTCTCTCCGGTGATCCGTCTCTATTTCCTGTGCTCCTTGTGTACGGGCCGCTGTGTTTAGCCTCGTGTTGATCTCTTCCCGTCGTCTTCTCCTCCGGCTCTCCGTGGAAGCCTCTTGTGCCGTACGTGTGTGTACCTAATGACAGACAAGCCCCTCCTATCCCCGCATCCCACTAGGAAAACTCCCAGATGATGTCAGCAGAGGGGTTGGTGCTTCCTGCGCCAGCCGACCTGTTCCTCCATCACCTCCGACCTTTGACCTTTGACCCTCGAGCCCAAAAGTCCTGGCTCTGTATCTGTGTCTGTCTTAGCAGTTTAAACAGTGATACGTCCGCTTGGCTTTATGTTTTGCCTCTTTTCAGTTCATGATCTGATGAAGGCTGTTTTTTTTCTTTGTTTCTTGAATAAGGACAAAAAAAGATTCTCAGAAATTATCTTAAAAAAAAAAAAGAGAAATCCTAACATGACAAATGTACTAAATGTTTGGTAAAGTTTTTAGTGCTTCATTTTTATAACATGTTACAATGATGATTGTAGTGTACAAATCCACATTTATAATCTATGTTCAAATGCAATAAAGGTAGAATAATGATGACTCGTGTGTTTTTTACAAGTGTGTGTGTATAATGTGTGAGTGTATGTGTTTGTGGGCGCGTGCGTTGCATCAGTGGTAACAAAGTGTGTGTGTGTGTGTGCAGAGTTGTGTGTGTGAAATAGGAGTGTTTTAAATCAGATAAAGCTGTAGGGAACTTTCTTCATGCCGTTATAAGGACATCGCTATGGTACATGATAATTTCACCACTGGTGGGGCAACCATTTGCAAACAACTCCACATTCCCTTGAATGCATAGCAACCCAGACAGCATCATTTTATCATATATGTGAATTTTCCTGATGAATCAGGATTTCCTAATTTTTTGACCTGAAAATGCAAGCCTTGAAAATCATGTAAGTCTGTATAAACACACAATAACAATAACAAACTCCCATAAGCAACACTTGCACTAATGCAAATTGTACACTTTTAGACGAATGCAAAAGTGCAAATTACACTTTTTGTGAAAACTATCAAAATTATTCGAGTGTGGGATGGCCACGTTGTCATGCTGCTCTATGTTTTCCTTTGCCAATCACATCCATGTTTTATGAATTAAAGGGGCCCACTGTTGACACGAGCACCTTATAAAATATTATCATGGGGTCGAAGACTACTCTTAGCATTGCATCCAAGCTTCCTTACTTATTACGCTGCCACCAAGGTCTGGTGAAAAGTGGTGCTTTACCACCTGAAGGGGACCTTCATAGGGAATTTCACATTTAAACTATTTTTAAGGCACTCCATCAGATTTTGTCCATTCGAAGGGAAGCCAATTATGCAGGGAATATCTCTGCAATTAACACTATCATAGAAAATCTTATAGGGAATACTTTGTATCTATGTACAGTATTATCTCACCACTCTCAGTGGCACCTGCCCTGGGTGTCAATCAGTCAATCAGTGGCCCCATCTCTGGTACACACACTGTATGTATGAAGAGTCGTCATAATATGTTATGGCAGATTTCTTTTATTGTTACTGATGTGATGGCAGTTCAATCCATTACTACTGCAGCATCTAAGATAAAAGCAAATTTATTTTTATAGCCCTCAATTCCTGCTCATCACTTAAGAACGTCTCTCTACGAAAATGTTTGAGATTGATTGTAAGAATCTTTGCCACACGTTTACATTTTGCAAAATCACCCATAAAATTCATCCATAAAAACCGAATTCGCACTTTAACTTAATCTTGTCTTTGAGTGAAACTCTTAACGGTTTATCGTGAGAAGCATAGTTTCCGGACGGATATATTATATTGTCGGAAAGGAAGTTCAATGCTGGTGCGCACAGTATGCGGATGGCGACCTAACCATAGACAGTAGAAGACGGACGGACAAAGCGACCATTCAGCCCGCATAGCGGAGACTCTGGCTCAGGTGCAAACAATAGCCAATGTAGTGCAGCATTTGTGCCGGCCGTCGCTATCAACTCCAGGACCCAAGCCACTTGCTGCATACGACCTGGGGACCTGTCGTGCTTCAAAAAGCAGGTATGTAGTAGCTAAGCTAACCAAGTTTCTATAAACTTAGCCAGCCTGCAGTAATGTTAGCTATTTGTAATGGCCCAGTGTTGAATGTTAGCACGTAAGTTGGCATGACTGGTTTGATATCAGCCTGGACACAACATTGGCTAAGTAACACATAAGAACATAGACTTTGGAAGTCGCTGTTATTGTCATTTGTTATGGAAGACGAGCTTCTGTGTGCGCTTTGAAGGATGACTTGCTAGGTTTGAAGGGAGATCTGCAGTAGAGGTGGTAGCAAGCAAGCTCTGACTAGCGGGACATTTTGGCACACGCACCTGCAGTGTATGGCTTGCTGGAGCGATGCCTGTGTTAGCGCTCGCCACTCCACATTAGCAGCTGAACTCTGGGCAACATTGGAGCCGTCACTGTCGTGTGATTGTCATAGGATGGCGCAGAATTGATTGATCTGATTAAAAATACAAAAATGGTAAATGTTTCGGGAACGTGACAGTGGTAGGATCCAGAGGAGCAACGCCAAGAGTGTCACCCGGACGACAGACGCGCCACTGTGCTCCCCTGCCGGGGTTACTAGAGTTCACTGTGTGGCGTGTTATGCGCGTGCTGCCTGCACTCTGAACCGAAGCGATACCGATCATGAATGAAAGCTTATCTGGGGATCTTTTACTAAACACTCAACCCCTACTGCAACCCTGTGGAAGAGACTTCCTCCATCTCACGATGGGTCCTCCTCCCTGGATGATATGCAGAATTACTCGTGATTGTTGCATGTTGGTTTGTCTGGGCCGTTTAGAGAGTGGTCCTAACATATGGGCCTGATCGTGTGCAGCTATTTATTATGGTTGGGAACCCCGCTTGACCTCGGGATTTGGTGTTATTTTCTTTTTGTAGTGGTAGTAGACTCCTAGGCGACAGTGTTTATAACGTTATAATAACTCTGCTTAAACAACAGTCAGCTGAGAATCAAAATAAAGTCTCCTCCTCCTCCTCTGCCCCAGCCAGGCCGCTCCCCACCACCTGTCAATCATCCATTATCCTTTTTAAGTTCCGGTACCCATAACACGGGTCATGTTCCAGCCGTGGTCCGGTAGGGGTGGGGCCCAGTGCTGATGTGGGCCCAGTGGCGCTGGACTGTGGCCCTGTGAGCAGAGTCTGAGAGGCCTTATCAGTGGGTATGTGGCCGACCCTTATCACAAGTAGGCAGGCAGGGAGGCAGGGCTGATGTGTGTCTCACCACTCGCTGCCACATCTCTGGGTATGTGGAGTCATTCCTGGGGGATGGAGTGTGTGTGTGTGTGTCATTCTGGGGCGATGGAGTGTGTGTATGTGTGTGTGTCATTCTGGGGCGATGGAGTGTGTGTGTGTGTGTGTGTGTGTGTCTGTGTCATTCCTGAGGGGTGGAGTGAGTGTGTGTGTGTATCATTCCTGGGGGATGGAGTGTGTGTGTGTGTGTGTATGTGTGTGTGTGTATTTGTGTGTCTATATGTGTCGGTGTGTATGTTTGTCATTCCTGAGGGTTGGTGTGTGTGTGTGTATGTGTGGGTGTGTGTGTGTTATTCCTGGGGGATGGAGTGTGTGTGTGTCTTTCTGGGGGGACGAAAGGTACAGTATGTGTGTGATGTGTGTCATAGGGAGTTGGGCTTCAGCAGTGCCTGGAGCAGAGGACTGATTGGACGAGAGTCGGTCATGTGACCACCCTCTCTGCTGACCTCATCCCTCCAGCAATGTCGTGGTGTCTTTTCTAGTGGCTGGAAATGACCACGCGATCAGCCTACAGTGTGTTAGAGGGTGTGTGCGTGTGTGTATGTATGTGTGTGTGTCTGAGAGAGCATGTAGGGAGGAGACTCCAGGTTATCTTTCTTGAGTACTTCAAGGTGCAGTTGTGTTGTCCTGAAATAAATATGTCCACTACTCACACACACACACACACCCACACACACACATGCATACACGCGCACACACTTATTCACTCTCTAGCAATCAAGTTCCCAACATAGGTGATGATCCCAAGACCAAGCGAACACATCAGACTTGTCCTCAGCTTACACTGACCCAGGTCAGAGGTTCACAGTCTTAGGCTCCTTAGCCAGGTCAAAGGTCGCCAGCAGAAGGCTCCTAAGCCGGGTTAAAAAAATAGTCCACAGTAAAAGGTTCCTTGCCTTCTGTCTGAAATGAGACCAAATACAGTGGTGGGCAAAATGATCCATTCAGCAGACAGACAAGGGACACATCCTTGATAGGACAGACCATCAGGTACTCCCAGCAAAAATACAGAAAACTATAATGATATCTCAAGCTTAATTGGGCACAAGCCTAAATAACTCAAATCAATTTCAGTTTCAGGAACTACATAGACACAAGTTAAAATAACCACATGATATGAACATTATCCTGAATAGCCACTTGGCCATAAGCCTAAATGTTTACACGGCAATATAAATAACCTAACCACATGCACATAAGCTTAAATTACTCATGATCATAAGTCTCAATTACTCACGGACATTCGCCTAAATCCATGGATATAACCATGATATAACCACCATAATCACATAAATGTAAGCCTTAATAACCTAAGTTAATGGACATCATTCTCAATAACCTTACTACGTGGACATACATAAATCATTTAAAACATGGGCAGAAGCTTAAATAACTACATAAACATAAGCCTATATGACATACATAGGCACGCGGATATCTGAATGTCTAATGTGTACATATGGGAACACTCTCTGGACCATACTTATTCCTCTTATTCTCACACAAACTAATGCACACACTTCCTCTTGCATACTTAAACCCATCTAACACACACACACACACACACACACACGCACGCACACACAGATACACATACGACCATGAACTTGCATAAGCTTTCATACATACATACATGCCCTGCTTCCTATGGGCAAGGCAGGGTTGATGTTGATTGGATGCGACTTAACCAGGGTACGACAGGCCATCCGGTGATCATCTGCCTAATCAGCTCAGAGATTAGTGGCCTGGAGGCCGTCCGTGCTGATGACATCGCCCTTGTTTCCAGGAGACCATTTTGACATCGCCCCCGGCAACAGCTCAGGTGCTGCTTCCTTCTGGCCGGCGACCATCAGCCTTTTCCCTGACGGACAGGTGAGCGCACCGCTCTCCTCGAGCCACAGGCTGGAGTCCCGGCAGGTTCCCTTTTTCGGAACACAGCAACAGTTCTGCCTGACCGAACCATCTATTAAACCCGGACACGCTGACTCGGCTCTTGGTGGCCTTCAAGGGGATCTGCTCGTATTCTTGCTGTCATCAACATAATCTGCAGCAGTAGCGGTAGCAGCAGCAGCGCTAACGGGATTAGCATGGCTCTGTAGCCTCTGTCTGCTCTGCTCTGCTCTGCTGTGCTGTGCCGTGCTGTGCCACTACCTCGGTCACCTGCGGCTTCTGTGGCTCCTACGCCCTCTTTCTCCTTGTTTCTTTTTCTCCTGACTGTTTCCGTATCTCCACCGTCAACATGCTGAACCAGGGTGCCGTCATGATCTTCACCGGTCTGTGTGGGGCGCTGGTGGTGCTGGCTGTGGCCTACTACGCCTACTGGTGAGTTCCCATGACTGCAGGGTGAGGTTGGCCATCCAGGCTGGGTGTGTGTGTGTGGGCCAAGCTTGGGCAGAGTGATCAGGGTGTGTGGGCAGGGTGTTTGGGGTAAGCACTGGGCAAACTTGGCAGTGGTGACTGGAGTGGATGCTGTGAAGGAGACTAGACAACCATGCTGTAGGAATGACTGGTAATGCGTGGGAGATTTGAGTGAGGGTATACTAGTACTATTCAGTGAGAGTATACTACTGGGTTTGTGTGTGTGCGAGCGTATGTGTATGTGTGTGTCTATGTGCTTGTGGTGTTTTGTAGCTTGAGTATCTCTGCACTGCTTTTGATATTGTTTAAATGTGTGTTGGATTGATTTGAAGATTCTCCATGGCTGTGTGTGTGTGTGGGGTGTAGGACATGTTCAGCAGGTGTAGTCCAGACTACTGTGTGTTCCTAAGCAGGTAAATCTCCTGTAATCCACTCAGCTTGACCTGCAAATGGACACAACACACGCATCCAGCTAAGCTAAGGGGAAGGCACTGAGTTGCACTGTGCAGCTAACCCAGTTAGCATGCAGATCCATTTCATTGCACTTTCCTTTAAGGGGGCTAAGCTAAGTGGGCTAACTGGGCTAAGCTAAGTTGGCTAACTGCCATTGAAGGTTGTAGATGGGGAAATGTGTTTGGTAGTCATAATTATTAAGTTGTAGCCAGCTGGACTTCTATTTGTAGCTTGAAGACATTTCATCTTTCATCCAAAAAGCTTCTTCAGTTCTGAGAACTGATACGAACCAATGTTTTTCCAGGGTCTCTCATCTGTTCTCAGAACTGAAGAAGTCTTTTGGGGGAAAAAGTGAAACGTCTTCAAGCTACAAATAGAAGTCTAGTTGCCTATCACTTAGCACTTGTGACTGCAGATGAGGAAGTTTCCGCTCAACAATGCAGACACTGACTACCACAGAGCACTGCTCATGCGCACAGCTCATTCATGTTCTTCCTCTCTCTCACACACACACACATTTGCAGAATGTAACATATACCTAACCAACATGAACATAACCATTACATACCCACACACATACACACACATCTCAGCTCAAACACACTCACTCCACCTGCATGGGCCTAAACGACATTTAACCATCACATACCCACAACACCTCCCCCCAAGCACACACACCTGCAGAACTTAACATATGCCCCCGAAACATACATATCTGCTGGATTGAGCATCCTCCATGGACACACATACAGACATACACCACACACATCTGCCGAACAAAAACACACATCTGCAGGACCTAACATGCCTACACGCACACACATCTGTATTAAAGGCGATTGACGAACACGAACCAGCAGGATGAATAGGAGGAGAGGTGGTACAATTGACTTGTTTGGACTTTCATCATGGCGGCGATGAAACACTACAGCACGGTACTGCTTGTCAAAACTGTTTTATTAATGAATGTACACTTACAAAGTTCTCAGTGCCTTGTTTTTAATGTCAGGGCCTTTGTTGTACTACCGATGGAGTGTGGAGTTTCTTCGAGCTGTTTTAATGGTTTAAAAATAGCGTAGTCGTCATGCTTCGTCTGAGGGCACGTACCACTTCCATTGTTAGCCTTCTGGGACAAACAATAAAAAATAGTTAAACTCTGAATGCAACAGGCTAAATCAATTTTGCTCCTCAGTACACATACCAACTTGGTATGATATTTTAACATGCCAATTTTCATTTTACACCGAAGTTCTCCTTTAAACTCTGAATACAACAGGCTAAATCTATTTTGCTCCTCAGTACACAACTCGGTATGATATTTTAACATGCCAATTTTCATTTTGCACTGAAGTTCTCCTTTAGCATGCCCACACATCTACAGGACTCAGAGCTGAGCACCGGCCAAGAGCTGTGACTGCCGGTGACTGCCGTTGCTGAAAGCAGAATAGATTCACATGGGAATATTTTGACTATGGGAATGTGTTGACAGTATGCAATGGAAAGTGTTGTGCTTGGCGTGACAGTTGGGCCACTGTAGCCCCTGTCACACTTGGCCTAGACACAGGATTTGCCTTGGATTTTCCCGGAGGTGCTGTGTGTGTATGTGTGTGTGTGTGTGTGTTTATGTAAGGATAACCTAGAAATCAATTGACGTTCTGATGAATTGAAATCCTGAAATATGCCACTGTACATTTATAGCATGCTTGCTGGGTTGTTTTATTGGTTGAGTCAAATTTAGAGCAGAATTTATGATGCTTTGTGGACCTTGATGTATTTGTATGTCATTGTCATAGTGCATTTTTCAAAGTTTGCAGAATATTCTGGGGGTTCTGTGCTACTAAGACACAGTAATGGTGATGATTTCAACACTCCGAACGCAAATTATACGACTGATCGTACGACTAATTTCAACTAATTTGGAAGTTTTGTAGTGGATTGGGTCAACAACACGATGCGCGTTGTCCCAGCTGTATTAAGCTGTCTTCTGTCCTAAGAAAGGACAGCGAAGGAACTGAGTGTGGCAGACTGTAATTGAAAGTGGATATTGAGGAGGTCTGTGTCTGTTTTTGTTTTTTGTCTCTGGTCTCCCAATACTGTGCGGTGAAGAGTAAAGGTGAAACACCTCAGATTAGATTTACACAGCAACGGCAAAACAACCTGGCAGAGTAGACGTAGGGGCAGACAGCCAGTGCGCGAACACACACACACAGACACACACACACACACACACACACACACACACACACAGACACATACACACACACACATACACACACACACAGACACATACACACACAGACACATACACGCACACACACAGACACATACACGCACACACACACAGACACATACACACAGACACAGACACACACAGACACAGACACACACAGACACAGACACACACAGACACAGACACACACAGACACAGACACACACACACACAGACACACACACACACAGACAGACACACACAGACACAGACACACACACACAGACACAGACACACACACACAGACACACACACACAGACACATACACGCGCACACACACAGACACACAGACACATACACACACACACAGACACAGACACACACACACAGACACAGACACACACACACAGACACAGACACACACACACACACACACACACACACACAGACACAGACACACACACACACACACACACACACACACACACAGACACATACACACACACACACACACACACACACACACACACACACACACACACACACACACACACAGACACACACACACACACACACACATACACGCACACACACACACACAGACACATACACGCACACATACACACACAGACACACACACCCTGACACTTGTCGCTTGTCCCTTGTCCCCTGCCTTAGTGGCCCCAGAGCTGCATGGATGATCTCAAACAGGCTGATGTCCCTGTCACTCCCACCTAAACAGTGCAGTATGGATTAGTGGGTTGCTTGCAGGGAAGGCCATTTTAAGCAAAAAAGCAAAGTTGCACACTGGGAAATAGCCTGCGAACCATTTTTTTCTCTCTCCTCTCCCTCGTTTTTTCTCTCTTTCTCTCTCCTTTCCTCTATCGCTCCTCCTTCTTTCTCTCTCTCTTTCTTTTTCTATCTGTGTATCAATCTGTCACAAGCCATTATTGCACTTCCTTCGTCCATCATGTCTACCAGACATCAAATATAAAAATATAAAAAATCTTTCATCTGGTGTATAAACCCCAAAACATAGAAATAGCAAGTGGGGAAAAAGAGGAGATGCACTCAGAGGCTTTTACTTACACTACTTGTATTATAGGGCTGGGTATCATCTAGGACATGGCGATTTGATACGATTTTCGAGACGGGGCTCAAGATACGATACGATTTTCGATACAGTGCAATTCGATTCGATTCTGATACCGATACATATTACTTTAGAATTATTACTCAATGTCATTCACTCAACAAAACCAGACAAATATTATTTTTATGTACAATTTTTTAAACAGGAAAATAAAGCACATTTTTTCAATGCTTTTTACTGAATATGTCACAGAAAGGGTGCCCAGTCTCACTAGGTACCTGTAGTCAACTTATAAAAACTATTTGTGCAAAAGAATACAATATGGCTAATGTACATTTGTACTGAACAAAGTACATTTACTACATTTTGGTTTAGAATCAATAGTGCATTTCTCTGTGCAGTAGCTACTGGGGGGTGTATCGATATTAATAGCCAGAATATCAATATTATATAGTTTTTAAAAATATCGATATATATCGCTGTATAGATTTTTTTTAAGCACAGCAGTATTGTATTAAAAGCTGGAAATGTTGTTGTAGTTGAGAGATTAGAGAGTGTGTGTGTGTGTGTGTTGTCTACAAAGTCTACAAAGCTGACTGGAGACAAAGCTGTACTGGAAACTGGAGACATTGAGGAAGGGCCAAAGCCCAAATGTTGGGTGTTGTATGTGAACATGTTTGTGTTTGTGTGTATTGGAACTGTTTGCACTCGTATGGTGTGTTGTATGTGAACATGTTTGTGTTTGTGTGTATTGGAACTGTTTGCACTCGTATGGTGTGTTGTATGTGAACATGTTTGTGTTTGTGTGTATTGGAACTGTTTGCACTCGTGTGGTGTGTTGTATGTGAACATGTTTGTGTTTGTGTGTATTGGAACTGTTTGCACTCGTATGGTGTGTTGTATGTGTTTATGGGTGCATAGTGTCTGCCCATTACACAACTCTGGGGAAAAAAGTAAGAGACTACTGCAAATTTTCCTAAAATCAGCATCTCTACATGTATGACAGCCATTCCTTTCCAGTGTCAGTTGAATTTGGAATTTGGGGGAAATGTTGTCAGTAGTTTACAGAATAAAGCAAATATGTTCACTTAAATCACACATATACCTACAAATAGTTAAATCAGAGAAACTGATAATTTTACAGTGGTCTCTTAATTTTTTCCAGAGCTGTATGTGATTGCATGTACACCAGACAGACAAAAGTTGTATTGGGGGGGTGGGGGTGGGGAGGATCAGGGGTTGAGGGTCAGTTGTTAAGATGAGCTTATTATCCTTCTGTCTACTTCGGTCTCTCTCAGTATTACACACACAGGAACATGTACACAGCCACACTGTCTTACACACACACACACACACACAGGGCATACACACAATAAGACACACGCACACACACACAGACAACATTGGCATGTGCACACATGCAGAATTACATACATGCACACTTATACATTTGGCAGAGAATGTTTTTCCTTTCCCCATCTCCCTGAAGCAGGCACACACACACACACACACACACACACACACACACACACACAATGTCTCTCTATCCCCGAGTCTCTGACTTCTTTGGCCCCTCCCCCCTCCTCAGGCGACAATCCAAAGTTCACTCGGGTTTATAGGGGAGGGGGCAGGTGCACGCAACTCTGAAAGACTGCCTTCCCCACACACACACACACACACACTCATACACACTCTTCCTCTCGTAGTCAAGCCTCTCTCTGCTCCATCTTCACACACTCACACTCACACACACAAACACACGCTCCAGCAGGGGCACTTGCACAACCACAAAGACTGGCAAGCCGAGGTCAGTTCCTTAAGTGTGTGTTAGCTTGCCACATATTTTTAGCGTGTTCATGCTGTGTGTATGCGGGGGGCGTACATGCTGCAAATGTTTCTACAGCTTGAGAAAAAATCCTGTGCAGTTGAGGGGTGAGGACTGACTACAGTTGTGGGGGATATCTTAATGTGTTGTAGTGTTGATGGACAAGCAAGAGCTCAGTTGTAGGTAAGTGACAATGGAGGGGTTGCCTTTGAATGAATACTGTGGTTGAGATTGAATGACTATGGTGGTTGTAGTTGATGATGAACAGTGTTGGTTGTAGTTGTATGAGTTTTGTTGTAGGTGAGTCAGTATTGGTTGTACTTGTATGAGTCTGTTGGTTGTAGCTGAATGAGTCTGTTGGTTGTAGTTGAATGACTGGGTGATGGTTGTAATGAAATGACTGTGGTGGTGGTTGTAGTTGAATGACCAACCGGTTTTGGTTGTAGGTGAGCAAGTGTGGTGGTTGTAGTTGAGTCAGTATTGGCTGTAGAGTTTAGTGTGTGTGTGTGTGTGTGTGTGTGTGTGTGTGTGTGTGTGTGTGTGTGTGTGTGTGTGCATGCATGCATGTGTTGGTTGTAGTTCAATGTGTGTGTGTTGTAGTTGAATGAGTGTGTTTGTTGTAGTTTAATGTGTTTCTGTTGTAGGCGAGTGAGTATTGGTTGTAGTTGAATGACTGAGTGTGTTAAATGTAGTTCGATGACCTTTGGTTGTAGGTGAGCAAGTGGGTGGTTGTTGTTGAATCAGTATTGGCTGTAGTTTAGTGTGTGTGTGTGTGTGTGTGTGAGTGAATGAATGATTGAGTGTGGCAATTTGGAGGAATGAGTGGACAGTTTAGTAGTCTGGTTTAGGCTTAGTTAATTCCACTAGTAGTTACTGTGTGTGTGTGTGTGTGTGTGTGTGTGTGTGTGTGTGTTGTAGATGAATGAGTGTGGTGACTGGAAGAAAGAGGGGACAGATGCATGTTTGTGTGTGTGTGTGTTTGGGGCTAGCAGTCTGGGTAAATTGTAGTTAATCCCACTACTAATCTGCAAAGTCTGAAGAGTATGCAGCATCACAGAACATAATGCTGCCACTCTCCAGTCCACGTGTATGCAGTCCAGAGGAGGCAGATGGAGGCATGAGTGTGTGTAATCCAGGTGAATCACAAAGGGTTGTGTGTGTATGTGTTATATGAAACCAATAGGTGTGTGTGTGTGTGTGTGTGTGTGTGTGTGTTTGTGATCCAGGTGAAGCAGAAACTGCATTATCAGTAGTAGCTTCTAGTCTACTAGGCTAGTCTCTGTGTGTTTGAGGAGATAATGCAGCTGATTGTATTTGCATTTGGAGATGTGTGTGTGTGTGTGTGTGTGTGTGTGTGTGTGTGTGTGCACGCGTAGGACAAATGTGGGGCACTCTGTATGGACCTTGGAGGTGGAGCCACTGTGAAGTAGGTGAAAGGGCATTGTGTGTGTGTGTGTGTGTGTCTGTGTGTCTGTGTGTGTGTGTGGTGTTAAATTCCTCTCCCCGCTGTATTTGGGGAAGTGGAGCTGTGGGTTGGGGTGGGGTGGGAGGGCCAAAGCTATGTGTATCGCTGGACTGGATCCACCAGTGTTGCAACTGCACTAGATGTATGTGTTTCTGTCTTCCTAATTCTGTCTCTCTCTCTCTCTCTCTCTCTCCCCCTTTTCATCTCTACCTTTCTCTTTCTCTCCCTCTCTCTCCTGTCTTCTCTTTCTCTCTCTCTCTTCACTCCCCCTCTCTCTCTTTCTTCATTTCCCCTCCTTCTCTGTCTTTCATTCTCTCCTCTTTCCTTTTACCTTCTCTTTCCCCTCATCCTTCGTCTGTCTCTCTTTTCCCCTTTTCATCTGCACTTTTTCTCTCCTGCCTGTCTTCTCTCTTTCTTTCTCTTCACTTTTTCTCTCTTTCTCTGTCTCTCTCGCTGGCTCTCGCTCTCTCTCTCTCGATCGCTCTCTCTCTCATTCTCTTCTTTTTCTTTTTCTATCTTTCTCTTTATCTTTTTTATCTCTCTCTCTCTCCCCCCTGTTCCTCGTCTCTCTCTGCTGCAGGTCGGTTGTGCTGAGCGAGGGGCCGTGTAAAAGAGGATTGTAAATCCAGCCCACCGTGGTAAGACACACACACTCACACACACACACACACACTCACACTCACACACACACACACACACACACACACACACACACACACACACACACACACTCACACTCACACTCACACTCACACTCACACACACACACACACACACACCTTTAACTCTAGACTTTGTGTTTTCCAATTAACGTGAAATCTTGCAGGTCATTGTTTATACCATTGCTACAGCCCATAAAGAAGCTACATCCTCATGTTACCACAGATACTGGGCCTAAATAAGATGCATACTCATGAAACCATAGCTACAACGTCAAAGCCACACCCTCATGTTACCATAGCTACATGGGCCACAGTTACACCCTCACGTAACCATAGCAACAGGCCTTATGGCTACACCACCATGTAACCACTAGCTACAGACCCTAAAAAAAATCTACATCCTCATGTTACCATAGCAACAGACCCTGAAGGTACACCCTCAGGAACTGTAGCAACAGCTTAAAGGTTTCTCGCTCCTGTATGTGGTGAGGTGTGGTTTAGAATCGGCAAACGTTATGTTTCTCTAGAATTAGAATCACTAGCCTCATTGGAGGGCAATAGGTGTTCGGATCAGGGAACAACGAATAGTTTGGATGCCGGGATATAATTGTGTGTGTGTCTGTGTTTCTGTCTGTGTGTTTCTGTCTGTGTGTGTGTTTGTGTGTGTATAGGTCGGTGTGGGCAGCCATGGGTTTACTGGCCTACCTAAAGAGCCAGTTTATACTGCAGCTGCTCATCGGCTTTGTGTTCGTGGTCAGCGGGCTCATCATCAACTTCATCCAGCTGTGCACCTGTGTGCTCTGGCCAATCAACAAGCAGCTCTACCGCAGGATCAACTGCAGGCTCTCCTACTCACTATGGAGCCGTGAGTCAACACTTTTACATCAACTCTGTGTGTTGTCTTTTGACTGAATCGGTTTCTAATGTGTGTGTGTGTATATATACATGTTGTGTGTTGTCTTTTGACTGAATCGGTTTCTAATGTGTGTGTGACTACATGTCATGTGTGTGTATACGTGCATGTGTGTTATTACCTCTGCCAAGGAGGTTATGTTTTTGAGGGTGTATCTGTTTGTGTGTCTGTCTGTTTGTTTCTCTCTGAGCAAAATAACTCAAAAGGTCATGAATGTATCGTTCTGAAATCTTATTGTCACTGCCTCAAGGTGGATCTGTTCATTGATTACCTCACAAAAAAACTCGGAACATTAGCAGAAGTCTGCACTGTCTGAGTGCTTTAATAGTTTGTCTTTTGACTGAATCGGTTTCTGGTGTTTGTATGTGTGTGTGTGTGAGGGAACTTTTATATTTGAGTAGCTCCATAGTCAGGGTAGCAGCTTTTGGACAATCAAAAGGAAAACAAAAATGCAGAAATACCATCATATGTCAAACTACAGAAAGTATAATAGTGGGAAATTCTGCTAGACTAAAAGGCTAAGAGGTTGTGGCATACAGGGCAGGCAGAAAAAGGCAGCCTTGTTTAAAGCAACTCTAAGTAGTTTATCTCAGCCTTAAAATAATGTTTCCACGATCGTTTCAGTGGTTCATGAACTTGTAACAGGGTGAAACGTACTTCTGAATTTGCTTTGCCGCCCTCCGTGGGCTATTACCGCACTAAGCAAGTTTAGGGGAGCGGAGTGTCTTTTTCTAGTTCTCTATGAGAGACAATTCCAACCTGCCTCCTACCTGTAGGGCGACGGAAGACGAAAACTTCTTAGTTTTGTTTTAAAAAGGCTGGACTTCCCCTTAAGTCATGCTCTTTGGACTACTTTAGGCATTTGTGCCCAGATTAGAATAAAGTATTTAGCTGTCATTGTCTTTGTCTCTGATTGTTTGGTCAGTATGATTCACTGCGTGTTTTTCTTCATGACACTGGAATTGACAATTAGCATTTGCACCATGGTTATATGTGAAAGAATATTCCGCATGCTTAATATGTTTTTGTGTGTGCGTTTGTATGTGTGTGTGTGTATGTGTGCGTGTGTGTGCACGCAGAGCTGGTGATGCTGCTGGAGTGGTGGTCAGGGACTGAGTGCACCCTCTTCACTGACCAGGCCACGGTGGATAAGTTTGGCACAGAGCACGTCATCATCATCCTCAACCACAACTTCGAGATCGACTTCCTCTGTGGCTGGACCATGTGTGAACGCTATGGAGTGCTGGGGGTCAGTAGGGCAACAACAAATGAACATGACTTAATGCATTAATAAAGCTTAATAATGGTTAAAGTTGGTATTCATAACTTTTTATACATACTCCGTATGACTGCACTCATGAGGCAGGAATACCGTGTATCACTTGAGGTTGGAATGGGGTTTTTGGCAGCATTGTAATGCCTTTATGGATGAGTATGTATAAATGGTAATGAATACTTTACATACTTTGTGAATGCATTGTAAGCCCTAATGAATGTTTATGTTTATGTATGTTTATAGAGCACAAAATTCTTAGAAAGTGTTACAAGACAAGAGTGTCTGCAGACACGGGTGTAGCTTTCAAAATGTTTATTAAACAGCAATAACAATGTTTGACCCTCCAGTCAAATAATTTTATTTCTGTAGAACATTTAAAAACAACAGAGTTGCACCAAAGCGCTTCACAGCACAGGCATTATTTAAAAATAGGACGTCAAAACCCAGGGTCTTCATTGGGCATATACCGAAGTGTGGACACACTTTTTTTTTTTTTTTTTTTTTTTTTTTTTTTTTTCTTCTCCCCTCTTTAATTTATCATTAAACTTGCCATCCTGTACCTTCTGCCATGCAAGTTTCTCAAGGACTCCACCACATTCCTTTCCATTGATAACATTGCAGGTAGGGTGCAACCATTTTGTTACCATGGCCACTGCGTTGAACCCTCATTTGGTTTTTGAGTTTTATTGTGCTAATATCCATTGTAATGTTTGTGCTTCATATGTCTTCTGTTGTGTGTGTTATATGTATTAGGTCTTCCCCCAGTTGTAATGTGTGTGTGTCTGTGTCTTTCTTAGAGCTCCAAAGTGTTGGCCAAACATGAGCTCCTAAAGGTTCCTCTGATTGGCTGGACGTGGTACTTCCTGGAGATAGTCTTCTGCAAGAGGAAGTGGGAGGAGGACCGCGACACCGTCTTCAAAGGTCTGAACCGACTCAAGGATTACCCAGAATTCATGTGGGTGAGTGACCTGATCACATTATTACGGCTTATCTCCGTCACCACGGTAACCAGTTTAGCTGTGTGTGTGTCTGAACGGTCCAGGGGGTCTGGGGGATTAAGACGTTATCTTGCGTGTGTGAAGGTATTGGGATGGCATCAGTGTGTGGGTCAATGGACTACATAACATGGGAGTTTGTGTGTTTGCTGTTTGTGGACATATTTCTATACATTTTTACAATGTGTATTGTACAGGATGTTATTGACCTCCATTCAACTGGATGTTCAGTTTATCAATTTGTGTGTGTGTGTGTGTGTGTGTGTGTGCGTATATTTGTGTATATGCATGTTTGTGCTGCATAAAATAACGAAAGTTGTGTGTTTGTGTGTGCAAGGTAAATAATAATAATAATAATAATAATAATAATAATAATAATAATAATAAACTTGTATGGCACAATTCATACATACAAGATGCAGCTCAAAGTGCTTTACAGTTTAGCAGGGTCGTCACAGGACAACCTTTCTTGCAGTCCAGTGGTGCCGGAGCAGATGAATACAGTAGCAAACTGACTTTTCAATCAGACAGGGATTTGTTCAGAAATTATCAAGGATAAAAACTGTCTAGGAATTTAGTCACTTGGCCAGGCTTGTGTGTGTGTGTGTGTGTGTTTGTGTTTGTGTGTGTGTGCGCACGCCAGGAAAAAGGGAACTTGAGTAGAAAGTACAAAACACAGCCTTACTCCACGTACAGATCAGGAGCGACCAAAGCGAATAGGTTGCCAAGGTTGTTGAAGAAGTTTTGCTGTTGAATTCGCTTTGTTCGCTCATGACGTATCATTTGGAATGTTGGATTTAGCTCAGTAATTATCGGACGTTGGTAAATCTATGTAGTCTGATTGGTTTTCGCCGAACCGCATCATAGCTCATTACCATAAAGTTAACTGACTTTTAACTTGTTTTTTTTCGCTCTGGTCGCCTAATTCGCTTTGCTGCCGGCGAATTCACTCTGGTTGCCCAATTTGCTGACTCTCCATAAAGAAATAATGACGTCTGTGGCTCTGGTCGCTTTGATCGCTTCTGATCTAAACACGGCTTTACACAGACCAGGGGGGCGCTGGCGCCACTTAACTGTTTAAACCTCAGGTGACCCCAGTAAGCGCCAACTTGAGCCTGAAGACGTTCCATTAACACATTTTAGCCGCATTTCTTTAAAGTTAACTCTAGCCAGTCTCATCCAGCCTTGTCTCAAGCGCGTACACAAGGTGTACACAAAAACGTGATCATGTCGAAAACATGACCATGTCGAAAACATGACCATGTTGAAGCAGCAAGAACAGAACAGACTTTTTTTACCAGCATGGATCAAACATGCCTAATGAAGCTCTACGAAGAACACAAACAACTCTGCCAAGAAGAGAACACTGCTGGCCACTCAGAATAATTGAGTTCCTGCAGTTACCAATGTTTAAGATCGAGCATTTCAGCACGCAGCGGTAATAACAGGAGGGTAGGGCTGCTCAATTAATCGACTTCTAATCGTGATAACGATTTCAGGGCCAAACAATCTCAAAACAAATAAAATCGAGGGCAACAATGTTTTTGTCCTAATTATTTTCTACTGTTTGTACTGTACATTAGATGTATACATTAGACATTTCTACTGTTTGTACATTAGACGTCAAAGGAGACTTACTAATGTTTATCAAGAAAGGTATTAGGGAAAATCCAAAGGTACAAGAATGTCTTTTCAAAATGTTTTTGAATAAATTTTCAATAAATGAAGCATGTTACTGAGGAAAACAAAATAATCGTTTGAATAATCGTGATTTCAGTTTTGGCCCAAATAATCGTGATTCAGATTTTTTCCATAATCGAGCAGCCTTACAGGAGGGTGAGGCTTAATTGGGCCGGCCAGTCAACCCTGCCAACCACCCAAAAGACCCATCTGCCGCTCAGGGCAGGCAACTCGCCCAAAGACACCTGCCACTCACAAATACCCCTCTCACGCCCCACTCACCCATTACACACAATTATGTGCGCGAGCACATGCACAGTGTTCCTTCTTTGCTTCTTTATTTAGTCATTTATTTACCCAAGGATATGTGGAACTGTCTTTGAAAAAGACATTCAGAGTTTCTTTGATAATTGACTGGTGATTTGGGCTTACTGTTTGAATGACAGTGTAGTGGATTTGTGGCCTCTGTTTATGCAGAAGACCCACGCTTGAGATTCAGGTGATGCACAATTCACACCAATTCTAAACTTTATCCAGAAAAGTCTTTCCCTGATCTACACAATTAATATTACAATGCAGTTGTACTGTGGGACAACTCATTTGCCTAATTGTGATAGAGTAGGTGTCAGTAATGTGAAAGCTACAGGTGCAATGTTATGACGCAGATTCATATATACCGACATCACATTTGTCTCTGAGCACGGATAACCAAGTGTAAAAGGAACTGGAACTGTCTGTCTGACACACTGTTTACTATAGGTAGATATTCTTTGTAACACTCATTTATTTAGCTGGAACGTTAACCTGGTACAGAGCAGATTAGTTCAGTGGCATTTGTTACCCCAGCATCTCAACTGGGATTCCTGTTAGTGAGAGTGATGGAACGGATCTCGCTCAAATTAGTGAGGTTAACTGAAATTACCCAGGCTTTGCAGTTAGCGGCTTTGATGGGATACCCCTTACACACTCAGGCATACCTGGGACACACACACACACACACACACACACACACACACACACACAGGCATTGGTGGGACACACAGACATTGCTGAGATGCACTCACAGACGGGGATAGAGAAGACACACACACATACCGATATACGAATGCGTAGCTGGGACACAGACATGCCTTAGTGGGATGTGATGCAAGCATATGCACACCCACACTAACACACACACCTTGGTTTAAAAGGGTGTGGTTGTATTTGTATGAGTATGTCTGTGTATGAGTTTATCTGTGATTCCTCTAGAATTTATTTACACCTAATGGCTGTGTTTGTGTGTGTGTGTGTGTGTGTGTAGTTCCTCCTGTACTGCGAAGGTACCCGTTTCACTGAGAAGAAGCACCAGATCAGTATGCAGGTAGCAGAGAGCAAAGGCCTCCCCAAACTCAAGTACCACCTGCTGCCACGCACCAAGGGCTTCACCACCACACTGCAGTGTCTAAAGGGGACCGGTAAGACAGACAGACACACACACACACGCACACACACACACACACACACACACACACACGCACAGACACATACACACACACACAGACACCACGCACCAAGGGCTTCACCACCACACTGCAGTGTCTAAAGGGGACCGGTAAGACAGACAGACACACACACACGCACACACACACACAGACACATACACACACACACAGACACCACACACCAAGGGCTTCACCACCACACTGCAGTGTCTAAAGGGGACCGGTAAGACACACGCACACACACACACACACACACACACAGACACCACGCAACAGGGCTTCACCACTACACTGCAGTGTCTAAAGGGGACCGGTAAGACAGACAGACACACACACACACACACACATACACACACACACAGCACAGACCAAGGGCTTCACCACCCACACTGCAGTGTTTAAAGGGGACCGGTGAGACACACACACACACACACACACACACACATACACACACACACACACACACACACACACACACACACAATGGACCAAGGGCTTTGCCACCACACAGCAGTGTCTAAAATGAAATGTATACACACACACACTCACACAGAGGAATCAGGACACACACTCACATCCCTTTACAATGTGCTCTCTCCTCAGTGAAGGCTGTGTATGATGTCACGCTGAACTTCAGGGACAAGAAGGTCCCCACCCTCCTGGGCATCGTCAACGGCACCAAATACATGGCAGACATGAGCATCAGGTGACAGACGCACACACACACACACACACACTTCTTTCAGGTGCAGTCCTCCCTCTGTCTCTCTCACACACACACACAAGCAGCTTATGGTACATAGGGTCCAAACTACTGTGTCCAGTGACATATATTCAGAAATGGACATGATTGTGTTCTTAATACAAGTACATTTTATGATTTTCTTTCATGGGTGGTCAAATGACATACATAGCAGAGTGACATAGGTGGCAGTGATATGGTGAATGTCAGTAAATTGATCAGTGAGTCATTTGGGCGCGCTCGATGCAGTTGGCCATGTTCAGTGTCAGAAGTCTACACCCCAAAGGACGATGATACAGTCTATGCAGTGCTGCGGAGTAGTGGCGTGACTTCTCTGGAACATTCTGACTGCATGTGGCAACAGGTTTCCTGCTGGTGTTTAAAGACTATTCGGATCAAACTCTGTTGCCTAATATCAAAGGGAGCGCACCAACAGCAGACAGTCACGTTGCCCTGCAACATTGTGCAAGACGTTTTGCCGCACCTCATTTCTCCTCCAGAGTTTTAAGGAGGACTTATTCATAACTGCTTCATGATGGAACATGATATACTGGTTTTGACTAATGTCTGTGCTGAATGGTGTAGGGCTGGCCTTCGAGGATGGGATGGGGTGGCCTGTTGCAATCTTGTTATAATAGCTGTTCATGAGAAAGTTGGCAGTAAGCTAGTCTGAAGTTGCAAACCGTAGTCAATGCAACTATAGTTATAGTTATCAACTAAAGGGGGTTGTAGGCTTGCTCTTATGTGGACGTTTCTCAGTCAGATGATCTGGAGTATCAAGCAATGGCAGTTAGTTTAGGGATGCAGAACAGATCTGCACAACAAGGCTCACCTGCAGTGAAAATGCCTTTTGCTATGTTAATGATGCCCCTCATTGGCCTGCTTTAGGGAACAACTAACCCTAACGCACCCTAGCCAATACTAAACAACCGTGACCCTAGCTGTACTATTACTAAGATGATGATTTGGCAATGCTTTGGAAACATCTATTCTACACACACACACACACACACACACACATAACATAACATACATTTAACATACAGTAATCTTAACCTAGCACTGTGTAGCACCAACACACACACCAGACCTACACCAAACCTAATCTAGAACTGTGTTCTGAACTCCACATTATACTGTACACTATACACTGTGAACTCCACACTATACAGACAAGCACATACACTACAGACGTAAACAAGCTGCAGATCAGCTTCTCAGTACTGCTAAATGCTGCTCCCTAGTGGGGTAAACGTACGCACAGCACTCCATGTTTCTCCCTACAGGGATAGCTTGCTTACCTGTCACGGTTTTTAATGTGTCTGTGTGTGTGTGTGTGTGTGTGTTTTCCAGGCGGTTTCCAGTAGAGGACATTCCTGATGACGAGAAAGAATGTGCCAACTGGCTGCATAAGCTCTACCAGGAGAAGGTAGGAAGAACACACACACATCTCCGTTCTGACACACACACACACACACACACCTCTCCGTTCTGACACACACACACACACACCCCTACATTCTGACACACACTCACATCTACATTTTTACACACAGTGACATGACCAGGTCCTTTATCCATATGCAACGACACGACTAAAGATACTTAACCCATGTTGCGACGGCACAACATACTTGTTTCACTAGACACTAGATGCTTAATTCATATGCAACGACACGACTATAGAGATTTGATCCATATTGCGACAGCATGACTAAATACTGCAACAAAAGAGCCATAGATCCTCCATATGCAGTAGTGCGATTAGATATTTGATCCCGAGGTGATTTGATTTTTGCAATGTCTGCATACAGAAAAATCAACTTAACATTACAAAAAACAAATGACACTTAATGGCATCAGTCATAAGCATGAAGTGTCATTAATATTCATGATATGTGTCATGTCATGTTTATAAAGGGCTCACGTCACTCTTATGTAGACACCTTCAGATAAAGTGTAACCCTAGAATTAATATTGCAGTAATAGAACTAGATGCGTATTCCATATGCAGTGACATGACTTGACACTTGACCTGTTCGGTACTTCCTCCATCTCCCAGGATGCACTGCAGGAGCACTACGAGAAGGAGGGCTCATTTCCTGGTCCCACCATCCGGTCGCGGCGGCGGCTGTGGTCGCTGGTCAACTTCCTGTTCTGGGCGTGCCTGCTGCTGTCTCCTCTCATCCACCTGGCCTGGGGCATCTTCATCAGCGGATCCCCCCTCCTCATCCTCAGCTTCATGCTCTTCCTCATCGTCGGTGAGTTTTTCCAGAGCTGTACACACACGTATACACACACACACCTCAAATATAGAGTAAACACATATAAAAACGCCTAAAATACACTCACACTCCTGACACGTTAGACACACAAACACATTTACACACACGCTTCAAATATAAACACATACACACACACACACCGTTATACACAGATACCTGACGTAAACCCACATACTCCCAACTACACACACACACACACCTCAAATATAGAGTATACATACTATCTTAACATGACATGTTTTTGATGAGATGTGCAATATCGGGCCACCTGAGATTACCCTGGAAGGAAAATTAAGTTTACATTGACCCTTGACCTTGACACCCACACCTGACGGGTATTTTTGTTGTTGTTTTGTCTGTCTGTGTGTGTGTGTGTGTGTGTGTGTGTGTGTGTGTGTGTGTGTGTGTGTGTGTGTGTGTGTGTGTGTGTGTCTGTGTGTGTGTGTGTGTGCGTGCGCGCTTTGCAGCCTCTGTAGCCGTGCGACGCCTTATTGGGGTGACGGAAGTGAAGAAGACGGGCTCCAGCTATGGGGACCAGGAGGCCAAGAAGCAGAACTGAAGGCCTCTCCTTTTCTCAATCAGGAGGCCTGGAAGACGTGGAATTAAAGGCTTTCCTTCCGTTTTTATTTCTTCCTTCTTTTCTTTTCTTACTTTCTCTTTCCCTCTTTCCTTCTTCTCTCTGTCTCTTGTGCTCTCTCTCTCTCTCTCTCTCTCTCTCTCTCTCTCTCTCTTCTTTGAGTGCAGTGGCGTGGGTGTTCTCCTGAGAGCTCATCTGCCACAGCTCCACAAACAAACAAACAAACAGAAAAACAAACAAACAGAAGAGGCTGCTGTAGTCGTGCTTAAGGGGTTTTGGGTAAAAGAGAATTCCTGGCAAACTAGCAGAACTAACACTAACACGCACATGGGTGACCCGTGATAGAAGCCCAGTGCATTTTGGGTAATGGTAATGGACTAGCCTAACGCGTTGTGGGTAATGATAATGAAAAAGGACAGTGCATTGTGGGATTTGATTGAGAATTGGTTGAACAGACCCTTGGAAGGAATTCGCGTACACACACACCTATGCACACACACATGTAGCTGTGAACCCCGCGCCACACACACACACACACACATCAGTATACACTCCTGCACATCCCCACACACACCTGGTTTGCATTCGCACACTTGTGCACGCACATACACACACCCATGTGTTCTGACACACTTCTTCCTCTCACACACACACACACACCTGCATTCACACTGAAGCACAAAGCTTTTGAGTACTGACACACTGTCCAATGTTGTTTTTTTTTTTTCCTTCTCACACACACAGAGGAGAATGAAAGGTGTTATAAGAACCACACACAGCAAGGGTGTCTGAGTCCCCACACACACACACAAACACTCACACTCCCATTCTGCCCAGGGCCCCACATCCCATCAGTGTGATGCCCCAAGATTGCTGTTGTCATGGACACACAACACTGATGAGATGCTGTCTCTGTGCTTCTCACGGTGGCTTCACTGCTGTTACCATAGTGACATGAGGAGGTGATTTGTTGTTGCTGTAGCACCCCTCTCAGTCTAGACACATCCACACACACACACACACACACACACACACCCAAACCCAGAGCATGTGCTGAGAGATGGCGACTGTGCCTGCCAGGGGCTGAAGATCCCAACCCCCCCACCACATGGAAGAACACGGAAAACTTCCCGGAGTGTTGCGTTCCGCAAAGTTCCGGAGTAAACAACAAGAGATTCACTGCACTGTTCCTGCTGCCCATCAGTTCCACCGAAAGTTATCTCTGAACAAAACAGAACTGTTGTGACAGTGTAACAAGGCAATATCACATGTCACATTTTCTGTTGCTGTATCAGTTTAGCCCCCCCTTCCTCCTCTCTCTCTTCTTGTGTAGATACCACATTGGTACCCTGCCCCCTGCTGGCAAGAACTTGTATAGCGTGAAGGTTTTGAGGTCAGAGTCTTGCCAGCCTTTATGAAACGTGTGTGTGCAACCCTCCCCCTGGATTGGATGACCACTACTCCTCTGTCACCCCAACCAAGTGACATATGCAAAGCATGTAGGGATTGCATTTCGTTCTCTTGTAAAAGGAAAAAAAAAGAGAGAAGTATTGGGGAGAAGGGTGTGTTTTAATTGTGTGTGTCTTAAAACTGCTAGCTGAAGGAAAAACAGAAACGGGCTAACCTCGGAGGGTTGGGACTTACTGGGTGTCGTTTGTTTTATTAGCAGGTCTGAACTGAAACTAGAGGGCCTTGCGCCGTAACCTGGCAACGGATGTGTTGTTGGCGTTTGGTCCCAGACTATACACTGGGGGAGGGGACGGGAGGGGGAGGGGGGGGAGTCTGCGGGAGGGATGACTGTGATGATGATGATGATAATGATGATGATGTATTCATTCAATGGAAAATCCCTCATACTTCTGGTATTTGGAGGACATGGAGGGGATTTCAAATGTATATTTAGAGCCGATAGAGAATAGTGAATTTAATTCAGAATTTTTTTGTTTTTCTTTTTTTTGTATTACCTTCCAAATTGAATAAAGACTTCAAAACAAGGACCCATGTCACGAGTGCTTGTGTTGCAACATCCTCTATTGGCTTCTGCTGGGGTTTGCACTTTTGTGGGCTTAAGGTTTTGTAAATGACTAGTCACATATGCAGGCCCGCTGAGAGTCTTGGCTCGGCCTGGGACAAGATAATCTGATTGGGGCCCCCCTCCCATATTCCATAATATAAGGGGCCAGTTCTGGGGCCCACCTTTCCCTGGGCCCAGGACGAGAGACCCGTTTGTCCCCCCCCTATCAGCGGGCCTGCACATATGCAGTGAAATTATCACATATGGGTATTGTAGACATGCCGTGTCCGGATCATATGTTATTACACATCTAAAATAGGAAGTCCATCAGCAGGGGTGCGGTAAGAAATAAAAAAGGGGTGGGCCCAGAAAGAAAACAGGTGGGCCTAGCCAAAATTACACAGATTAGTTTAATTACTGAAAGTCAATCAAACTTATAGAGCCTTCTGATTGGGTGGGCCTGATTGACGAGCGGGTGGGCACAGGCCCGCCCCAGTCCACCGGTGGCTATGGCTATGAGACACACACACACACACACACCCATGGCTATGCCTATGCTGGTGGGTTAAGTGCTTCAGTGGCAG